>KB301402.1:72102-152845 GCA_000328365.1 Capitella teleta
GGCCCCCAGGGGGGAGTTGGGGGGGTTTTTTTGGAACCCCTGGAACCCCCCCCCCCCCCACCGCTGTATTCGTCTTGCTGTCGTCTTGCTGAAGAGGTAGGCGAAAAAAAAAAAAAAATACGCTTCCAGGTTATTTGTAACAGGAGTTTTAAAAATAGCGCATAACTGTGAAAAACGCCATTGACGGCGTGTTAACTGCTCTGCGCTCAGCGATCTGACCTTCGTCGCCGCTTGGGGCGCTGCTTCGCCGTGCTACTAAGTAACCATTGCGTGAATAGGGAGCTTCCAATCTTAGCGAAGCTCCAGAATCTTTGGTCGCTACAAGCAATGTCAAACGAGCAGACGACGGCAAAACCATCCGGGCCTGAAACTTACTGTCACTTACACATTGCGCGTACAAGCTTAGATGAAAACTAAATCCTTTTTTTTCCCAACATTCAAAAAATAAATCTGATCCCTTATCTCTCATCTTTACTTTCACATCCCTCATACCATTGTGATAATCTTATCCAGACTATGATGTTATTATTATTATTATTATTATTATTATTATTATTATTATTATTATTATTATTATTATTATTATTATTATTATTATTATTATTATTATTATTATTATTATTATTATTATTATTATTATTATTATTATTATTATTCTTATTATTATTCTTATTATTTTATTATTATTATTATTATATTATTATTATTATTATTATTATTATTTTATTATTATTATTATTATTATTATTATTATTATTATTATTATTATTATTATTATTATTATTATTATTATTATTATTATTATTATTATTATTATTATTATTATTATTATTATTATTATTATTATTATTATTGTGTCTCAGCCTATTGCATTTTTATTTCATGAATTATGCTTGTATAACGATGTTGAATAAACGTTATAAAAAATCGATTTGATATATAGTTTATTATAACGAACAGGCTTCTTATATATTTATTGGATGGTTCGAGCAATGAATGCGGCAAGAGTCATCGAGGTGATCACGATGGAATGAAATGAGATGAGCATCAATACAGTACAACATATACTAAAATAATAAACTGATAAAAATCAATATAATTAATAGTCCTCGTAATTATGATTTTAGTCAATTATAGCTTTAATTATTCATTCCGCTATTGCTTGATTATCACTGTTATTACATGTTTTTTAGATATTGGGGAATTCCCAATCTGTGCATACATTAGGGATTCCCCCATACTAATTATGCACAAGATAGTTTTAGGCTAAGTGTTTCCCGCCGTACGCACCACATAACTACATAAGTATCTGCATATACCGTTTGCTCTTACTCATACTACTTGTAACTGGTGGAAATGCAATCAAATGTTTTTTTCTTTACCCACCACAGTATTAAGCAAGATCCTTTTATCACAGATCATATGAGCTTCACACTATCGCAAGTATTATCAAATTACATGTGTTGCCTTAGCCATCCCTAAGTTCCTGCTGATATACTTGACGAGTACACCCATCATTAACTATTAATCAGTGTACTAACTGTCTATAATTATTTCCCTCCGCGAAGGTAAAAATTGAAGTTTTCAGTTGAGAAAAAAAATCTAAACAAAGAAAGAATGGTTGAAGATCAAATTTTAATTTCCTCGAAATATGAACCATTTGCAAATGAACAAAATAATGAATGATATGGCATCCCTCAAAGAACACATTTTCAGTTTGCAAACAAAGACAACATCTCTCTCAGAGATTGGAGAAACAAAACATAAAGTAAAAAAAGGGAAGAATAGCTGCGATGAAAAAATAATTCATTTTAAATAAAAATTGGCAGGACATCAAGAAACTTTGCTAAGGTGGTTAACAAAAAGAAAAGAGATAGCATGAGACCTTTATGCGTAGCAAAACAGAATATCGTGAAACATTTTTTAGGGTTATTTAACGAACTAATGACTGACACAGTGTTGCCCATGGGGCTAAAAGGTACAATAAATTTAATTATTTTCTGCACCATTCTCTCGATAAATGCATCAACTACACACAACATTCACACGTTTAAAGAAAAAGCTATGTTTTAGCTCTTCTGAATAATTTGAACACGAAAATAAAATATATAGCTCTCTTGGCGAGATTTTTGGAATGATAGGGGGGGGGGGAAGAGAAAAATAATAATGAAGAACTGTTTGGCTGTAGAAAATAAACAGTGCATTCTCACATCATAGAGAAAAAAAAAAAACATTCATAAAGAAAGAAACAGATGAAAACAAAAACTGCATAGAATATTAATAATAATATTAATAATAATAATAATTATCATGGGGCCTTGAGATGTCAAACGGATGATATGCGGAGAGTAGATGTTACAAGCCATCATCGATCCTTAGAGGTCAAACTCATATGCCGGCTGAGAAAGGCTTTCTTCTCAGCCGACGGAGCCAGCCTGCTGGCTGAGGCTGGCCGATCATTCAGCCGGTGTGACTCTTTGCGCAGGAGGCTGTCTTCACGCAGTCTGGCGTGTTCCCTGCCAACGCGCGAGGCAGCCGCAGTTGCCTCCATGTCAATGATGGCGTATTCGGTGGGAACCGTTTCCCTGCGCACCCTTTGGCAATGTTTACCGTTGACATCAGAAAGGTCAATTTCTGCGTAGTTCAACTGCGATTCACTGACACGTGACAGGGTTCGTGGGGAGTCGGGAGGCGTGGCCTCAACAATCACCAGGGATTCGTTGCGGGAGAACGAAAGGTTCATGTAGTGGTGTTCCCGGAACGAGCTCTGCCTGGAACAGAGGCTTGGAGGGTACTTGGGGGAGTCCTCTCCACTGCTCCACGCGCTCGAGAAGCTTTTGCGCTCGGACAGACTGACTGCATCAAAGGAGAAACTGGTGCTGGCCAAGGACGGCGATTGCGTGGTGGAAGTGAGCAGTACGCCCGCACTCAACGGCACGTTCAGTTCTTCGGTTAGTTTTCGTCGGTCGACACGCTGGTACTCTTTTCCAGAGCGCGGTCGAAGGGTGGTCAGAGCGGGGCTGGTCTTGAGGTCCTCGGCGACCTGGGTGCCAGTGGTTTCAGCGCTGCCACAGGACGATAAACTGGCCTCTGATTGGTTGGTACTGCGGTGGCCCTTGGTGAGGCTGCCGGGAAGAGCGGTGGAGCAGGGAGAGGTGGGTTGCGTGGAAGAACCACGGCTGCCTGCAAAAGAAAATTACAATTCAGTTTATACAAAGATCAGGAGGACATTACGGACGAACCGTTTTCAGTGAAGAAGTCGCTCTCCTCTTGGTCCACAATCACGGGGATGCCGTGACCATCAACCGGAACCTTGGTGCGGCTGCCTGCAGGGTGGGGAATGTTCACAGTGAGGCTGGGTTTTCCCCTCCGCTGGGGAATGGCGCCAGCGGGAGGAACCACGGAGGAGAGCAGGGGTCCTTTGGGATCACAGAAAACATCATCAGAGAGGTTGGATTCCTGTCGAGAAACGCTCGCTCCCTGGGGAAGTTTAGCACGGTAGGTCTTTTCAGGGAGGGCCGGAGCCTGGCTCATAGCCCACTCCAGGTCTTGCACATTTGGGTCAGTGTTGACGTATTGCGCTTTGGCAGTGAGAGGGGTTGGGGTGGGAGTGCTGTCATTGCTGCCAGGGCTTGAAATGTTCACGGCGGGAATGCTTTGCGCTGGAGGCATCACAGAATTCAAGTGCATAAGTTGCGATGGTTTTTTAGGGGTTGGGGTGCTGGATTGACTAGAGCGAGGGGGAGGGGGCGGTGGTTCTGTTGGGGGGTTACTGAGCATGCTCAGGAGGGCACTGCGGTCCACGTAGATGTCGGTGTCCCTGCGCCTGGGGTCAAACACCTTGCGCTGACCGCCGCAGGGGGCCGGGGGGGCTTCAGGTAAATTGTCGATGGAGTTGTGGCGCAGCAGAGGGGGGTCCGGGGGAGGCAGCTCCACCGCCTTGCTCTTCTTCTCTTTGCTCTGGGAGCTGCGCCGGATGAAGCGAGAGAGCAGGCTGCGACTGGGGGTCTTGCCGTTGCTGGAGCCGGAACTGGAGCTGCTGGATGTGGAGGGCGCTTTCTCCTCCTCTGAGCTGGCCCCCCGGTCAAGGCTCTGCTGATGCTTCAAAATGGGCGTGGCGCTTGACCGGCTGACTGGACGCCTGGACAAGTGGTGCTGGTGTGCTATCAGGTTGTCAAAAGGTTTGATGGGTTTACGAGCGGGTTGCTGTGGATGCAAGAGGGCGCTGCTGGAGTGCACAGAGCGCAACTGCTGGCCTGCGCTGCTCTTCTTAGTGCTGCCCATTCGCAGGTAGCCCTGGTTTGCTTCGCTCTCTTCTGGTTGGTCGTCCAGCTCATTGTCCCAACTGCGCGTGTGCTTCAGTTTGGGACGACTGTGCGTTTGTGGGGACATGCTCATGGAACGACCAAAAGTGCGCAAAGCGGAAGATTTGGACGCCATGTGCATGTACCCTGGTTGAGGGTCACTGGGGTCATCATCCAGACTGTCTGTGGAGCGAGACACGCGAGGGGAGGAAGAGGGCTTACTGCACTGGGCATAGTCAGCCAGGGAGGCCCCTCGACTGTTGTTCAGTTCTACAGCACAGAACACAGGTTCATTCTCTGAGGATTTTAACGACCCCATGTGCAAGTAATCCGTTGAGGCACTATTCACAGACGGTGAGGCAGGGGAAGCCAACAGCTGAGCGTACATCGTGTCTGAGGACTCCAGCACATTCTCCAAACTGCGCCCCCTGGGCCTAGGGGTGTCTCCGCCGTTCACACGACTGTCCACCGCCAGGCGCACATACGTGCCGGCCAGTTCTGCCTCAGACGGGGGTGGGGGCCTGGATTCCAGCGTGGCTTTGTTGCGTTTCAGGGAACCGTGAATGGCTCTGTTCTGCTGCGCTGTGGGGCTGACGTTCATGTAGTTGGGCTGTGCTTTCTTTGGCACCACGGCCGGTTTCGGGGCATCCACTAGAACCATTTCGCCTGCAATGACCACAGGAGCGGAGGCAGAAAAAGCATCAGCTGACCAGTAGAGGTAGTCACCCGCGTCCAGGGGGTCAATGACCCTGAGACCGGCTGACTGGTTTCGATGTGGCATTCTGGGTGAGGTTCTTTGGTTGACGGAGGCAGAGGAGCCGCCGGCAAGGGAGTACGTGTGCAGCACGCAGTCGGGGTAATGGCCAGCCGCTGCCTCCTCCTCAGCGCTTGACTTAACACAATACGGATCGCACTTGCGCAGTTTTGGACTCAACACGTCAGTCTGCACGGTGGTCGTGTAGAAATCAAACGAGCCCTTCTGAGGTTTCGCTTTCACCTGCGTGGCGGCAGCACCGTGCGGCTGGGGGTAGGACGTGCGACGTATTCTGCGCTTGGAGAGTTTGGCGACGCGAGGGCACTGAGCGTCCTCCTGCGAGTAGTCAATGTCACCGCAGCTGAAGCGGCGTGGCTCACACGAGGCACCGCCCACAAGCGACTGCTTCTCCTCTAAGCTCTGAACTTTCACGATGCGTCTCGGAGGCACGTTGTAGATGTCACAGAAATGTTCCCTACGCACATCGTCAATACTGACCAACTTCTGCTTGCGGCTGGAGTCGCTGCTGTGGCCGTTGGTGGCACCAGAAGCAGCCGCGGCGGCTGTGCACAGGAGATCCTCACTCACACTGAGGTCGTTCACCTCCTCAGACTCCTCTTCTTCCTCCGCCACAAAATCAAGATCGGTGTAGATGAGCTGGGTGCTGAGATATTCACGAATCAAAGGCGTCTCACTCGAAGGACCAGACGAACAACTTGAGTGATCCAAACATGATCCTAAAGAAATCACAAAATTAACACGCAACCAAATTCATAATTTAATAAATTTACGTTTAGTTGAGGGAGTGTGTTTGGGTTTGGGGACCTTGCCGTCCGCTGCGTCCTGAAGGAGCTTCGTGATTTCCTCTCCCTGTGAACTCTGCAAAGCATACACACCTGAAGAGAAAAATAAATAAAAATAAATTTTTTTTTCTTTTTCTTTTCAACATACCCTGTTGACCATCAAATCCGACTTCGAAACAGAAATTTCCTTCGATCAAACCGAATCGCCGGAGATCCTGAACATCCCACGAGGCCAAGATGCGGGGAGGGAGGGAGGAGTCGGAGGTTATGCACAGCGATTGTCCATGCACGTACAGCTTGCATGGGCCCAGGGGCACGCAGCTCAGTGGGGGAACTTTGAGCAATCGAATGTGGAATTGGCGCTCTGAAAAATATGATAAATAATGTAGCTGAAAGCACAGGTGCCAAGATGAAACTTAACAACCCTCACATGCACACTGCGTATCGCTTTCACTCAATAGAAACCAAAAAAATAAATCGATCTCCAGGGGTTTTAAATTCAGGCGGGATCAACCCCCGAAAAATTGAGTTGTTGCTTTAGGCAATCATAACGCACTACTCACCGACGCCAAGATGTGCGCGAATGGTAACTTCCCAAGCGACGAGTTCTTCGCGGGTTTCAGCGGCAAGCAGCAACGGAGCCGTCTGGCAAATCAAGACCATCACATGCCGCTCCTTCTCTAGCACCAAATCAGAGTCAATTCCGAAGAATTTCTCCAACGATATCGTCTGCTTTTCGCTCTGTCGCCGGTGGTAGTCCGTGAGGTCTTTGTACAGTGAGATGTGCAGTCGATCTGAAATGAAACGCTCACTCGTCAGAATTTACCAATTTCGTAGAAAGAAAAAAAAACCCCACAAACAACATACATATGCGCACGAGAATGGAAACGACAAAATAATACAATAGACCGATCACGTGGGATGAACAAGAAAGAAAAATAGTATGATCAACACTGAAATGATTTTCGTGGCCTGTATCGAGAGTTGTGCCTAAAAATACGCTCGACAATGGCGTGAAAATAAACGGCGAATTCCACAAGCAACTGGCACATGTCTATCAGAAAGCAATACATCGCCACCTTCGGGAGGGGGGTGGGGGAAAAGCAGATCCAAACTAGGGCGCAACACTGGCGTGAGTCAGCAATTTACTCAGCATGTGATTCATACGCAACGAGGTCGTTTCTGGTTTTGTACCTCACGCTAATGTGACTGCATCGTAATTATACTCTCCACAATGTCAACCAACTTAACCCAGTGAGTACACTAAGGTGTCAGGGCGATCGCTCAACTTACATTATCCTTAAATGATATAAGATCAGGTTACTTGTACTCAATGACACATTAGAACTCAAATTGATAAAATTGTCAGTTGTTGGCAATCGGCAAGTTTGTCTTCTCCCAGGTTCTCCGACTACATGTTAGCTGACCTGGAAGTTTGATGCGGTTAATTTGATTCAATCGTAAACCAGTATCCCACTGCACTTACAGGTACGGGTAGTTCAGGAAACATGCATGGAACTTTGGATGCATGACTTGGGTTACTTCTATGATAACCAGGGCTCCCGCCAGTTGAATGGGATTTCTGAGGGGTGGGTGCCTTGTAGGTTAGGGGCTAAGGGCCCCTGTATCTCAGAGACAACCATAGAGATATTCTCAGAGATAATCCAGTAAAAGGCAAAGAATATCTGCAGAGTAACTTTTGATATCGGGTCAGGTAGGGAAGATAGGGAGGGGCTCAGATCCCCATAAACGACCCCAAATCCGGGTTAACAATATCCGGAGATCCGACCATTGCTGCAAAATAATGCTCACCCATACCTCACTATGGTCACCGCTGACTTCTTGAAGTAGGAAAATGAACTCATGGCATTGTCATGGTTGGCGCATACCCCAATTTGTCAACAAACTAACATTTATGGGATAAACTAAAGACAGCAAAGAGCTGGTTCAAGGCTGTTGCAACATCCCACGGGGCAGGGTTTAGGGTCTCATCGAGAAATTTGGCCCAAATATCCTTTGATGTGCTATTGGCGTGTGAGTCAGAGGACAGGAATATCTGACCATGAAAATCGAACACTTTTATTTCGACCCCTTGTCGATTGTTTCTCCAATTAAATCAGATAAATTCAATTTGTTTTCTTTGAAATTTCAGGAATACCTGTGTAAGTGGTTAAACTTATACAAACGAGAATTCGTGTCTATGCAATGCAAACCCAGAATGTGGCGTTGGCATAATCAAAGAATTGAGTTTCTTTTGGCAACACTTCCGGCGGCAGAGAGTTCCGAATTACCGAAAAGGTCAACGAAAGGTTCACGGGGCTAAATCGGGGTCACGTTATATGACCTTATTAGACTGGCCTCAATGTGTGGGTCTGCTGGTTGGTTGAGATTGAGTCAGATTACGAAATGGATATTAACAAGAACATTTAATATGATTGATAAAATAGAGGTCAAAAGCAATGATACATTCACACGGAAATGTCACGCCTACAATTATTTCACTGGTGGAAATGTCACGTCCTGATTCAAATGCAAGCGTGGCTGTGGCGTAGAATTGCCGTCTCTCTCTCTCTAATCACTGTAACATGAAACATACAATAAATCTGGAGATAATATCATTATATCACAAAAGAGCTAATATGGTGTATCCACCGATTGTGAAAAGTTGTCATTCTTATACCATCATGGACTCAGTGAAGGTGAGGGGAGGAAGGCGGGGATCTGATGATCTGCATATTGACACGAAGTATAAACAAAACACCGATAATGAATTAATCATGAAAAAAAAAAAATTAAACAAAAAACAATAAAATAAAATCTTTTTTTTTTTTTTTAAGGAAAGAAGGTTCCAGCTGGATTTATTTATTATTATTTATTATCATTTATTATTATTATTATACCAATTTATTAATTTATCATTATGTTTTCTTTTTCCCGTGCGGCGAAACCAAACTGCATTTAATCAGACCACCGGCGGCGCGTAAGAATTTAACGTCCGAGATACAATAGTGGGCACATTTTTCACATTTAATAAGGTTATGACTTACGAGTCAATTCATATCGATACTTCGTCTCAAAAAAAAAAAAAAAGAAAAAAAAAAGAAAAAAAAAGAGACTATTTCTAAAAATTATGTATCCATCTGGTTTTTCGGTTTCTTTATTGACAACCACGAAGTTTTCAAGAGCAGTGCCCTATGACTCCTATCAGGTACCGGTATCTGAATTCCCCCAGCCCCCTCCCCCGTGAGTAGGGCGAGTTACTTGTTCGATTACCGGTAGTTATAATAAAATTATAATAATATTATAATAAAATTATAATAAAATTATAAAGAGACCCATGTAAGCTAAGGTTGAAATACGGAGCACTGAACTCACCCGCACAATTGAGAAATCCCAAATGAACAATGAACTGAACACTCACGGACTGAATACAACATGCAGGGAGGACGAGAAACGATGAAATGCTAAAGTTGGCCTGTGCGTATGCTAGCATGAAACAGGCACGTGGGTTGGCTTGTTTACAACTTGAGCACGCACAAAAATGTGCGTGACTAGTTGCGGAGTCAATTTCAAGTTTCAACGCACGTCCAGCTTATCACACAAATAACATTCAAAGATACGGAAGCGATTTTTTTTTTTTACCACACAAAGCGATCATCCAAGATTGGCGCCGGAAAAGGCCGGAAAATGTAGTTAAGTGCTCTGATAATGACTCGAAGGGCGCGAGTGCGCGTCTAGGGCTGATACAGAAATACTCCACAACTTCGGCGGAAACAGCTCAAACCGTTGACCATGCAATGCTTGTAATCTCCATCTGATAACTTAATGCATTAATCACTCTGAGTATCATTGCAGTTATCATTTCCGCAAAGTATTTGGCATGTTGGTACATGTATTTAAAGGTATGATAGCAATGATAAGAGATTTAAAATTCAATTTTGTACAGCTTTTAATTCTGATTACAAAACACGTGAGTTAAAGGGAAGATTTCGAGTATTACAAGGTATAATTACGGTATATTGTTTAATCCACGCAATCAGAATTGTTTCCTTGCCAACAATTCTAACTTCGAACACAACAAAAATAGAATCACCTAAAGCTTTCCAGCAACAGCCCTTGAAGAAGCACCCAATGGCAAATTATCACCTTCGATAATCGGTGACACGTGGCGATGTTGAGAGTGGACTCGCGGTCTGTGGTCGGATGAGGGCTTCGAAATATCTCTTCTCGAATCCTCAGATTAAAACAGGATGTGAGTTAACAGCTGTTTTCATCGAGTCCAAGGCCGCATAACAACAAATGATTGCGACCATTTCCGGCCTCAGGCATGATTTCGCAACAGAGCGCGAATTTTGAACGATGAAATGGAAGAGATTTTTCGCAGATGTTGCTTTGAGAATTTCTTCAGAAAAAAAAAAAAAAAAAAAAAAAAAAAAAACCCAAAGAAACAGCACGTGTTTTCATTGTTGGTATCTTGTCAATTATTTTCGTTACAGATTTCAATTTTTTTTTTCTTATTCAATTGACTATAAGAAGAAAAAATATTAGTAAAAGGAAAAGATATTAGTAATAGGGGGAGGGGATGGGGAGCTAGGGTTCCGGAACGAATTTATCGCTAACAGGCGTCGACCACTCCCTTGCGTTTGGAAACATCATCACACCGGATGCGGTAATATCTGGTTACATCCACTTATATAAAAGATACTTGATGTAGCATCGAATTACATGATTTTCACATTCATATTGATATAATTACCTAAAAAAAAGCATCAATTAAAAATAACAGCACGAACAAACCACAATGAATGTGGTTGAACGGATCTGCGCATTCAACTAATCGAATAACGGCTCCATAATAAAGTTGATTACTAGTACAAGGCATTGAAGGCACCCTTTATAACAATTCTGCCCATTTGTTCAATTATATTCAGCTAAGATGACAGCATGTTCATCATTATGTGCTAAATGACTATAAATCAATATGAAATCCATGGCGACGTCATAAATAAAGGAATTGAACAATTTCATAATCATTCATTTTAACTTATTCATAATTCCGTAATGTGTCAATATAACTGTCTATGTATTACTATGTATTACTAATTGCTGACACAGGGACACAACCATAAATACGGTGCGTTATGATGCATACCCTTGGGCGGTCTCATAACGCACCAGCGCATGGCAATCTAAAAATCATAACGCACTCATATTCAAGTGTTAAGTCCCATGCAGTGACATCGCTCCTGCACTTCTCAGAGAGTAATAATTCGCAAGATTATCACAATAATGGAGAAGTTTACGTTGGAATGCAAGCAATGTCCTCCAGAATTCACAAGGTAGAGCAAAAAATTCCCACAAACATTCCTCAAAAATTTTTATTTTCCCAGACACTGGTGGGGAAAAAATAAAAATAGTGCAAATCGGGACCTCACTTCGTCGCTATCAACATGACAATAATAACAATATCCGAGTTCACTGACCCAAACAAGCGAGGTGATCAAGTGCAGACTGAAGTAGATTACGTCATCTTTCCAAATGCACGTAAGCATGATCGGAAAGAAGAGATTATCCAGGCCTCAGACAATTGATTGAAATTCCGTCGAGGGTCAGAATACTTTTCTCGAGTCGAAATTCTTTTGCTATCTTTCTGTATTTATCTTTCCCTTTGTAAAAACGAAATTTACAAAATTACCGGGCTTTGAAAGAAGGTACCGAAAAATAATAATAATAATAGCTTCGAAGTTTAAGAAAATAAAATACGATACCTACAAGTATATTGAGTGTTTTAACGAAAAACACTTTAAAGAAATCAATTTGCTCATTAAGTCAATAAGAAATATTTCAATTATTGATTTAATGGATTTATTAATTGAGCCAGGGGATTACTTAGATTTACATTGTGGAATGCAGAACAGCAGGTAAATATTGAATTCTAAGCTTTTAGCACCAAAGAAGAACTGAAACCAAATGTCTACACCATTCACGCAGTGTAAATAATTCCGCTGGTGTCTGAAAACTGAGGCACTCGAGAGAGACATACCCTCGTTTCTCAATGGGCTGTGATACTTTTCAGGTAATTATTTCAAGAGTTGATACTTGATTGTGAGTAATGACGTCATTGTTCCAGGGATGGGTAGCAGCAAGTGAAGTTACCACAAATCAATGCAATCCTCACCAATCCTTAATTGTAAATAAATTAACCAATGTTTAAGAATAACATGCACCAGTGGTCAACCAGTACACTGCCACTATAGATGGTTGATTTTTGTTGGGTGTGTTTCAATTGTTGAGGAATGTAGATTATAGGCTCATAGCTATGTAATGTAGATTTTATTCTACATGAATTATTAAAAATTCACGTAGTACTATCGTTTATGATTATAAATTAATTAACTGATTATTAATAATTATCAACCAGCAATGTAATTGCTTATTTTCGATGGCTGCATAAATCAACTTAGGGAATTTGTCATTATTTTGTACTAGGAAATTGATCACATGCTCAAAATACTATTACTGAATTCAAAGGAAATGCGTTATATTTTCAACTACCCTGGTATTATGGTTGCATATCTCTGTTATCACTTGGAAACTAAGATACGCTCAATAAAAATAATACATTTCAAAAACCATAGATAGTCACAAGTGTCTCACGATCAGCAACATAAGAATACCAAAGAATTTAACATGAATGTTAAAACTGTTAATGCGTACAATCCAGGGAATATATCTTCGATATACGCCACTCTTGACAAGGGAAGGGCAAAGGCATAAATGCTCAATAGAAAGCACACAGACAAGAAAACAAGAAAAATAAAATTGAAAAGCAAAGAAGAAAATATTTCATTATTTACATAAATTTAATCATTTTTCCTTTTTACATTCTTCCTCTACTCACATTCTTAACTAGACAAGATCATAATCAAAACTTCACAAGAAAGTGTTTAAAACGTTTGACAGCAGAAAGAAAATATTTTGTATTTGTCTCCTAAACACTGATTGAATATTCAAGTTATTTTTATAATTGCTTCAACAACAATGTGCTGAGGAGGCCAGACTGAAAAATCGCTTTTTCTATTTATGCTGATGTGCCTGGATGACTCAAGTCCTGTGTTGTGTCTGGTTTGGTGAAGAAAATAGTAGAATTTACTCTAAGAGCAGCTCAAATATGACGACATATCAGTGAATTAGGACAAGCATTTTCTACACTTATTATCAAGTTTTTGCCCAATCAGATTTGGAAACGAATCAATTAGTCACTTGGGTACATGTTTGAACATGTTTCCCAGCAAAATACCGGTTGAGAGAAAAATTTCATTCATAACAAGAAACTCGAAGAAAGCAATATATTTCAAACCACAACTATGTTAAACACTCTGTACCTTAGTTTACAGTGAACTTTCATTATAACAACACTTTGAAATAACCTTACAGAATGAAACACTTCTAGATAAAATAAATATTCATCCTCACCCATGCAAAGAGCGGAATAAGAATACGCAAATGTTCATATAAATTCAATAAATGGAACACAAATATATTGAATGAAAAGTCTGACTATATGTGTTATGAGATATAACACATTTAAGATTTCATGATCTGAAAATAGGATTTAAAAATAGAGAAGAAAATTGAATGCCTCTTTTTAAGTTCCAGCCGACTGTACTTGGTACAAATTGAGAAAAAAAAAAATATATCTGTGTTGACAAAAAATGCCTTCGTGACCCTTTTTAGAATAATAATGTAAGAGGAAGCCTTTGATGTTGTGTTACATAATAAGCCTTAAAAGCTTAGAAGTCCGAGGGGGGGGAGGGGTAAAAATAAGAGAATTACATCCTAATCAGGTTATGTTGAAATGACCTCAATAAACAACAAATAGCAAAGATATTCAAGTTAAACTTATTTAAATCACTCTTTCACTGGTGATTACTTACTTATACATTGAAATAATTTAATGAGATATATGTAAATGAAGCTTGAGAGACAAGATTGATTAAAAAAAAATGGGTGTGGCTGATATCAAAATATCCAACAAAAGAAATGATAAAAGGAACAATAAATTTTATGGTCTAATAAAATATGAATGTTTTCAGAAGAAAAAAAAAAATATATAATTTACATACATCAAAATAGAAAATAAGAAAAAAAAGATGGAGAAGAGCTCTCACAAATAAAGTGAACAGACTAAGATGAAAATTATAGCAGAGAAGGAGAAACTCAGAATAATGCAATCAGAAAATAAAAGACGCCTGACTGAGATTTAACACCAAGCCTTGAGTAAAGTTCAGTTTATGCATGTTTCGTGGTATTAATGAGGTGTTTCATGTGCATTCATGAGAATTCAGAAAGATTTACTGGAGATGAAATTACATCAAGCGTTATCATGTGATATGATAGCACATAAAGTGCTGAGGGAGGCTCATAAATAGAAACTGTCTTTGAATGCTGAGCATTTCACATTGTCATAAAGGTCATCATGATAAAGAGTGGCAAACCTTGGCAACAGATGCCATGAAAAGGAAAATCACGACTTATGAGGTGGCTAATGATTTCGGATTCAGAATGATCTAAAACACGATATGCACCACCAAAGTATATGTATTCAATTTTGCTTCAATTATTAAATTGTTCTGAACAAAGAAAAGCGTGCAAAGAAGCTCATCTTCTCAATCAGTTGGACACACATGAATCATAAAAACAATGAATAATTTCACAGACCAGGCCCAATATACAAAAAAAATTGCATTAAACTGGAAATTATTGTAGAAACATTTAGGTTCATGAATGAACTATTGAAGATGGTTTTTAGAATAGATTACTAAAGTATTTTGACAATTCCCATATAGAAAAGAAAAATGAATTTGCAGGAGTGTCCTTTCAATGACCATTGAGTGGACAAATGATTGAGCTGAGTGACCACAGGCCATGAGTCATCAATAAGCAAACACAATCGCTATGGGTGACTAATTATCAAACTGACCACAGATTCTCACTCACCAATACTCCTCACAATATCTTGGAAATATAATCAACCCAAAGCAACATAAACTTTGTGAATCAGGACTCCAAGAGAACACCACCCCCCTCCTCCACCCCCTTCTCCCTTGCATGACAATTAAATATACAAAATAAATTAGATAACAGACTTGTTGCTAGGTGGTATCGAAAAATGGGATAGTAAAGGGAGGACTTTTACACAGAACCTGTACTAAGTACAAATATATTGAAGCATAACTTTAATACAAGGACTTAAAGTTGGGGTTTCAATCCAAATAACAGCAAGGGAATTTCCATAGTTTGAGGAGTGATCAAGGAAAGGAATCCAAACATCCTCAGGATTAATTATCAGATAAACTGAAAACTGATCTCGCTTCATGATTTCAGCAACACAAATTTGTTTGTTCTGTTCCTTGGTTCAATTAAAAAAAATATGAAGTCGTATGATTCAATAGAAACTTGCAAGAACAACTTCAAATTTCCTAAAGGGGATAATTTTATGATTTTCTTGAATGACTTACAAGTGACTGGTCAGCCGACCTACTGAGTGTCTAAGCAGGTAAATGAGACACTGACAATTTTCAGGTTGAGGAGATGAAGAGTGATCAATACAAATGATAGTCTTCACTCAGTTTCACTGGGCGACTGGCTTCACAAGTTCTCTCAATCTCTGAGCCTTCACCATCCACTCAATGAATCAATCATTCACTCACTCAATCATCACATAATGACATATCACTAATTCGGTCATTACTCATTCAGTCGTTGGCCTCAAATCAGAATAATCTAACATGATGGTTAAGAACACCAAGGATTGATTCATAGTTGCAATTTAAATTGATATATCGCGGGTTTAATATTTGACCATCATTTACTTAGCTAAATATCATCAGAAGTGGAAGAAAAAAATCCAACGAGAGACGATTGACAGCTGTCATTCGAGGAAATGAGACGAAAGAGGCAGAGATGACGAGAAATTGAAACTGACCTGCGACAGGCGAAAGTCGTTTTAAAACGCAATACCGGGTCTTCCACTGAAATGAAATATATTTTTGTGAGCACAAATTATCCATTATGCTAAAAAACAATATTAATTAATTATAAAAGCACGGCGTACCTTTCTACCATCGCGATATTTCAGGGTGCCTCCCAAAATGGCATTGCACTCTGCCATGTTTTGGCACCGATTGTTTGAGTGCTTCGGGCTCCCGATAATCCAGCGCTCTGATTGGATATTGAATAAGAGAGGGAGCATAACTTGCCTTTAAAACAAAAACAAACGCCAGCATTGATAAATGTAATACTTAGCCTTAAATTTGTGCTCTGATGCTAGTACTTACTAGCATACACCGATGGACATGCATGATGTGATGAATATTATAGTTTTCGGACCGCTAAATGAGGAGCCAGAAAAAGAATTGCTCTTCCAAGAATCAGACCCATGACCCTCAGCAACTCAGCACACAAGACAAGTCTGCCAGATACCACTGCACCATATATATATATTCAGGGGATATTCGCCATTATCATTGGGCCTTGGCCAATATCAATATAGTGAATACTGATGTAGGCCTATGGTTTTGATTTGATGAAATGTGCGTATAATTGTTAATTAAACATTCAGTTTGCAAAAATGTAAAAATTATCATTGATGTAAATTGCATGTGTTAATTAGTTGTTAATGAACTCACACACTGTTTAGTTCTTTTATTTTTTGTTTACTATTTACTTATTGTGTTCTCAAAACTTCTCATATGGCATGAAACATGAATCGGGAGTGGCTTTTACAGCTCCACACAACCCATTTGTGGTGTTCTCTTAATTATATTTACAACAAATAGTTCTATTTGTAATTTTGTGTCGATAATACATGTAATTTGCCTCAATAATACAGTGAAACATCGACAAATCAGAATTGAAGAGACCATCAAAAATACTTTGATGAAGAGGGTGTTCAACGAATCAGGGGTTTCAAATTCTTTGGCTTTTGATCGGTTAACAGGTTAATAATGAAGTTTATATACTATAGACAGACTTATTAATTATTTCTTACCTACTTATTCATTTATGTTTGTTGTTTGTTGTTGTCACTTTTGTCATTTCACTTCAATACACCAAGATGTACACCATGTATCATCATTAATTTTTATTCAAAAGCTTGTCATGATAGCAAGAAATCATTATGATGGAGAGTTGTTTACTTTCGCATTTGCTTCCCTTTATGAGTTGCACAACTGAGGAAAAGATCAACAACCATTTGGCTCCAATGCACCCTAATCTAGTCACTTGATTCTCACACACACAAAACTCCAGTTACATCAGCCTCAGCCCCAGGTGTGTTACATCAATATAATAAGCAATTCCAAAGTCTGTTGGACTATAATAATAATTATTTTAATGTGGAGAACTTTAATGTGGAGAACTGGCCCTTGCTTGTATTTGCAATGTCTTTACATCATTCAATGCTTTGTAAACCAAAGTGAGACGAGAAGAGAGAATCGCTCACTCTCTGTTTCACACGAATGGTTGCGCCTCGTGACCACCCAAAAATGTCTAATACATGCTCCCTCCTCAACCCCCCCTAAAAAAAAAACACAGCACCAAACGACAAAACACAAAGAAACCACACAAACACTTTGGAACACAAAGTTACAAAAAAATATATAACAACCTATAATAGACGAGAAACCTTTGAAAGTTTGAAAGAAATAAAACAACAAAACAAAAACAATCATGTCAGGGAAACCCCATCACCTTCTTCCCAGCCTCTATTGCCCCAACCATGAGCAGATGATTCTGATGTAAATTTCTTTGGTGACTGATTCTACCAAGAGGTCGCATCTTGTATTCCGGAGCATCCACATTCGGGCTGGCCAACACCACATGCTCTGCCGGCTCCCATCTAAACTCCTCCTTGTGAGGGGTGATAAAGGCCAACTTTTTCCCTAACTCAACTTACCCAACTTCCAATGAGGCTCCTCGCTCTTTCTGAAAGACTGCTAGACTTTACTATTAGCACACACATTCGTCCCTTGAAGATCTGAATCTCGAATACACCCCTGTGTCTCAAATATACTCCTGTGTTTCGAATTTATCCCTGTGTCAATGGGTTTTTTATTGTGTTCCCAAGGACATATTTTTGATCTGTAGCTCAAAGTCGAGAACTTTGTTGAGCAAATTTCTCAGTTAGGTGGCTTCAAAGAGAGTGAGAGTTGAATGTTTACAAAGTATAACCATATCCCCCGCCCATAAAACAGTCGGTAGCCTTCATCTCTCCTCTGTTGTCAGCCGCGAGACACACAACCAGAGCTTCAGTTGGCTCTTAAATCAGTGGACTGTGGATCTCAACTTCGGCATTGTTGTGTGCATGTGATGATCTATGATGATTAACCGACAAAAGACAGCGCTCACTTGCAGTTAGAGTTAAATATTTCTAGTCTCTCATCTATTGTGAGTTTTATGACAGGGTTAATATCTGATAACTTTAACTAATGGTGTTTGTTATGAAGCTTTGTGCTGGTGTTAATTGATTGTTGATAATGCAAGAGATTCCAAGGCTTTATGAGTGCTCTGTTTCACTTCATGCCATTACTCCATGGTCATGAATATTTGTGACGTTGGATGCATATTTGAAAAGTTTCAAACTAAAATCATGCCGATATATTCATAATTCATCATGCATATCGTCGATCATAACGCCAGATCATGGTTTGTTGATAATGGCCTCGATCTGTTCGTCAAAGTATCCCTGAGTCAAAGTATTTGAGCTACAGCCACGAACTTCGACCTATCAAGGTTTTACTGTATAAATAATACAGCCCTAATGGCTATCCTCACAAGCATCAGAGCATAGTTATAATTATATTCCGTAGAATATGTTCACTACATGTAGAAAGCAGAAATAACAGACTGTAATCTACTATTTTAAAGATGTATGTATTGTGTGTCTATGATTATACTATAAACAAAAACAGTGCTGATAACCAATTTTTCATGCTTGGCTTATCACTGTAACTCAAGTTTCATTCTAGAATCTGCCCCAGATTATCAACTGGATGTACTTCTACTTTGAATAATTGGAGCTGCCCCTACTAGTGAGTGAGTGAGTGAGTGATGGGGTTTTACGACTCCACCCAATCTGATCAAATGATATGAGCGTCAGAACAGAAGGCCCGAAACCAGGGTTTCCCCCTACTCTTATCGATAAATCCCAAGGGTTCTTTATCCTGCATACCACCAGTAGTACACAGCGCCCGGCCTTGTTACGCAGTTGGGCAGCACTGCAGAGTCACCGAAGAATTACAATTATAATGATTTACAATTATAATTCACAATCAAAACGCCCATGGCCTGATCAGGTCTCAAACCCGGGACCTCGACCTTCAGGGTCGGCATTGGATTGTAGTCAGTGGTTTAACCCACTGAGCTATCCGGGCTGCTCCTACTACAGCCAACAGAACAGGCTTCCTTATAAAGATTATGAACATTGCCTATGATATGATTGATAACCCATTACATCAAAAATAGTTTTGGGTTGTGTACTGGCTAACAATAGGGATGCACAGAATTTGAGAATTGTTGAAGCCTAGAATAGAGTTCCAATAAGCTGCCTCTAGCCAGAACCGTACCAAAACACGGAGAAAGATGTCACATTCCCAAAACATTTTTAAGCTGATGTAGGGTCCTTTATCTTTATTCTACTGAGTCTATTTGGTTGGCTGTTGAGAGTATAGGGTGTTAGCAATTAGTAGTTAGTAATTAGTGTTTCATAGTTAAGGTTTATTATGAACATGATGCTTCTTAGGTTATTGACTATACTATTGATTGATCATGGAAAGTGAGTGTGTACCAAAATGGCATATTAGGATTAGTGCTATTGTAACAAGAACAATAAAACTTGACAAATCGTATGTGTAAGAGACTGAGGGAGTAAATCAGATTTGTTTGGCAAGGGTGCAGTGAAGTGTGAGTGTGTGCGTTGAGTTGTTCTTACAAAAAGCGCCCTATTCTCTATCCCCAGAAAGCTGCAAACCCATCAAATGCATTGAAATTCCCAAGCGCTCAGGCCTAATACGATGTGCAGTAGGTGGAGAACAAGTGCTGAATAGTGCTAAATAAACAGCACATAAAATTAGAAAGCAACCCATTAATATGGCTGCAGAATTCGGATTTTGCTTTTCTAATGTTATTTTCACTTGAATATTATCAAATGTAGTGCCTAAAATGTATGGCCTTCTCATCTCTTTTGTAATTGGAGCTCAATTCGTAGGACCTATAACAATGTATTGTAATGACTTTCTCTTACATTGAATCAATAACCAAGGAATCATTCTTCTTTTACCTTTGTGGCCACAAACTCCCACGAAAATGTTTTCTTGGAACCAGAAGTCCAGGAAATGCCCAAAACCTATGGGAAATGCCCCGGATTCTGGGAAGCCACTGTCAGAAGCTGGAACTCTACACATCCCTAAATAATACTATATACATGTGTGCTCACCTTTAAAAACCACAAGTAAATGTGCAAGTTATCATAAAATAGGGAAAACTAATAGCCTAGATTTTTGCAGGCTGACAGTCACAGTCACTCCTACATCATTCCTCATGTCGCGTAAATGTCAATGAAAACAATTCGCCTTTCAGCTAACTTAAAAAAATAATTTGCTTTGCCTATTTATCGTGTTTGTCTTACTGTTTACACGTTGCATAATTATAATGGGCCTGAAGTTTAAGATATTGCTCACTGTTTACTTTTGACACCAAAAATTGAGGCCAAAATTTTTTATATTGCTCATTGCTTACTTTCTTTGCATTAAATTGGGCCTAACGTTTAAGATATCGCTCACTGATTACTTTTTACACTTTTAATCTGGTTTATTTGGTAGTAAACAGGTAAACTGGGTTATTGCAGTTTACAGTGTTTAACAGGCTTAGACTGAAATGAAGAAATGAACGATCCCTACTGCTGAATAAATGAATTGAACAAAAATATTGCATTCAGAACACGAACACACATACTTGAATGCTTTAAAATTCATATTTATTAATATAAAAATAATTTAAAATTTTTATTTACCATATCAACACAAAATTAGCTATAGTTTATTTGTATACTTTTTTTTTCTCCGGAGCTAACGCACTTCTCTTATGTCTAGTTTCCGCTCCGACATTTTGATGAATGATTTCTGCATTGTTAGTAAAGTTTTGGTAAGAATACAATTCATGGACAGTTATCAATATATTAATCCATCAATACAATCACATTTCCTTATGATGTTTGAATAATCATTTGATTAATTGCACGGTTGGTGCATTATTGTTTTCGAGCATGTTTGTTCTATGACACTTTGGCCTGTGCTCACAGCTCAGTCAGCCTCAGTAGTCAGTGTGCAGTGTGCTCTTTAACTTCTTTTAGCCTTTCAGTTTCAAGTCTTTTCGATGTATATCAATGACCTCCCTTATGCTTAAACTTGCCCGACCCTCCTCTTCGCTGATGACATGAAAACTTTTAAAATAAACCCAGATCCCACCAAAAACGTCCTTCAATTTGACCTCAACCATAAACTGGCCTGGCATCTTCACTTTAATAGCTCCAAATGCAAATCCCTCCATCATCCATGCTGACAACACAAATCCCCACATGGAATATTTCATGAAGAACTTACGGAGCACTTGTCATATCAACCCGGACCCCAAATCATGCAATTGGGGGGAGGGTACCGACATCGCTCTAAAATGGGCCCTATGAATCTTTAGGGGTATAGAGACAAAAATGGAACAACAATGAATACTGTGATGTTAGGTTTGTTTACACGTAGTAATACAACAATGGTGGATTATGTGTGATTCAAAGGGAGTTCAACATGAAAAAGGATATTATTTGGATATTAACAACTTCTCCTTGGATATCCGCGGTCAAAGTAAGGTTTATAAGATGCATATACAGTTATGAGTTACTTGTCTTGTCTTTCATCCTCACATTAGCTATGCTATATTATAAGCGTTTTTGGGGTCCGGGTTAATATGAAAAGTGTACCGAACTTACCAATTGATGACTCACTTAGTCTTATGGAAAAAGACCTGGGCATTGTCATTGACAACCAGTTGGAGTTCTGCCCCCACATCACCGCCATCTCGTCCAAAGCTTCTCGTACACCAGGTGTTTCCAGGCAAAACTTCATGCATCTGGATTTCGACTGCTGCTCTATAAAACTAAAGTCTGGCCACTCCTCAAATATTCTTCCCCTGTATGGAGTCCCTCAAGCAAGAAAAATATCCAATTGAGAGCCAATATATTAACTGACAAAGTACCGTAATCTACCATATCTATGAAGCTCGGCTTCCCGACCATCGAATACCGAAGACTCCCGAGCTGACATACTGGAAGTATTCAAAGTGCTACATGGTTACACCCTGATCAACCTGATTCTTTCCCCGCCTCTAACTTTGAATATCCGAGGTCACTCCTTCAAACTATGAAGTGCACTCTATTAATTGAGATAAATCGGCATAAATGTTAATGAAATTGGAATTGAAATGATGGGAATAGCAGCATGACATGTTATACTAACCATATCAAGTTTTTATTTTTCTTATCTTTGTGTGATTTTTACACAGTGATCTATTTTCTAGCTTTTCTCAGAAATGCGTGGCATCATTGGAAAGCATCGAGATCTTTACCATGGGTTAGATAGACTACTTCTGGCCCACTCTGTATAAGCCAAGGCTTACTCCACAATAGACCAGAAAAAGTCAGGTCAAGACACCAGTGAGCGAGCAACCGACTCACTGTTCCATTTTAAGAAATAAGGATGCTCTTTAAATATTATGAAATCAACAAACTCTTTTGTTTGAAAGTGAGAACTGAAAACGACAGGACACCATGTATATTGGCCTAATACTATGTATCACTGTTCACAAGAAAACGGAAAGAACTTTGAATGCAACACTGATATTGTACAGGTGTTGTGTTTTTTGAAATTACCGCAGTGTTGTAGAGGCGTCAATTCAAGCAATGATTACATAAGTGCTACTTACATGCTTCATAGATTGTGGACCGTCGTCAGTTGAATGGTTGATTGTCAGCCGATTGACAGAAACGCCGTCAAAGTTAAAACCCACCTTCATCATGGCGTCTGTGTTATCAGAGGTCACTGGGATATCACAAGTTTTGCCCCTCTTTCCACCCCCCCCCCTCCTCTCCCTTTCCTGAGACATCGAACCCACAGAGTTTGAATTGGTGGCATCCTATATATTCTTATATCTCACCCAATCTCAACCAATATTTTGGCGCTCCACATGGTTGTGTATATATTCGGCTCCGTATTCGGCTGCGACGAATATCACCTGCTTGAAGCTTCGGCTTTGACTATTCAGACAAATTTCATATTCGCCCATCACTAATCACAATATTAAGATATTCACTATAGTGGGGCTATGGTGTGAGAAATTCAATTAGTACTTTTAGGGTCAACCCAGAAGGAATTTGTTTGAGTTTTTTCAAGCATTTTTCTCTGTTTTGGCAATTTTGCAGAAGGTGTTTTGGTTCCTGATGGCTCAGTTTGGTTCCGGAAAGAACCCTCCATGGGCGCGTGCAGACGGAGCAGGTACACTCAGCACTCACCTCCTCTCTTTTCTTGCTCACTGCTTCTTCAGTAGGTCTCTCTGCTCAGCAGAGCTCTCTAGCTGCTGCGGCTCTTCAGAACATTGCAGCTGCTGCAGCTGGGCAGCAGGTGGGCTTGCCACAAGGGGCCATGCTCACCCAGCAGTCGCCTCTGGGCACTCAGACCGTCTACACCCTCAGCACAACCAACCCCACCCTGGCCCCCCATCAGTACACTGGTCCTCAGCTGAGCATGATCAGCGCCCAGGTACAGCAGGGTCTGCAGCCGGCTGTGCAGCTTCCGCAGGTTGAGTTGAAAGTTTAAATCTCCGGCTTAATGCAAGCGCCGTTTGCTCACAGCCTGGCATTGCATTGCCGACAACGTTAGCCACGGTGTGCTCCAATCCCCAGATGGCCACTGTCAGCTACCCCGCCCCCCGGGGAGCCCCTCCCCCCGGCCCCCAGCCCAAGCAACGCGTCTTCACGGGAACCGTCACAAAACTGCACGAGAACTTTGGTTTTGTTGATGAGGATGTGTTTTTCCAGACGAGGTGCAGCGTTGCAGAGCCACAAATGGTCTTTCATCTCTCTCGTAATTCCAGTTGCGTGAAAGGAAATTTACCCAAAGTAGGCGACCGCGTTCTAGTGGAAGCCACGTACAACATTAACATGCCGTTCAAATGGAACGCCACGCGTATACAGGTGCTCCCTAATCAGGTAGATTACTAGCCTCCCTTCACTTCATAACCTCGGACGTCTTGCACATCTTCAGCCTACGATCTCAGCCTCAGGCCCCACCCCCATCCAGCCTGCGGTGCCTATAGCCCCGCAGGCACGGCAGAACCAAGGCATGGTCAACATGAACCAAGCCCCTCCTAACAACCTCCCCCAGCCCCCTCCCCTGATGGGCCAGCCCACGCAGCCCACCCCTGGTGAGTACACAACTGGTGTTTGTGCCTGATGCAATCTGCGCCCTTAGGAGTAAGGCAGGCCAACCAGTCGTCTCGTCAGACTGAGAAGAGTGGCTTCAGAGACCGAGAGAGGGAACGGCCCAGGGAGCGCGAAAGGGAGCGCGACCGTGATCGGCATGAGCGCAGGGAGAGGCGCTCTCCTGCCCGCAAGAGATCAAGGTCACCCCGCAGGTCAAAATCCCCCAGTACGAGCAGGGCCACGCGCAGCAGCCCCACCCCCAGGAGGCGCACCGCACGCGTGATTCCGCGGTACAGCGTCACCATTCCCAAGATCACGCTGGACACGCGGGAGGCGAACGTCATGGTGCTGCGGTCACGCTACAACAACCTCTACGTCCCCAGCGACTTCTTCAACGCGCAGTTCCGGTGGACGGAGGCCTTTCCCATTGAACGCCCGTTCAACATCATGGCCCACGGCTGTGAGTATCATGTGATGAGCAAGGACGTTGAACCCCTGGAGAAGAACGAGGCGTGCATTGATCCTCCCGATGCAGACCACTTGTTCAGTGCAAAGGTAGAAGCGCAGCCGTTGTGGTGAATATCAGTCGCGCTTATCTCTCTCTCAGGTCATGCTCTTGTCAGCCCCTCCCTCGGATGAACTCTACCACAAATCTTGTGCCCTGGCAGAGGACCCTCCTGACGTGCAGGAGGCCTTCCAGCACCCCACCCGCCTGCTCCACTTTCTGGTGGGGCTCAAGGGCAAGGAGCCCATGGCCATCGGGGGACCATGGTCTCCCTCGCTGGACGGGGCTGAGCCTCTGAAGGACCCGCGGGTGCTCATTAACACCGCCATCAGGACGACCCGTGGCCTGACCGGCATTGACCTGAGCAGCTGCACGCAATGGTACGTGCTGTTTACTTTGGGGTGTGAGTGCAACGAGTGAGAGACGTGTGTGAGTTGGAATGCTTTCACTTTACAGCGCAGCAGCTGCTGTTCTCTCCCGTAAGGGGTAAGACTTCCGATTTCTGACTGATGTACATACAGCGCGTACGCTGTCAGCTGTCTGTCCTCTCTCTGCTGAATGCATTGCCCTCGTTTTGCTCCATCGCAGGTATCGCTTTGCTGAGGTCCGGTACCACCGTCCTGAGGAGATGCACAAAGGGCGCCTGGTGCCCGCCCGCGTTGAAACTGTCGTGATTTTCTTGCCAGACGCTTGGAGGTGCCAGCCGTCGCGCCTGGACTGGGCTCTGATGCAGACGGCCTTCAAGCAGCGCATGACAGCACCCCTGAAGACGGCCACAAGCGACCACAAGCGCCCAGAGGACTGCCAGGCACTTTAATCTTTTAATTCTTAGCAGGTGGCCCTGTCAGGGCGTGGACGATTCGCACTCCCATTGATCTCCAAACGCCCCCCCACCCTTCCCCCCTTTGTTCTATTATCTCATAAAGAAGGCAAAATTCGGAGCCCCGCCCCCTCCTCTTCCCCCCGACCTCTGAACCCCGAGAGACGTAAAGAAAAAGAGCAAAAGAAGCTTCGTTTTCTTTTTTCAGTGGCGCATTCCCGGTTTTTACGACCATAAAAATTTGGGGATGTCTGCCTAAGGCTTAAAGAAGTGGACGCTCGTTATAAGATTTCTCACTAGCTATTTTAGAACTCTCTCAGACACTCTGTAAGCAACAAGAGATAGAGCAGTAATGAATCTTAGCCTCTTGCCCTCTCTCGTGGCTACAGCGTCTAAAACATTTTCTGTTTTCTGTTTAGGAGGAAGAGGAGGAGGGTGCTGATAACATCGCTGGCGAGAATAAGGAGCCAACGCACTTCTCCGAGCTTGACCCAAAAACGATGAAGGTCGCTGACCTGCGACATGAGTTGGAGTGTCGCTTGCTCAGTTCAAAGGGACTGAAGTCTCAGCTGATTGCAAGGCTCACAAAAGCCATAAAAAGCGAAGAGGAGAAGGAAGAAATGCAAGCAGAGGAGAAGGCAGAACAGGAGGAGAAGAAGGAGGAGGAGAATGAGAAGGAGGAAGACAAGGATGAGGATAAGAGGAGCAGGGATGAAGAGGAGAAGCGGAGGAAAGAGGAGAAGGAGGCTGCCTCCCGCGAGAGGCGCTACACCCTCCCGGATCAACCCTCGATCCTTGTTCACCCCTCGACCACGGCTAAGAGCGGGAAGTTTGACTGCACGGTGATGTCCCTGTCACTGCTGCTGGACTACCGCCAGGAGGACAACAAGGAGCACTCCTTCGAAGTCTCGCTCTTTGCTGAGCTCTTCAACGAGATGTTGATGCGAGATTTCGGATACAACATCTACAAGGCACTCCTGGCGGCCCCAGAGAAGAAAGAGGATGAGAAAGAGAAGAAAAAGGAGAAGAAAGAGGAGAAGCGAGACACAGAGGAACCCGCTTCGAAGAGGCGGAAGTCTGACCGCGAGGAGGATAGGGAGGAGAAGGAAGGAGGTGGGGAGAAGTCTGAGGAGGAGGAGGACGACCGTGATAGCCTCAAAGGTAAGGGCTCTCTCTCTCTTTCTCTCTCTTCTTTATCTCTCTCTTTTCTTTATCTCCCTCTTTTCTCTCTTCTCTCTCTCTCTTTTCTTTACCTCTTTTTTTTTTTTAAAGAGAGACATCGCAGCCATGAGAGGGAGCGGAAGAAGGAGAAGCCTCGTCTGTTGACCGTTCTGCCTCAACTCCTGTTGTCGTTTGTTTACTTTGATCATATGCACACAGGATATCTGGTTGATAAGGATGTTGAGGAGATCTTTCACATCCTTGGACTGCATCTCTCCAGGTCTCAGGTTTGTTTGAGTTGGTTTCTGTTATTTTTGTTAATTGATGTGTTTTGATTCAGATTAAGAAACAAGTGAAAAAAGTTGTTCTCCGAGACACACTGAATTATAGGAAACTCACTGATAAAACTGTTAGCAAAGAGGAAGAGAAAGACGAGACTGAAGAGAAGAAAGAGGCTGAGACTGAAACTGAGAATGCAGAAAAGAAGATTGTACCTGATGACCCCTTTCTGCTTGGTGAGGATATTCATAATTGAACCGTATTATTTTTATCATTTTTGCAAAATAACAACTTCGCAGGTAACCTGAGTTACCTGCATTCGTTAGAGGAACGATCTGAAGCAGGGGACAGCGCTAATTCTTCTGAAGGCTTGACGCAAGATGGAGCATCTCAGCCGACTGCTCAGGGAATGGTGCTGTATAAGGGAGCTCTGTTGGATATCGAGTCATTTATGCAGCGATTGGAGAAAGCTGAAAAAACTTACACTGCTACGGAGCATAAATTGAAGGAAGTTCAAGAAGAAATGGGTCAGTGCTTGAGTCTGTTTGATATGTAGGAAGACAAAGCTTCTCACACTAAAAGCAAATACTCTTGATGGCTAACGCTTAAAGGGGCTGTGATGGCCCAGTGGGGTCGCCAACTTCACGGTTCTCATTTAAGAGAGTCGAGAAACTGTTCATGCAGATCCACTGATAATTTTCAGAAACGTCGCTTTTTTTAGCAGACGAAGCCTTGATATGAATTAAAATAACTGCAATATCTATATTATATGTAAACATGTATCGCATCGTGAACACCAAGAAACAGATCACGAGAAAACGAAGCAAAGTGCGAGCCACACCTCAAACGTCAAATGCTTGCGCACCAACCGTGCAAAGCCTTTCATTTGTCCTCTCCATGATCGCAGATTCCACTTTCGGAGAACCAAAAACCAGTTTTGCATAAATTATTAATCTTTCAACAAAATTAGACCTGGTTTTATCCCTCCTGCATTTCTTATGTCGTGTTGTGTTGTCTGGCTGGACAGAGTCATCGCCAAAGTGGTTGCTCCTTGTGATAGCTCACTGGGGGCATATGGGGTCCTATAACCAGGGATGAGTTATTGTGAACCATACAGAAAACTATTGCAATGGCATACAAATCAATAATTTATTGCTCATTTATTGTAATCTAACGGACCTCTCTCGTTGTAGACATGTTGAAAGCGAGCTTCTCATCGAGCGAGCAGAATAGCCAGAAGGTCGGTTTAGAGCTGCAAGACCTGAAGAAGAAACTTCGAGACCAGCGCAAAGCCACCGACGGAGCTGAGTCATCGGCCAAGAAATTCCACGATCTTCTCGCGCGTTCACAGCACACTTTGCAGAATCTTGTTCACGATTACAAATCGGCTCTTGCGTCAGATAAAGAAGACAAGGCCCTGGTGAAGCAGGAGATCAACGGCAAGTGATTCAAAAGTGCTCAAAAGAACTGATATATTTTTCATTGCATTTGTACTGGTGGTTTTTTCTCTTTGCCATGTCATGTCATGAGTGAGTTTATTTTGCCTGTTTTTTTAATAATCCTTGTGGCTGTTGTCTCATCGTGTGAGTATGTCTCATCTTTTGTCTCTATATCCTCTTCTCACTTGTTTTTTTTCTGAGAATAAAATTCTGTTAGTGGTATAACTGAATGGGTTCCCTTCAATTTCGGTGCAGATTCGGTGTGAAGTCATGATTTATAGTTTTAAGACGTGAATTCTGCCTGAACTGGGTTGATTAATGGTTATATTAATTGGCTATTTTTTCCTGTTTGGTGCTGGAGAAAAAAGTGTGCAGTCTGTAATGATAAAAATTTCAGCTTGTTAATAAGATTAATAAAACAGGCAAATTTAATCGTGCGCACAAACAAAATTAGTCAAATAACTGAGCTTAATTATACTTTCTCTTACACGTCTCAGAATACCATCGCCTTTTACAGACGTATCGTTTTCCATGACTTACCAGGCCTGGAAAAATCAATTTCAAATTACTTTTTTAGGATTTCTAGGATCCGGAGGGACCTTGTTCGCATCAGCGGCTAAATTTTCAGATTTAATAAATTAACGGAAGAAAAAGTCGAGAAATGAGTGTTTATTGAGTTTCTGGTCCTAGATGAACAAGCGAGTGCTGAGATGGTGCCGCCAACACGCATCCAAGAGCAGCAACGGAGGGTCTTCATGAACCAACCGAATATCCTTCAGAAAATTTTAGAAGAGAGTTCAAGTTGAGAGGAATGATTCAAGTAACACAGGAGAATGGATATTTTAATAGTCAGGATTTGGCGGTATAGGGGAATATCATGGAATGTTTGTGTAGAGGACATACACGATACATAAGCACAAACGAGGCATGAAATAATTAACAAAGCTGAGTGCAGAGAGCCAAGACTAGCATAAATTAGGATAATGCTGCCTGCCATTCATTAATTATAAGAAACAGAACATTTGGTTAAAAACACAATCGAGTTGAAATAAAAATAACAAATTTCAAATATGAATTCAGGAGCTGAAAATGCCAGAAAATCCCCCCCCCCCCCACAAAAAAAAACCCCCAAACAAACAAACCCAACATTGCACGTTATTCATAATTATCATGAAAATGTGAAATAATTGTCAATAACATACAATACAAAAATACAATATCACAATCGCTAGCTCAACTGACGAATATGAGCCTCACGATGGCGGAGTAAATTATGTACACAGCATTCAATCGTTATTATTATATAATAATTATTATACATTGATGATTTCTCTGAACAGGCACAATTAATCAGAAGAATAAAAAAAAAAAGGTTGGTTAAGCCGAAGTTAAAAGAGAAACTTCCCTGCCTGAATGAAGTAGTTGATCCATTAAGAAAAAAAGATATGCTCTCGAGAACACAAAATACTTTCACAGGGGATTTCACAAGTAGGCGCTTCGTTGGAATTTAAATAAAAATTATTCAAAATTATGCTCCATCCGCTGTTGAACACAACACGAATCTCTCATCCGGACTTTGAACCTCGGTGACCTCTGCCCTTTGACCTCCTGCGACCTACCCGTGAACCCCGTGTGTCACCGTTCTGCGTCGTCGGCGTGCGGGTGGCTGCCTTCGGCGGGCAGAAGGGTTTGGGATTCCGATCCGCGTTCTGCCCCGTTTCCCCCCACGTCCGAATCCCACTCAAAGTCATTGCAGAAACTGTCCTGCTTCTCCTTCAACACCAACATTGGTTTGACCGCTAGTTCGGACAAATGACCCTCATCCGTTGGGAAACGCTTCTTCTTCTCTCTCGGCACTGGTGTCATACCTGATACATGCAACATATATGCAAATTTATGCAAATGAGCAGGGTGTAGTAGCAACCTTCTTCATGCTCCCATTCAAGATCGAGCGAAGACGCTTCTGTTCGGGAACGATCGTCTTTGCTGCTGGCCTCGCTGGCTGCGTCCACTGCGACTGCGCAAAAAAAAAAAAAAAAAGAAGAAAAAAAAAAAAATTTCAATTTTCAAAACATGTTCAGAATGCGCCACACACCAGCCGCTGGTAAAGCCCTGGTTCTCGCGGCCAGAGATCGCGCTTTGACGCTCTCCAGAAACATCTCAAAATCGTCTTCACCGCCAGCACTGAGGGTGGAAATATAATCAATGAATAGAGCATTCGCAAGTGTGAGATGTGTCGTACATTTCCCAGTCGCTTTCGTCATCTCCGACCCACGCCTTGCCTCCCTTCTTGACGATGCCAGCCTCCTTGAGCGCCTTCTCCTTCATGCGCTGCATCTTGGCCACACGTGCAGCCTCTCTCTTTGCCTCATAGTAAGCCTCCTCCTCCATCCGCAACTCCTCTTCTTGATGCACAAGCTGAAATGGAAAGTGCAAATGAAATTTGCACAAATTTGTGATGAAAAATAAAAAATAAAAAATATTAAAAAATGGAGAAAAAAAGAAAAGAAAAGAAAAAACACTCCAAAAAATTCACTATTTAGAGGTATTCTAGGACAACTTTGGATAGCTTTGTTAAAGATTTTTTTTTTCCGAGAATTCTGCATGAATAATTAGAGCAAACCTGCTGGTCAATTTCAGCATCTACTAAGTACTGTTCACGGATCAAATCTTCAAATCGATTTTCCTTCAAGTAAGACCGCTCGACAGGGGTGACCACACTTCCGTAACTAAAACACACAGAAAGCACACAGAGAAACACAAAATAAGTGAAATAAAATTTAAATGAAAATGAAATTGACAATAATTAAAATGAACATAATGCACTAAAGGGCTGGTGTCCGGGACCGAAGCAGCGTGCGTTTGGAAGAGCGAATACCGCAGAAGAAAAACGCACACGTCGTCCCCGGTAACCAGCCCTTAAGAAGTGAAACTAAAATTGATGTGCGACTCACAATGAAGATCAGAATCATTGAAATGAACATCTAATTCAAACAAATTATACATGCATGTGCATTGCAAAATGAAATGGACATTTCAATCTCTGTAGTGTCAATTGAATTTAGTGCATTTGCATGAGATCCAATCTCTTTCCTCAGGACTAATTAATCGCGAACGAAATGAACAAATTCCATATTCAAGGTCGCCGATTTACATCAGACCCAAGACGCAATATTTCCCTGCGTCCTCAAAAGAGCTCAAATTTGATTCAACCGGGCAGCAAAAAGTGTGAATGAATTCAGCACGACAGCGGTGCTGGGTGCATGCGGCGCAAGATGGCACTGAAATGACAGCAGTCGACGGCCGAGGCACGAAATGCTCAACGACAGAACAGGCCGCTCGAGTGAAGAAGGAAGACAGCGAATAACTCCCAATTCTTCAAAGACGTCTCCCTCCGCAAAAGCTTCGGCGGATCATGAAAATATTCATGTTGGTGACAAGTTAAATTGAGATGAATGCTGTTCTGCAGTGCACCAAAGATCCCAGGATCTTTGGGTGTACCCACGCAAATTGCATGAGAAGAAAAAAAATAAAAAAATTATAAAAAGCCCCCCAGCCCCAAAAAACAACAACAAGATAAAGGAGAGAAAACTGGAGCTAATCTAAACAACACAAGTCATGCTAAAACACACAAGCAAATATGGCGTGCATTCGCGTAAACAACCGCGATTCGTAATGGAAACAGCGAAATCGACACAGCCACGACCGACAAGATGGCAACAAGATAACGCGTCGATAGATAACGGCTTCGTGCCCTAGTTTTCGTGCCTCGACAGTCGCGACGCCAAAAATGGTTTGTTTTGACTGCAGAGGTTATCGGCCCGTCCGGAATTGGCAGATTGGAAAACGAGGGCACGTCGCAGTATGTATCAAGCGAAATCGACAGCTGAACCTACCCATCTCATATAGGAAGACACCGTGAAAGGTCCGCCTATTTGCAGGTGCCCCCTGGAAAGGAGAAGAGAAAGGAGAAAAAGACTCCCATCACCAAGAAATGACGAAATGAACAGAGAAGTTGAACGAAGCAAACGAAATAGTATTCTACCATGAGCTAAAACAGAAAGAACTATTATTATATAGGGGTTGTTATGAAATGGACACATTAACAGGCGGTTGACATGGACACCTCGCACGATTCATCGCTTCAGGAATGCGTATATTACGACGGTCATCGAGGGCTTCCTAGAATCAATCAGGGCGCCCTAGGGCTGACATGGACAACAGCGACGTCATCATGCGAGATCGCATCGTTATTTGCGTCGACGTGGATGGCGAAGGGAAGTGGAGGGGGAGGGGCATCTGATTGGAAGCCCCGTTAAGCGAGCACCTGCGTCCACGTTCGAAATGGACATTGATTCACGGAGCCTACTCCCTGGAGGGCAACATTGACAAATGAACGCTCGGAAGATGATCCTGGTCGCTTCAATGATCGATTGCATGTACGCTGAGTGTTGCTTCTATACGCAGGTGTTGTTACGTAAACACGGGAGCCGCATCCAATCGATTAATGTCTGCCTACATCGCTGGATTAACGGTCGAAATGGACGAAATTGCGTTTACGGCCTAATTAGAAGTAATCACAATATGACGTAATAGCGCCCATCGCCTTTGATGAGGAGATCAAAAGATCGTGAGATCAGAGAGCGAATGCCGCCGAAACAAATGCACCATTCCCCTGCGGTTTGGCGGGGAGAGGGAAGGAAGCGAAGAAAAGGGCACTGTCAATTATGCAGGGCATCAAGATCGGATGATGACAGAGGGAGAATGCGAAAAAGGCCGGCGCTTGAAATATGGATGAAAGGCCGGCAAATGGGTCGGTATTTTGCCCTGATGGCGCTATAGCAAAACACCGAATGGCCAGCGATATAATTATTCGCACGCGGCCTCAGTGGAGTGAATTGTTGTGGTGACGCTAGACTCAGTTTCCATAGCAATAGTTGCCGGCCGGGTACAGCTCAGCAATCACGACCGACGAGATGGGAGACTGAAAACGCATCCATCTTTTAAGCCACGTGACTCCAAATGGGAAACCAAAAACGATATCAATTCTGCATCTTCTGCGTGCCGCCAATGGAGACGTCGTCTGACGACGGAAAGATGAAGAAACGTCGCGCCAAAACTATTCCAACAGGAAAAGATGAATGCGCATTGCAAGCGGGGTGCTAATAAAACCACGTGTTTATTGACCGAATATACACGTGAATATTACACGTGGCCAGAGATATGCTGATACGAGGGAGACAGCGGGGCTCAATTAATCTCTGCAGAGATGCGAGGCATTGATGACATTGGACGTTTCCAATACCCTTGTAGGGGTAGCTATCAGATTGCAATATTGCCGGCGCATCGGGATGCCCAGTTTGAATTAATTTGAAAAATCTAGCTCGAGATTGGAGTCAGTTTCAAGCAAATTGGAGAGGGGGGCATTTTTGTAAGAGAGAGATGGTTATATTTATTTTTATTCCCGACGTAAATCAACAAGGAAACCACGTGGAGCGGAAACGGAAATACGTCTGAAAAGGAGCGGCGAAGGACTCCCACGGCGGCGATTGAAGAGCGGGCGGCGGAGAGGAGAGTCGCCAGAGTGCAGCGTAAATTAAGAGCAACGACCACGCCGAGTGCGACGACAGACATGTTGCCCCCCGTCGACGCTCCCCGGGAACCTAGATCTTAAATTGGATTTGTGAAGGCGGAGTCGTAATGTCCTTTAACGCAGATCGATGTCAGCACCTCTACTCTTTTTCACACCATTACTAGTAGTATCATAGAAACGCGCGTTGGTGCCTCTAGTTTCACGCACATAACGAGGATATTTTCGGGTGAATTGGGTTTTACAGAGCGTTATGGCTGTTATGGAATGTGATGATGGCTTCTCGTAATTGCATAGGTGTCTCCTCGGTGAGAACAGCACGCGCGCCTTTTCCCGAGACGGTCATAAGAACTGATGTAACTGCGCTTGAGAGACACGATCCCGCAAGCGTCGTCGTCGTCATGGATACTCGGCTGCTGCATCCGCATCCATTATGAATAAGTCTCAGTCCCGCAACGAAGCATAATTGAATAAAAGGAAGAAAACAAGACGCAGTGTGCCTCTCACAGTTCGCACCTTTTTCTCGGAAATTGGGAATGTAAAGTTATGCGTTATCTTTCCATTCGCACTAAACCGAAGTACATGTGCATCGGCCAAAATGAAGACTTGGGATTTATCGATAAGAGTAGGGGGAAACCCCGGTCCCGGGCCTTCTGTTCTGGCGCCCGTATCACCCGAACGGGTTGGGTGGAGCCGTAACCCCCCCCCCCCTCCTCCCCCATCACGCACGCACGCCAAAAAGAAGAAAACGCCCAATGAGTACATTGTACTTCAGTCAGCAATCCCAAAATCAAACATTGTTGTGGGTTCATAGCCAGAACTCTCGTCATGTGAGTCTGACTTGAGAAGTGGATCACATGACTTGAGTGTCTGCCGGCGACACGTGGCCCCTGTACTAGTAAAGCATGCGCGAAACAACACCGAGGAAAGCACCCACAATCAATAGCTAATAGGAAATCAATCTACACGAATCATGGCGTCGTCATCGGCATTGATCCATTCGCTCTGTCAGCGAGCCAATAATGATGCGAATCTCGTGCATCACATTCAGTTCGTGGCCAAGGATTTACTTGTTCTGCAGAACTAAACACGTGTCCATGTGCCCACCCCAACACAACCGGCATTGCAACTACTAAATCATGGCCCGGACGAGCACATGTTAAGTCGGGAGTTTCATGCCTGTTTCTGACTGGACATCTAGGCATCAAAATCGGTAACCGGATGACCAGTGGCCATATCAGGACACGATCTCTGCATGACACAGATCTCGAGGGAATCCGTTGTGGATCACAAACACGGAGTCTCTCCAATCATTCACTGCGTGTCACACGGAGTCCTCGAGGTTCTTGGGTACTCCCGAGGTATAAATAGTTAAATACACAATGAGCACGGATCGTGCACAGTGCGTGACAGCGTCGATGCCATCAGAATCCCGTCAAAGCGACAGAATTTCTCCAACAACTATAGGCAGATGTCGGGGGCCCTCTACAAGGCCACGAGACATGTGGAAGGGCAGTAGCATACACCGGCCGATGTTTTGGGGTGTGTGTGTTTTTTTTTTCCTCCGAGAGAAAAGGAGAAGGGGGCACTCCCCGATACAACACGGCAATGTAGTGTCCCATCACGGGTCTATTCACCAGCACAGTCCACACGCTGTATACCGAGCGCGGTGGGACATTCTTCGCCGAGTGCCGCCGCCCATTTCACTTCGCGCTAAGCACAGCGGGTTAGCGGCCTACAGCGGGAGATTTGCCAACCATTCTTAAAGAGAGAGTGATTCTTTGAACTTTGTGGATGTCCCAATTGTTTGACCGCAATCGTTCGGCATGATAGGAGAGTGGACAAGTGGGTATTCGTCGCCCGCAGTCAAACCGCCCATTGAAGCGGGCTTTGTACAAAGATTGGCGTCGTGAACTAATAACAGGGCCGGATCAATAGCTGCCACGGGCAATGCACGCATTGTGTCCCCGGCGGTGATTTGGGGCAGCGATCTACGATGGCGATCCCCTGGCCTCGCATTTACATCAGCCCCAAACCCCGCTCCGACCCCATGGGGGTTGGGTGCATGAAGGATCGCAGCTCAAACACGAAGGGGAGAACGCCTGGGGTTTCTCTCGTTGTAGGGGGATATCCACGAGTAATAGGACTCATGGCTGAGCCGTTTGGCAAGCGCATTGCAATGCCAGCAGAACGTACGGCCAGCGTGAACTGTTATCAATTGCCGCAAAATACGAGGCCCAAAGACCAGGAATAATCGCCGCTCCCCACGGTCATCACGCGTGGCCTTCAAACGACGACGCATCTTGATTCTCAGAATTGCGCGGGGAAAATTTTGGGTCAAGGACAATGTGACGTCACGGTGGGAGAGAGAAGGGAAAAGCTCAAGGGCATAAAAGGAGCTGATCAAAGCTTATTTGGCGCCCATTATGATGCATTGTGGGAACTGAGAAATGCACCAGGAAGATCGATACAAAGGTCCATCATAAAGCCATGCAAATCGAGTGCTCTACATTAGGTGTAAGAATACACACTAGTACACTGTGTATAACAAGGCAGCACCTGGCGGTTCACAATGCAAAGTCTCCTATCTCGCCAGTGCAGACGGCAGCAGAGTTAAGTCGGTGAGCGATAATGTGACATTTTCTTTGCCGTAAAAACGCGGGTTTCGCCGTCGTCGCCGGCTTCTGTGCTTTCCGCCGGCAGGAAGAAGAAGAACCCGTTGCTTTACGCTGCTATGGATTCTTGACCTTTGAATGTTGATCCCATCCGCTTGCCACAGAAGACGTAGCGACGTGTGTGTTTTTACCCGCTGAAAGGTTTCACAATTATGATGCATACGTCTCTCCATTTGGCAATGCGCAAAAAAAGGAATACGAAGAAGAGTGGGTTGCTTCCAAGAAAGGCTTAATCGAGCAGAAAATGGTCCTGTCTAAATGTTTCAGTGGGTGGAATGCCTAGTGCAAGCGTTGACCCAGTTCAACCCTCAGGAGGCAAGGGGCAATCACCCTCAAGGAGGGCTCTAATCAAGCGACAAAGCGGCGACGGCACCTGAGAAGCGCAGCTCAGTCGGCCCATTCATTAGGCGTACAAACCAAAGGGGTCGTTAGCCATCTAATGGAAATTTCTCGTTTCGTCTAAATTCGTCGCAAAGAACTGCACCGCTAAACAGAGCTCTCGATCACCCCGTTGCTATGGGCAACGAGTATTGTGTCAGCAGCGCCATTAGTACACTTCCGGTTGGACCAAGATGAATGAAAATCAGCGATGAAAACATGACGCCAGATCGACGACGCCCCATCAAGCATAGACATAGACGCTGAAACGCACGCACGTGTCATAGTCGTTTGGTGGGAAATGAAAGCGATGCAACGCGGGCTCTGTTTTCCACAGCGATCAGCTATCAAACGCACGAAATTGAAGTTCCCATGAAAGAAGATTGAAAAAGCAAAAGCAAAGCAAAAGCAATGCTGGTAGAAATCCAGAGCAGGGAACTAAAGCCGTTTGAGCCATCGAGGCGAAATAAAAAGAAAATTCAGACCAAAGCAACACTTTTGTTATATTTGCGATGTCAGCTTGCTGGTTCGGGGTTTCCGGCGTTGAAGACACGTTTCGATCAGAGCGAGAACACGTCCAATTTACCGGGAGTCAACACGAACTGGATACGCGTGGCTCGCAGCAAAGCACGCCCTGGGGATCCTCTATATAATTATTCATGAACATTTAACTCTAAACGATATAAAAAGAAGCAAGCCCATACATGCCATGATATAACATCTCTATGAATTCATAATCCAAGTGCAAGACATATGCTGAAAGCAGTCTAGACAAGCACTTATTTACACCACGAGTGTACAAGCACAACACAAATAAATGCACCAAGTGAAGAGCGAGTGTTTCCTATAGGGTTGGTTAATGGAGTGCTGGGCACAGGCCGCCGGGACCCAAAACACACACACACCAGAACATACGACACCACTCGTGCAATGTCGACGGCGCCTGCGCACGCAGCATACGCCCAAGCGCACCGTTAATCGTTAACGTCAATCAAATGTGCGCTAATGGGTGCGAGAATAGACGTTCGGACGAAATGCATTCTCAGCGACTGGAAGATCGCAGCGCTCATGTTAGGCTAACGACCTGGTTTTCCTTAACTCGCACAGTTTCAACCAGTGTATACTATAATAAGAATAAGAGGAGTCCTCGATGCCTGCACGGCGTCTGCAGTGAACGCTGAGCAGTTTGTCATCATTAGCGGGTCCATCAGCCTTGTTTTTGGTTGGGGTGAGCCCGAGGACACGGCGCTGGGGAAGAGGCATCACCCGACCATACTGATTGATCAGGCAGCGATGGCGAAGCATCTGCAACGGGCTGCTTCGATTCAGCGCAGCGGCAGGGGAGACATGGCGAGGAGATGAAGAATTGCGTGCGGAAGCGCTCGCGTGTGAAATCGGCGAATCTTCCAGAGCAAAGATGCTCATCTGTGTGTAGCATTGAATCGACGAGGGGATTCACTCAACACGAATGCGTGCAATCTGTGTTGACCATTTGAGTCTCATTCTTGTTATTCAGCATCAGCGATACAAAGGGGCAATGTTTTCCTGGGCAAGAATTCTGCAAGCGTGAAATGAGGGTCGCATGCCTCACCCAAAGGACTGGCGGCGTTCCGCTCGCTTATAGAGAGGGCTTGAGTTGAATGAAGTGAATTTGTACGTATTTCGAAGCCGAGTCATTGCTATCGAAGCCAAGCAGAAGATGCCGAAGCCAGCTATCAGTATGCAGGGACGCAAATCGGACGTCTTAGGGCAGGTATTCGCAGACTAAGAAGCAATCGTTATCCTGGATCTGATGTCAGTCCACTCCTGGCTTGTAGAAGGAAACCGAGCAGGATTCGACCTGTCTGGCGGCTGCTCTCAAATTGACAGCTGCGATTGATGTATGCGGATGCCGCATGGCTAGCTGCCTCGTTGCGGGGATTGCCATGGAGACGCATCTGTTGCTCTCTTATACATTCAATGTCACCTTTTCAGCATTCAGTAATTGCTGAATACAATTTAAGACTTATTTCAATGGCGCAGCGATTGTTGGCTCCATCGGATGGAGGGTTGATCGAGCCGGAGCTGAATCGAGGTGATAACGGAGTGATTGGTCGCTGCGAAGGCGTTCATTTGGAAGCCGGTGACATGGACACCGTGCGGGAGAGCGGCGTCGTCTCAGACGCAATAATTGAAAAGGAGACATCGCAAGAATGAGATGGGTCTACGTGGGGGCTAGCAGGGCTCCTATGCGGGAATTGATAAAGGCGTCGTCAATGGCGACGCAATTGCTCTTAGAATAGGAATTTGCACAACAGCCTCTCTCACCAGGCTCAAATAGTCTTCGAGTTTTATAAATGAGGGAAGCGAGTTAATGTTGACCGAACAGGCGAATCAACCGGTGTGTGGGAGTATTTGTTGATTGGATATGCACTGTAACCCCAACGGCACCCTGAATCACCCGGTCGCAAGCCATGGACGCAAATTCCATGTTGATGTCGAATGCCTCTGACAGGTCCAGCATAAGCATTGTGAGAGCGCACAAGGCTCTTTTATGCAAGGAACGGACGATGGATGACATCATAATACCGGAGAAAAAAAAAAAAATGAAAAAAATAAAGGCCCTCCTCGTTCCAAGTCCCAATGAGCGTTGCCTAGGAATGGGCGGCAATTTTGGAACAAGGTGAAAGCCATTCGTGCAATTACTTATGGTTAAATGAGGCTCGAAATGATGAATGGGGCCAAAGGAAAGAGACTCTCCAGGAGTATTACACCGCTACAATTGCAATCTTCGGGCTGGGATCGTGTTCGCGGCGAAAATTGGCCCCCCCCCAAAAAAAAAAAAAAATGTCACGAGGTCTGAATGAGTCCTGCAGATGCACTTGTGGGCCAAGCGAATTAAATCGCAAAAAAAGAAAAGAAATATATAATACGTGAAATTTATGGCTTTCATGGCCCCCAATAAAACTGTACCTCTCAGTCAGCCTCCATAAAAAGGGTTTCTTTCTAAGGGGAATCGTACAACAATAAGCGGATGGAGACGTGATACCCTTGAACAGCCGAATATAGAAAAGTCTTCTTTTTTTTAGATTTTTCTTTTCAACCCGATACACAAGAAAAACGAAGAATCTAATTATCTGAGACGATGCGGAAGTGTTTAAATAAAGTATTAAAAAATTTATGCGAATTGGGAATTATGTATCAACTAAAACCCAAGTTAACCAACGAACTAATTATATAAACTCGAGGACAAAAAAAAAACAGAAAAAAAAAAAAAAAAAAACAGAAAAAAAAAGAAGAGAGAGAGAGAAAGAGAGAGAGAGATAAAAGCGCAACTCACTTCGGTGTAGAGTCATCTTGTTGTTCCTGGAAATAGACAAGAAAAAAATCGAATCAAAATAAGTAATTTGATGAAAAAACAACGGACGGGACGTTTGATAGAATTATCGGAGGTGGGGGGAGGATTGCTGAGTTTGAATAATGGATTACCACGTGCAGAGTTATCCTTCAACCCCATCACACAACCTTTCCGAATAATTCGACGGAAATTCCGCGAAAAAATGATGACTGCGAAAGAGGCAGCTGGGTGAAAAGGGACCCTGGATACATATTTAATTAACGGTTATCGCTTTCCTCACTGCTGAATCGATCCGGAAACAAGTGTTAACCGCGTGTGGTGTTAAGGTATACGGTGAAGGATAGCGATTTTATGCCAAGGGAGAGCTAGATAGCGGTCGGAATAGGAGTCGTCATCATTTGGGAAGGAAGGCCGGGAAGAAAGCCTTTGCCACCAATCATGGGATGGTATTGATCCGAGTGACCTGCGAATACCGACGCGGCATCATTTGAGGCCATTCGCACGTTCTTTCGCTTGCGGACTCGCCTCCTTCGCAAATACAATGGTGATCAGAACCCAAGACGGCTTGCTCTGAACAGCGATCGGACGAGTGGGCGACAGTGGCGCCGACCTCTGGCCGTAATGAGAAGGACAACAGCGCACGCAAACCTCTTCTTCATCAATGCTTTGAAGCCAGTTCCTCCTCTCCTGATGTTGCGCCGGTGGGCTTTGAATCAGGAAGGTTTATAATGATAATGATTTCAAGAGGAAATTGCACGGATTTCCCTTTCTTCATTTCTAGGGAATCGCATGCTGAAGGGTCGTTTCGAGGATGGAAGGGAGCTTGTCTACTGATTGTTATGCAATATCAGAAATTTCAAACAAGTTGGCGAGATTTTTTTTCTAAGGGTCAGTTTGAGGCAACTGAAAGAAAAAGGGTTTCATTGTGAATACCAAACAACGGCATTAAAGGGGGTGTCACCCCGAGCGGCAAATAAGCCCTCCTTAGTATTCCGATGACGGCGAGCAGAGACAAAAAACTGCTTTCATAGAAAATGGGCAAATATAATTGGCGAAGGGCTTTTGCCTGTCACTGCCGCAATCTTGCTAAGTGCCAACAGTGAAGAAAGAATAATGACTCGGGTGCCTCCACACGGATTAAACCAAATGCTGTGATGAACTGCCACGTCATAAATCACTTGTTCTTCCCTGGGAGAAAAGTCTACTCTACTCTGAGGTAAAAAAAAAAAAAAATGTAAAAAGTACAAATCTCTTTATACCTCCGGTGCAAGAGTGGAAGAATGCCGTTCATTCGGTATTTTCGCCATATGAAGAAACTTGTCCAAGAGTATAAAACGGGCTTCTTCTTTTGATTCCTTTTATCTGATTCCGCGTCCGCTGAATGTCGAATGCATCGGAATCAAGCACAATTACACAGCGTCCATTAGGGGGTCGAGATGAAAGCCTTTCGCGGCATCATCCGTCTTCCGTTTCCCTCGTCTTTCTTGCGGCTAAAATTTCCGCCAAAACATGAAGCACTCAACCTGTACGGTGTTTTGCAAATTGGTTGATCACTTTTTTTTTTTGGGGGGGGGGGGGGGAGGCCAAGGGGGTAACACTGCCAGATACACCATCAACGATGCAGGAAATGGGGGGGGGGGGGGTTGGTGTTTATATCATGAATTACAATATTACCAAAATCAGATATCAGAGATTCAGCGTTGGAGATTACTGAAACCATACAATGATAGAAGAAACAAGGACCCCCCCTCCTTCCCCGCCCATAAAAAAACCCCCTATAGTCAAGCAGCTTATTAATTTATCATTACACGTATCGCATCTCGTGGCTGTCTAATTGGATGAGATATTGAAAAAATAAATCCCCTTAGCTAGAACGACAGAGAGTGAGTACCAGGAAACAAACACAAGGAAGATTTTTCCCTGGGTTTTAATTTCCTGGTGAATTCTCTTTGATTCAGAACCGGCGGATATTTTTCTAAATTCTGGTCGACTTTTATGCACCGAGAGACGGAGGCATCAACAGCGAATACCACTCACTACTCAGTCGCTAAATAATCGCAGGAAAAAAACCCTCCGAATTGGGTGTTGAAAACACTGCCACCAACCATACATCTTCCATTTGCAAATAAAAAGCCCACTCCAGAGAACAGAGCGCAAAATGACCGCCACATCTGGAGGGGAAGAGCGTTTCCACCAGACAGGCGGAATGTGAGGGGGGGGGGGGGTACGGGGTTATATAAGGGATAATTGTGATACAGGTGGCAGCTGCATGCAACATCAGATTCCCTATTTGTGCAAATGGAATTTGAGCAAAACATACAGATAACACATACTGAGCATATTATTCATTTCACCCAAGGAGACTTTTCAGCGTCGGTGAAGATTCCGCGGGGTACTTTTGATCATCCCGAGATGGCCTCTCTTCCTCAGCCATATTGCATAAATCACACGCATGGTGGCGCACGCGCGAGTTAATTAGCCAATATTTCTCACAGTTCAACTGGCGTGAATGCGAGATTTGCATGCGGATGGTCGTTAAACAAAAGAAGCTGTCACGATATGCTAAAAACACGCCAATAAGCTTACGACGGACATCCATCTCGCGGCCAAAAACAATCAATGTCCGTTATTGATTCCACCGAGAAAGCAATCACAATCGATGAAGGCGCGATGACAGGGAAGGCCAAATGGTTCTGCTTGTAAGATATCTTCTAATCGACTCACCTCATCCATCAAATTTTCAAACTGGAAGACAAAAAAAAAGAGAGAAACAAGTATTGAACGGTTGTTGATTTGGAGTAAAAAGTGAGCTCACCTCAATGGAAAAGTCCCTCTCTACATTGTATCGCGTGCGCAGGTATTTCCTGAAATGGTGAGAAATTGTTTCAGCGCAATCTTGCAGAATGTGGACATAAATGTGTCATCATGTAAATCATCGAGTCCATTTTGTTCTGGCTACATTTTGTATTTTTTTTTTTTTTTTTTTTTCTAACCAGAACTTAAACAATTTGGGCCTCAGTCAGAAACTCTGGCCATTGGTTCCCTTACAATGTGGGGGACAGTGTGTTATTTCTGATGACACTAAACTCCACAATCATGAGCAGAATACTACTGCACGTAATAACAGTAGCTTGGATAAATTCTGACTTATCTGTATTCTGCAATCATTGAGGTGAGGGTTTCGGCCGCATTCAGATTTCATGGCTGCCGGTTTCGTTTCAATAATTTCTCATTTTACAACCATTTCTAAATACGTAAAAGTGAATCTTTCGATATCAGAAGTAAAATGTCCCAAATTCCAGATAAGGAAAGTTTCTTCTTTTATCGACTGGAATTAACATTTTAGTGGACAGCGAATAATCGTTAAAAGTCTAGCAATACATTCTATAGATATCTCACGAGTCTTGTAAATGGGCCCATAATTATTCAGAGAAAAGAGACCAATTGATCACAAATTAACTTTGTTGCAAATCTAATTGATTCGTTACTGAACACAATCAGCTCAATCTGGCTTCAAGAAGATACAATTAATGACCAAACATCCAATTACAGTCGAAAATCGATTTCCAACGAAAACAAATAACTAATTAACCAGTTAAACCAAAACTCTAACACACGCAAGTATATAGAGTTATAGACGCAAACAATGAAGCCGGCATATGCACGATTGCGTGCTGTGTGGATACAATGACGAAATGATTTCATAATCACAATAGGTCTCCATTGAATAATTCAGGAGCAAATCCCGGTATTGGGATGATCGCAAGAATCCTCATTTTGTCAGATTAATAAAATGTACAAAAGAAAATAAATATTTGAACAACGGTGTGCAAACGAGCAACATGTGGTTCAATCGCCAATAAGCAAACAATGCAAAAGTGAAAAGTACTTCCAAAGTTCCAATTACGGTGATTAAACATACAAGAAATTACAAATTGACCCGCGGGACGAAATTAATCACAGAACAGGCCAAAAGATATACGACCCCAGGGGAATGGAGGACATAAGACGATGAAAAAAGACCCTGTCGCTAAGATTAAAGCCCTCGGTCTGAGTCTCCCAGGCCCAACGATAGAAGATTTGCAGAAACTGCAAGATCAAAACCGAACTCTTCATTTTTCTTGTGGACAAAAAGACCGCATGATCAGGCGGTGTTCCATTATAACGTCAGTCATTCGGGATATTAGAGGCGCAGATTTAACCCGATATTGTCGACACATGAGGCGCTGATTGTTCTGATGTTGACGTTGATAAGGGACCGGCAGGGGGTCCCTAACACAACCATCTCCCTTCCGGGAAATTCCTTATTGGCGTCAAATAAAAGCCGCGGGAAAGCCGAATGTCTCCGAATAATTGGAGATGTCGTTTGGTGCTAAGAGGTCAAGGTCTTGATGACCAGAATAGCCACGTAATTGGGAATTGAATATGTTTCATCAACATTGCTAGCTAATTTGCAATGAAATCCTTGAAAGCAAAAAAAAATAAAAATAATAATAATAATAAAAAAATCATGAAATTAAAGACGACACGAATTCTGTGTCAAGGTATTCAGATTCAGTGAATGCCTGGTCATCTTTATACTGACCACAACAGCAGGTGTGGTCAATGATCCCACAGATGACCTGGTAACACGTGATATCTATGACGTCACAGCAGATGACGTCAAAGAGTCGTATCCATGGCAACCAATCAATTAAAGCCACAAGAGACAGACCGAGTACTCAGCAATTCATCAAGAGATTTTTTGGAATGTAGAGCGGCTATTTACAGCGTGAGGTGCCTGCACCGGCGGCAGGTGAGAAGAAAGGAGCGGAGAATGATGAGTGCGCAGAGAAGAACGACTGAATAATGCACGGGGGTGGAATGGTGTACATCCACTGGAGCATGCAACAGATAGCAACAATGATCAGCTTACACACAATGCTAAAACTTGCAACAGGAAGCAGCGCACGAGGAGCATGCTGTTGGTCGCACGGATTATGCCCGAGTTGAAAATACAGATCCTCAAATATCTTGAATCCAGGCGAAGATCCACGGAGAGCAGGAATGGATGAATCCTGAGGGATACGGGAAAAACAGATCCAGCCTTGAAAGGCCGATAAGCCAACAGGAACGCAGGGAGGGATCACTGGATTAAGCTGGATACTCTTCTCCGTCATTATTCATCTTGCAAAACAATGAAATTTATCATGGATGTGTCAGTGCTTGAATGAACCAGGATCCCGTGGAGTGTAAGATAGATTACTTTTGCATGATGAGGGAACACATGCAACTCCATTTTTCTGATTGCAAGATGATGATCATAGATTGAATGCGATGTACACTAATCAACCAGCGGAGGGCAATTTTATGGGACTTGCGAATGAGTTACAAGGGTACCCTCTATACACAGAAGCAGTGTCATATGGAGCCACCAGATATCCCTAATTATGAGCAGTGAACGTAATTACTCAAGTAATTACTAAGGAGAATGGAGACGTAATCATTTTGGATCCATGGCTATTGGGATAATCACATCATGGTAATTAGATAGTCCCAACCAGGGAATCCATTATTCCCATATAATTATTAATTTAACTGCTGGAGATACGAGAATTTCCATGCCTCGGCGAATTAACCATGAATTAACCATGAATTATCCAGGTATACGAGGGTCATTCTGCTCATTCATCATGTTTTATGAATTGAAAAACGCCTCTATGTTAACTCACTTACTCAGAAGAGGAAAAAACCCCACAAAAAAACAATAACAAACTTGGAAGACAGGGAGATCTATGTAAATGGAATCAATTAACAGTAGGCTCCCAAAGCTTTCAGCATCTCTCAATGGAACACCATCACAGCTGCCAAGGATTCGATTGATTTCTGTCTCACGGGGTTCGATCGCTGACTAAAATTGTCTTTATAATTGAAAGCACTTATATGGCTGGTTGTTGCCTCTGTTAGGGCTGTGAGTAATTATGCTGCAAGCTTAGACCAGGTACGATAATTATAAAGTGCTCACACTGGAGATTTATCTTTTAACCAACATTTGTTTCACTTGTGGGTGAATCATTGAGTTGAAACATAACGAGATCTACTGCGCATGTGTGTCAAGAACTGATGCAGAGAGTGAACTGATAAACTGAAACGAATGCAGAGATGATTACACCTGGATACATGTACTATTGACTCACATTTTTACTGGCATCACATTGAATAAAACTCGAAGGAAGACGAACTCGAACAATGAATACTGGTAGGCTGCATATAAGAGAGGTGGTTGGTGTCTTTAGTCAAAGAGGAACATTGCAGCACTGGATGACCCAACAAAGTTCTATACTATACTTTACTAACTAGTACCTGTAATTATTTGCTTGTCTCTTGCTCGCCTTGACTCTTTGTCGAAGATGAATTAAAGGAACCCAGAGAAAGTGCTTTACGAGGAGGCACTCTATTTTAGGAGTCATAGGGTTTCCAGGATCTCTCTCATCCGAGTGGTGTAGCTATTATGTACTTCTATAAAATTCTTCCAGCAATTGGAAGAAGCAGTTAATTTTTATTTCATGGCAGAATATTGTAAATGTAAGTAGGGTTGGTCGGGTCCGGATTTTCACTGTTATCATATCTGACATAAATTATCTGAGCTATTCCGCTTTGAAAACAATCATACTGTGATCACTGTTTGCCAACAAAAGTTTATTTGCAAGTGCTTTTAATGTTTTTAATTATGTTGCTACTTGGTGTTGAGTTCTTAGCCCAGCGGGGGAGGATCCCGCCATAGGTTTTCTCACGTGCTTAACATCCAGCAATAGATTTTATTTCAATTATTTGTTTTATAATATTTTCTTTCTTTCTATGTCTTATTGCATGTATATGCGAAATAAATCTTTTATAAAGGATGAACAAAAAGTTCTTTGGGCTAAGTCTGGAGTCTTAAGTCATAATGAGATAGTCGTACGCAGGAAATCCAATCTTACGATTTGGTCTTGTATTTCCATGCGGGAAACATCAAAGTTCAAAACTTAAAAGCGATTGTCAAAATAATGTCGTTTTATGTTAGATTTGCCACGCACGGCACATTGTAATCTTCTGCACCAAATTTTAAGAGATTATCCAGTTAATCTCCAACTATGTCATCGTTTTATCAAGTTTTTATGTCGTTAACTAAGTTAAATAACCATATTGTAAAATTGTGCTCCTCATTAGCTCTGAGTGGAAGTAGCTCTCCTGTTTCCAATTCTTTAAGTCATGTTTCATATAAATTAAAAATTCCAAGAAATCACCTCTCAATAGAATCCTCCAAATCCACATTTATAAATAGCCCACTTGCATCAATCATTCGTGATCTACTATTTTCTCGTTTCTACCTCTCTTTACCAGACTCATTCCCCAACAACGGCCAACTGACCTCTGATGAGATTGCAAGTGCAATAACAACCCTAATGACTGCCTAATTAATATGCTCCATATTTGTTTCTATTATTATTATTATTTCTTTTTTTCCTTTTTTTCTTTTCTTAGTTTCTTTCTTGTGCATCAATATTTCGTTGTGCGAAAATAAACATTTATATATAATAATACCCGTTTTCCATCGAGTGCAGCATGATGTCAACAACCCACTCAACCTGACTATCTTGTGCATATAAATACGTCAGTAGAATTTGCTCAGTAAAATATTCTTTGGATTCTAATAATATATAAACAAAACAAATCTTATGATTTGGTCATATATCTCCACGCTGGAAACTTCAAAGCTCAAAACTCAAAGGTAGATGCCATAATGAAAATACCCGCACTTCTAATACAAACACACAACATCATAAAACGCAAGGCAAGAAGAGAGCTCATGATCTTCAATCAAGACTTTCCTAATTTGCCATAGAAGCTTACCAGAAGAATTAATTTGTGCTTCGCATTTTTTTTTTCTTTTATTCAGATTAAAAAACAATGCTCAGTTTGGTTGAATGGTTTTATTTCTTCTCGTAGCCTTTGCCCAGAAAAGAACCCTGGCTGCAGTTTAACGTCATACCCAGGACCACAAAATTTACCTAATGTAATAGTAATCAAAGTTATGACAAGTACATCATAGCATGTCATCTACATTTGAACATTGCTTCATTGCTCAAGAACACCTCTATGGATTGCACAGCTAATACTTAAGACCACTGCAACAATGGCTCTTAAACATTGGAAAAAAGACTTGCCTACTGTTGCTACACCCTGCCTTAATTTATCTTGTCAGCGGTCTTGAACCACAGTGATTAGTAATGCTGCATTCCACCAGTGACTTCTGGGGTTCACGTGTCTCGCGCCATTCCATGCCAGTGCATTCATTCATTGATAACTGTTTAGCTATGTTGATTGAGTTCATCAATCCAGATCTTCTTTAGTTTCATGAATGCTGCTGACGCTTGTACGATTAGTACGCCTTCAGTACTCGATTTCAGTTCAGTGTTAGACCCATCTTCTTTGATCACTGAACTCAGGTATCTGAATTGGTTTAATTTCTCCAATAGTTGGCCATATAATACAATTGGTACAGTGACGGGATTGTCTCGCAGTTATTTGATATCTTGGATTTCTCAGAGACTATTTCCATCCCAAACTTCTGGGATGCCCCATTTGACTTGGAGGCTCCCTATGTTCCGTTTCGGAGCCGAGCTGGGATGCCATCATTCTCATCCACAAATTTGAGGTTTGTCCTGTGAGGTACGTCCTCTGATGGACGGGGTACCTTGGTGGGTTTTTAGTGTCTATGTCACTATTTCTAAGAAGATTTCCCACCATTTTTCCAGTGAGAAGAATTTGAGAATCACTAATTTTCTATGCTTTTTTAATGATACAAAGGTGAGTCTTTTTGTTTGATATTCTTCATATGCATCCATTACCAACTTAAGACTGCATGCATGTGTATGTTGATAGTCTGTTTGACTTAATAAGGAATTTCCAACATCAGGTCTGTAAGTTTAACATTATGTCTAAGAATTACAGGTCTGTAACTTTATAACTTGCCATTATCTAAAGTCCTTGTCTCCTTGACCTAAAATATGTCCCATAGCTATTTCCCAAGTGGACTTGTGACCAGTGTAGTTAGCCATTACAGGAAGTTCAAGCAGAATAATGAAAATCAGAGTAACCCCTTTTAACATAAGTTATATAACAGAATCCAAATCTACGCTCCCACCACCGACAATGATGATAAGCAATCAAGGAATTCTACAACAAACACCAGAGGAAAGTGAAAAAAAGTTACCAAAGAAAACACAGTTTTCATATAAGCCAACAAGGTGACTTGGACAACAGGGAAAGGAAAGTCAAAGTGCAAATTGTGCAATCATTAACGTTGATGAATGAGTATTATCATTATAATAACAGCGTTCTGTGCAGCTACTGAATAACTGATTGAAACTAACCTTTCCCTAATTCTCACAAGATATGAGCTGAGTGTAGACGCAGAGACGTTTCCCCAGAGGGGAAGCTGAGTGCTGACTAGGGTAGTACGCTAGTCTTTAGCTGCTGTTTACAACTGGTTAAGAAGACCAGGGTTGAGCTGGGGACATGAAATGAATAAGGCCGAAAAGTGCGACGTCACGGAATTCCGCTATCAGTGGTTATACCATGTCAGGTTCAGGTTCAGGTTGATTGGAATAAAGTGCCTTTGTTTCGGCACTGTTACAATCTGACGTTCGAGTTTCTCTTTAGTTATATCTTCTATTTCTAAAAGATATAACCTCATAAATAATACAGTAATAACTGAAATAAAACTCAACTGGAATAACCAGCCAAATAATAAGCCCTACTTGAGTACTTCCCTCCCCACTTCCCCAAAACAACAGAACAAAATGATAACAAATGAACAGATAAATAAATGAATGAATAGATAAATAAAGAATAAAGATAAAAAGAGAAACACATAAAATGAATAATTCAATAAATAATGTGTGTGGATCTTTTGATAAAACAGCTTTGAGTATGACGTCATTTTCTGTAGCGTGGAATTCCCAATTGGAGACAAATAGCTTGAAGAATGACTTCAGTATTCTACTCTATGAGGGTCAAGGTGGCATGGAGTGTTCAGTGCACTTCCTTTGGATTATTGGGCGTTAAGCAGTTAACAGGTTAAGTGCCTTTTTACGGCAGTCATGCAGTAGGCTGTGTTAGTGTGTAGAGACTAAGAGAGTCAAGAGTGCGGATGATGAGATGGGGTGCCTCATGACACGTTTTAATAGAGCTAAAGCAATGCTCACCGTTTATCCAAACGCCCAAAACACCTCTCACAGCAATTGCCCATATTCCATGAACACAAGATTCAGTATCCAACATGCACAAACTAAGCTGACAGGCCTGAATATCACTCCCTCCCATTCATTTTCCCTTCTGTCCGATTAGCATTTCACCGGAAGTGGCAGAAGACCCAAATTACCGTAATACCTTCAAAGGCGCTGCTGAAATGCGCGCTACCGTATGGCGAAAAATATTAAGTGATCACACTGCGCGCTCTGCTGAGAGAAGAATCACCATAAGATACAAACGGAAATTTAAGCTTTTAAGATCGCCAGTGGAAATAGAAACCAGTAAAAATATTGTTTCAAGTCATTCATGGCTGAGGTGTATGAAGTGCAGGTAGGGCATTGGTCCTCTGCTACATTTGTTTTCCAAAGCATTGCATATAATTATGCACACCAGTTCAGCACCCTTGAATTCTGTGTAGCAACCAGCCATGAAAAAAAATGAAAAAAAATTGATATGAAACGAAATAGTAAATGTTTTTTATTCTTAAATTTAATTCAGATGCAATGAAAGTATAATTTCCTAATAATTTTTTAGATAATAGACATTTAAAGAACATGGATGAGAAAAAACGTTAATGAATACAATTATATGGTAACATGAAGAAAAGAGATTTATGTGTATTGAGTATTACGTAATCAATATTTGCTGTAAACGAAGCATTACTTATTTTCACAACAGCAAAGATTCATCATTAAAAAATAATTTGATGTGTGTCAGGGAAAATTAAGGCTTTCCACTAATTTTAATTTCAGACTTCAGGTTGGCCTAAATAACGACATCCATACAGCTTTGTGACAATAGTTCGCCATGTCTTAGTTTTGACAGCCTAACTATTTTTATATAATACCACCAAAGATCTAAATGTACTTTTACTACAAAAAATGCTGGAAGAGGCGTACATGACTGTAAACATCCACTAACAGTTCAACACTGGGATTGAAATTTCGCATCTTTCGTGAAATCAGGGCAGTATCACATAAGTTGAAAACGGATTACTTTTGTGTAGAGGAGTCAATAGCTAGTAATTAGATTGTATCTAGTGAGATGCGATTTGTATGAAAGTTTCGTGATGTATCCATGTGAAAATTATAAGGCCATTATCGGTGCAAGATGATTTTCTGAACTTCATAAGGATAGATACATGGAAAGCCAAATAACACATGTGGCATTTGATAGGCCTAGGTTTAAATAAGTTGAGATTTGAAGCAGCAAAAAAATATATATAAAAGCATGAAGGATTATAGGTAACAAACATCAATGTGAGACGTGAATGAAAAATTTCCACAAAAAGTCTCTGTATCACACGCAACAAAAATCAAATTCAGGCCATTTCCATTCGGTTTTCGTCCTGTGATGGTCGGAATAGTTGCTTTGCAGCATTACCATGGTCTGTTACCGAACGAGCCACTTTGTTCCTCGGAGAACACAAAGGATTTACTTTGGCTGGAGACTTGTGACACGCTCTGCACGCAGATAGATACATGTCGGCACCTCCAATAACCTCAAGCTGAAGAAAAAATCTCAAAAGTAACAACGTTATGACCTAAAACCCTCATCACCAAACCTTCATCTCGTGGCCTTTTCGTTTTGTGAAAGCCGCCTCACCATAGCATTGCATGCAAACAGCAGTCAGCTTGATTACACTCTCCGCAAGAGGTACCAACTTCAATATATCACCAAAACCCTGATGATAAATATAATTAGATAGAAAATCAAGTTATTCTTCACTTTAGAAAACCTCTCTCTGGAAAGTGCCATCCAAAGCAGCAACTATTACGGTTTTCCCCTTATTCGCCATCGCTTCACAGAATTCAACTGTGTCCGGAAACTGAAAGCGTGAATATTTAATGATATAACAGTACACAAGAGCAAAGGGACGCACAAATTGACCCTCGTCCACTCCTATCACATCTGCTTCCTCTGCCTTCGTCCAGAGGTCCTTTAATTTGGTTGCAGGGACTGCTGGAACGACTTGTCTGGAGAAGAAAGAGTTGAAAGAGAGGATCGGGTTCAGCAAGCAACCCACTTGTCATGAGTGGCGAGGCCCTCGTCTCCAGTGTAACGTGTGTCGTTGGCATATTTGATGAGCAAGCAGGAGTAGTTGGCAATCTGGAAGCGCTTCATACGGCGGACAAGTTCTGTTCTGAAATCAGAATTTATAATAATTAATACTGACTCAATTATTATATTAAAAACCTACGTTTTTCCTGAAAACATTGGTCCGAAAATCACCTGAAATTAAAAGTACTGTATCATAATCATGGCCGGGTAGGAGATACCACCATTCAAGATATATTTAGGTTCATAAATTTAATCCATAGCCCATAGGTCTACCGACCATCAATTAAATCCTGTTACTTGATTTAGGGAGCAATCTGCAGACAGCAATACTACTACTAATAGTAGGGCTTACAGCTGTTAGCTGAAACAGCACAGTTCTTAAATAACAAAGATTTATATTTTGAATATTATATTGTGATGCATTATCATGATTATGATTATATACTTTTATTATTAGTAAGTACAAAATCAAATTGGCCGAGGCCTACTCACTGTAACTCAGGCTACTGCTATTATTATCTATTATCATTATAAGGGGTTTTCAAGGGTAAGCAAGGCTTCAATAACTCAAGTCTTTAACATGAGTAGTCTTCCTTTTGCTGTTCGCAGTCTCAGTCTAAAGTGACTGCTGATCAGTCGAATAATTATAATTATCAAATATCAATACAGGCCTACCTGAATCTGGCCGCTAGGTGAGGGCAGGTTGGCCCAGTTTTTGGAAATAGAGCAAGCCATCATTTCGAAGCCAGAATTAGATGAGGTCAGGTCGCTCGGATAAAATGATGTTAGTAGAAATGTTTGAGATCTTCAAATCGTCAAAAGGCGTCACTTTCATACACTGAAATTTCCCGCGAGAAACGAAAAGTTCACTTTGGGGTCAATAATTTTTTTAGCAGCTGCAACATTATATAAATTATATATTGCATAAGATAGGTTTATGAGGTTTCGGGAATACGAGTGGGCTTTCGAATAAGGGTGTATAATTAATTTTACTCTGCAATGTACCACGTGTAGTACAAAAGCCAAGATGTTGGTGGTGGTGGTGGATCGAATTTTACTCGCTTTCACCTGGGTATCCCAAGATGTTGAAGGCATTTTGATTGAATTAAAGCAAACTCAACGTCATGAAACACGTCATCGACAAAACTGTCATAACCAATAACAGGCTTGGAATCATAAGAAGTCCTTTCTCAAATTTAACTAATCTAAATTAAACAAATCCAATAAAAGACAATAATATACAAGGAGCTTAGATAACAAGAAGACGGCCAATTGCATAACCACTGAAGCCGCCCCTATTGCCGTATTGGGTTTTCCCCTTGAGCGCACATGCAACAACAGCCATTTCCACTCACCCAAAACTGACTGGAGCTTCAAGTGACTGACTGTGTCACTCATATGAACTCAAGTTGATACAGGCGGTTTTATTATCTTTATTCGCTTCCATACGAACTATCTTCTTTCTTCTCTTATCTACATGCATACGTGTTTTGTTTACACTGCGATCTGTCTTGTAACAATTTCTCAGAAAAGCGCAATGCCATTGAAAGGCATTCAAATGGTTATCTTACAGTAGATGGACTGCTTGAGGCCCACTCTGTATATAGAATGGGAAAAATATTATATTCCTCACTCAGATGCCGAAGGTTACATTTTATTTCCAAAATATTCATGCCATAATTTAAATGTAAGCCATGCTTGTTTCGCAACAAAAACCCCAAATTTCCATTCATTCAAGATAATTACTATGGCAACCTGTGCCGCACTATTTTTGCATTTTAAGTCATTATTTGGATTCATGTTTCTTCCGAAACAAGAATAACAATGCTCAGTCCGGGTACTGGCCAATTATATATTTCGTCCAAGTAAGTCAATAATCTGTTATGCAACCAGGGATTCAGCATGATCCTCAGTTACATATTGTGGAACTAGCAAAAATAAGGCATCACTCTCGCACTATTCTTTTGTTTGAAAGTGCTGTTATTGCGATTGTGACACTAATGTTTATCTCTTAAAATCAAAATAAAGCAGACAGTAAGAGTAACAGATGATATTTCATAATGCTTGTTTTGGGGCTCTTAAGATTTGATTAATAATAAGAATATTATTTGCAACAGATCAAAAGATATAATATACAAATACAAATAAACAGAAATACAATGCACATATATTTCAGAGCACTATAAATCTCTTCATGGTCACACACCACTCGCATTTAAATTTTCCTCCCTGATTGATCATTTACATCTCATTTGATTGACAACCAAATAACGAAAGCATACAGTTTTAAGGCATAGCTAAACAGATCAAGAACTCGACAACCAGTTCAAGATCTCCTTAATTCCCCACCCCCATGCATGTAATAGTTAATCACTGGAACCAAGTACCACAATTAGCAGCCTCATAAATATAAATAAGTAAACATAAATATTATCAAAAATAATCTTGATAAACATCTAAAAAAACCACCAAACCCGTCTACCACTAATATCCAGAGCAAAGAAGAGAAAACAAATCTGCAAATAGAAAGAGGAAATGCTAGCTCGTAGGATCTGGATCATCCTAATTAAGACACCCTAAGGATTTTGTTTCTCGTGTTTGCAAATGCATTTTAACAACAATTAGTCGGTAAATATAGAAAATTGGCTGCCATCGGGCGAATCGTTTTGCTGATATCATATGAGTTTATATCCTTTAGATATACAAGAAACTTGAGGCTCGAGCATGTGTGGAAAAGTGTCAAAACAAGGGTATTATAACACTTTATGCATTGAACTGAACCATTCTCACCGCTAGTACTGTATAGTACAATAAACATATTGTGCGAAATTCTTTACAATAGCGCTAATTGGCAGTATTTGCAAAGGGTCTGCCAAAGAATGTAAAACTTCGCAAACCTTGCAAACCACATGACTGTGTTGTATGTGAAACCAGATTGACTTATCGATCTGTGAACCCGAATTATCCAAAGACACCGTGGTTGTATTCGTGACTCATTTTGTTACATGAACATATGTAACAATACAGTCTCATCTTGATTGGATGATCAAGTACGTTATGATCGATCTTGAACATCTCTCAAAACGATTAATTCCCATTTTTTGCGTCTAATACATGTACGATGTATGATCGTCCAGGAGGCAGGTTTCGAACAATATTAAGCTATTTTGTTTCCAATGTGTGAGCTAGAAGTCGAGTCTCAAGGATATCCAACGTGTATTCGGAGGTTGTGTACTTGAACACACTGGCTTGAGTGGTTTGCGAGGTGTGCTGCTTTTGTGTGTTTAGACACACCGTTTGCGACTGCACAGAATTATTTCCGCTAAACTTGTTTACATGACAACATAATGGCGGATCAAGAGGTGTGCTGAATTTTCGTGTTTTATCATCATTCCTAATCACCAACGCTCCCCAAAGGCATTTGTGTTGAATGTATGATTAAAAAACATATTTTGAAGGAATGATATCACTACAACTAGGGACCTACGAGGACGAGTTATCTAGGCTTATGGCAGACACTGACTGAACCTGAGTGACAGACTGACTCACTGACTGACTGAGTCACTCACTCACTGACTCAGTCACTGACTGAGTGACTCAGGAGTCAGTGACTGCGACAGTCAGTCACAGTGAATGACCAATTGCGTACAATGGTTAGCACAGCGAAGCAGCGCCCCTAGCGGTGTCAATGGACAGATCGCTGAGCACAGTACGTTAACACGGCTGCCAGCAACATTTTTTTTGCAGTTACTGAGTTAGGCACAGGAACAATTTCAATAATGTTGACAGGTTACAATTACCCCAAGTTTTATCACAATAATCATGCATGAACCATGAATAGACATAAATAATATAGGAGCCCTGATAAATACATCATAAATGCTGTATAATACATTTCATCCATCCCTATAGATATTCGATTCAGTAGTACCTGTATCTAATGAACACACCCTTAGCAAACTCAACAGTCCTCTCTAACGAACAGTTTTCTTTGGACGCACGCACTCCCATGCTAACCAATAGGAAATCACTGCTGAGCAGCTAACAACGAAAAACGAACAACCCCCCTAATAATAAAATATTATATAGTCAGAACCCGTTAATCCGCCCTCCTCCATTCCCAAGGAAAGAGACAGCTAGATTAATGTAAAGGGCGGATTACAATTCAGACCCTAATTGAATGATAATTAAATGCTGTCCAAAAACCAATGTGTTGCATTAGCATAGTGCAATATATGTCTCAACAGGAAGTAAAAAAAGAAACCACCAACAATCAAATGAGTATAAGTAGAAAGTGAACAATACTGAGCTAGACAATTTGTAATGGAAAGATTGTGGTCATTGTGGGCTCATGTTTGTGTGGATCAGCTCCGAGTCTCGCGAGTTTCAATTCCACTCGCTTCTCCACTCGTTCGTTCTGCTCCTGAATATCACCTGAGCGATCATTTAAATTATAGCAAGCCAGCCATGCAGAAATAAATGAATCAATATAGCTACAATACCTGCATAATTTGATTCTTTTTTTTTTAACTAACTTCTTAAACATTGAATAAGGCAGAGAGGCAACATGTTTAATTAATCTGACTTAAATTAAAGGAAATCGCCGACAATCAAAGTGTCATGTCATGGCAGATTACATATATAATTTACAATGGTTTCACAGTATATAAATTTCTCCTGAGAATCGAGGGGTATTAATGAAAAGAGCGGATAACATGACACAACTAACATTACAAACGATTTGTCCCTGGGATTTAAGGACGCATTTCGACAAGAGCGGATAACACGACTGAATCCATGCTGCATCATTATTTTAATCTAAGAATGCATAAAGGGTGTTCTGCTTTGACTGCGACCTACTGGGGACTGACTTGGTTTCTTCTTTCTGTTGATTACGTCATCACTGTGATCCCCAAATCAGTTGGTTTGACATATCATTCAAGGCTTTTTAAAGAGGCGTCACAGTGGAACCTCAATATAATGACATCATTTGTCACAGCTGATTTTGTTTCATTATGCACGGCTATCGGCACCCTAAAGCGTATAAATGTTATGCTCCAGTGGAGTCTTTTGTCATTTTCTCACACATTTACCAAAGTTTCGGTATGAATGAAATTCCAAACAAACCTGTTTTCCAATGACAAATTCCCTTCATATCATCCTCGCTTAGGAATCTGCCCAACAAGAAGTAGCTGCCAACCCAGAGCAGCTAGCAGCTGAGCCTGCAGAGACTGAAGCAGCTGCTGAAACTCAAGAAACTGCTGCAGATGTCACTCCAGTCTCAGAAGAAGAAAGTGGAGGTAAGGAAAGGATTTTCTTCTTCTCCTCATAATCCATGCTTAGTGAGTTAGCATTCCTTTTGTTTCAGAGAAAGCTGAAGATGAAGCAGAGAAACCAGCTGATGCACTGTCAACAGAAGCCAAAGAAGAAGATGTAACAGAAGAAGCCAAAGCTGAGGAAGAGGAGAAGGATGAAGGAGAAATAGAGGAAGGAGGAGGAGAGCCAAAGGAAGAAACGGAGGCAGCTGAAGGAGAAGCAGAGGATGGAAAAGCAGAGGAAGGTAAGATGGATACGGACATTCAACGCAACTGGAAATTTTTATCTCATAGCAACACCAGAAGAGCAAGCAGAGGGAACCCCAGTTGAAGGGGGAGAGGCTCCTGAAGGAGCCGCTGATGCTGTTGAAGGAGAGGCCCCACCAGAGGTCACTTAGTGCTCATCGAGTTCTTTTGATAATTTTCTTTTGCACAGGGAGCAGCAGAGCACGGAGATCTAGATGAGATCAAGGAGGAAGGAGAGGAAGCAGCCGAGGCCAGCCCTGAGGCGCCACTTGAGGTGAGGTGCTATGGAGAGGTTAGAGTGACTCAGTGTTGCTGATTTTACAGAGTGAGGGCTTTGCTGAGGGTGAGCGGCCAGATAGTCCTGTGGTGGTCGGAGAAAAGCTTTCTCGTGAAGCTACTCCAGCTGCTATTGAGGCGGACCCAGCGAGAGGGATCACGCAAAGTCCCCCGGTTCCGGGAACTCCCCCTGGAGGTGTGTATGACTTGTGGCTTTTATATTTATAATTTTATATTTAGGTTCTTCTAGATCTAACATATCAGTGTGGTACGAATATTTTAGTATTTTAGATCTTCTTTAGCTGATATTTCTTTTCACAGAGTTAGTGGAACCGCAAGGATTGGCGGAGGAAGGTGAAGAAGAGGAGGAGGAAGAAGAGGAGGAGGATGAGGAGGAAGATGAAGAAGAGCAACAGCCAGATTTCGATCGTGATCAGCTGATCGAGAGCTACAACGTAAACATTTTGTTCTTGGCAATTCTGTCAATGATTCCTAATTTTCTTTGCAGCAAGCTCTGCAAGAACGTCAACAGCTGCAAGAGCAGAATTACCAGCTGCAGCATCGGCTGGCAGAATATTTCCGCAAGAAGAAATCAGATGAAAACCGCCAGGAGGTTGACAAAAATGTCACCGATCAAGAACAGAGGTACCTCAAGTACATGGGTACGTGGAGCATGTGGGTTTAGCGTACATGTATAGGCTTACACTTCACCTCACTAGCCAACTTGGATGAACTGCAGCGACAAGAAGGCGAAGAGCGAGATATTTACAGAGAACAAATAGAAGAACTGAACAGACGCTGCAACGAGAAACAGGAGCTGGTGGACAATGAACGCCAGAAGTACATGGAGTTCAAGAAGCAGATTGCGCTGGTGGCGGTGAACAGCCGATCAGGGAAACCGATCCTTCCTAAGGTTTGGAAGAGTATAGGAGGATTATGGTGTTGATTGAACTGAAATTTTGTTCAGGATATGGATCAACACTTTGTGATGGAAAATCGCAAAGAAGGAGAGGTGGTTAATGTGCGCTTAGAGAACATCAAACTGAAGAATAAACTGAAGAAGAAAGAACATCAGCTCAAATCAAAGGTGTGACTTAGGATTTCAATAATTATTCCTCGATGTTAGTTGTGACTCTGCTTCACCAGGAAGAATTGGCAGAGGGTCTGCATTTGATTGACTTTGAACAATTGAAGATTGAAAACCAAACCTACAACGAGAAAATTGAAGAGCGCAATGAGGTGTGTTGGCTTCAGCCTCTCCAGATTATAGTTCTAAATGTACATATTATTTATAGGAATAAATATAATAAACATATAATTTATAGGAATAAATATAATAAACATATAATTTATAGGAATTGCTGAAACTACGTAAGAAAATCACGAGCACGGTGCAAGTGCTGACTCATCTGAAAGAGAAGCTTCAGTTTGTGCAGGCGGAGAATCATGTGCAGAAAGGGAAGCTGCGTGAAGTGGAGGAACTGGCTGCCAGGGTGCGTGGTGCGCCATATAGAGGCAGCGCCATCTAGAGGCAGCACTCTCATTTATTTATTGTCTTCCACAGAAACGAGATCTGCTCTCACGAACGAAGCAAGCGAGGGATGCGCTGAGGATCGACAACCAAAGACTGCGACAAAATTGCGGACTTCTTGGTAACGAACCGTTGCTACGTGATTTCGAGGAGCGCAAGGATGAGACTGACGACCTGAAGGACAAGCTGGAGAGTTTGAGAGTTTTGCACGCTGAATTGACAATGAATTTGAATGGAGTACGGCGCAAGATTGATCAGGCTCGAGGAGGAAGGGCCTGAGAGTGGTATTACATAATTGAGTTTTCTCATCCGTCCATTTTTATCTCTGATTTTTAATGTTTTTCTGCTGAGTGAGGATCTGCTGTAGTTGAGAAACTAATAAAATCTTCCCATTGTGTCCCTTTTATGGGCTCATGAAACCGACAGGGTGTCATGCTCATTGAACTTGAGCAAATAAGGCATGTTTGGAGGTGTCGTACAGTGTTATACTGTAGAACAGGTCTTGTTAGCATCTTCAGCTGTTGGTGAAAATGAAATACTGGTGCGTGAAAAAGACATGGCATAGATCCATATAGTGCTAAACAAATAAATACCTCAAAAGGGCTCGATCGCAAAAAAAACCTAAATTACAAAATTGGAGTGGCGCGAGAAGGACCAATTTCACAGTACATGTAATTAGAGCGATATTAGTTACATCATAATCCCAGTTAAAACCACACCCCACCTTTTCCAAACCAGGTAGAGTGTATTGTTAAATTCGTGTACAGCCCCACCAGCGCCAAGCTATTTTTAGCAGCAATCATTGCTCGATTTCTCCCTTCAACTGTTTAAGCAGAGCATAAGACGTCAGCATGAAGTCGTTTTGAACAAGTTGTTTTGCCTAGATTCAGGAGAAGTTAAAACAAGCATCACACGTAGTGCATGCAGACAGCCTGCAGCTTGTCAATTTCATGAAGAGCCAAATTCCTAATCACTGCAGGATGGTTTTTTCCAACTGTATGAGCCAAATATTAAATTTTACACCGTTACCAACAATGATTTGGAAAATAACAAACCTAAAGACATGAGGCTGTTTAAAACAATGTTTGTGGCATTAATTCACCGTATTACAAGCAGCTTTGACAGCAGATCATATTTTGCGCTCAACACTCATTTAATTAATCTCATTACATGTGTATTCGGCCATCAGTAGTCAAAATAGAAGAACACTCCCTTCTACAAGTTCTGGAGGGACACAAAAAAGTATTTGGAACTGAAATACCATATCACATACCATAAATGATAAAATAGTGACAAAACAGATTTATTATGAACAATAACGATATAATAATGTTACAAAATGACCCTTTCTGCACTCTTTACATGAGTGCTAGCATTTGACTCCTAGCACGGTCGGTATACTCATGAAGTTGCTCCTGTTTCTTGCGAATGCTCTCTTTCTGTGAGATACAATGATCAAATAAGTGCGGCAGAGAGACTGAGATCAGAGACAAACCAGAGAAAAGAGGTGTTTCGCTTGGAGCAGCTTCAGTTGATCCTGCAGGGTCATGTCCTCTGTCGGTTTTCTCAACTTCAAATAAGGACATTTGTCTGAGTGTGCTTTGTGCTCTTCCCTGCAATCAGAATGAGGAACCGAAAATGAAAGCATGTGTGGCCTACTGACCAGGGGTCATCATTCGGATCCCATCCATCCAGCTCTTTGCAGCAGAAGAAACATTGAACGAGGTCCGGGTTGTTGGATTCGGGCGTGTAAAAAAAGCCTGCTGCAGCCATCTGGAAAAGCACAGTTCGCTTTTTCAACTGAATATAATCATATCGGTGATTTAGCTGTTCATTGAAAAAAAAATAAAAAAATAAAAAAATAAAAAACCAAGTGATATATCAAAATAAAAAAAAATTATATCATGGATTTAAAAAAAACAATAGTTGTCAATCCCGAGGCCACCATAGGGATATGGGTGACGGAGAATGTCCGGCTTATTATTTACATATCATTGGCAAAATTATGTGGACTTTGAATAAATGTTTAACTTTATTAATTTTTATATCATTATTTGAGAAATCCTGCATTGTTTACAGCAAATTATATGTGCAGATATAAACCAGCCCATCTGGCTATTACCCGGCATCAACAGTTACAATGTAGCTGTGGCCGTGTCCTCGCTTTGAGAGTCCTCACCCCGTTCTTTACTAAATTTACTAGCTCCCCAGGGGTAGCGGAGCAATTCCTACACTCGTAGTATATCATAGACTACGCTACGGCTTGGATAGCTGCATTCTGTAGCCATAATCTTTGGGGATGATCCTTATAGCAATAGGACTAGGAGTAGGAGTCTTAGAACGAGATTACGGCTTGAGTTGAGGTTCAAGTTGAAGTTCAGGAGCGAGTCCTTTACCTGTTCCGCAGTGCAGATGCATCCGTCTTCAAAGGGCCAATTAACGAATGTCTGCAGTCGATTTTCATAATATTGCATTAAGAAATATTCGCCATCTGCTTTGCTCAACTCGGGCATTGTCGTTTTGTCGTGGAATGCACACTTGGAATTTTAAGACAAGTTTAAAATATTTCGTTTTGAATGTAGGCGCTTCGAAGTTGCACCAGGAAGTTCAGTGACGCATGCGCCGTAAAAGTCATAGAAATAAAAGTGTAGACGCGCTCTTCAATTTAATTTAACTCACTTCCTGGTCTGCAGGTCTCCGCCTTCTTACGTAATTAGCAATCGTGCTCCGTATCTCTTTGTTTTGGGAGCAACTTTGTTTAATCGAAATAGTATTCATATCAAATTATACACCTGAGATGCCACAAAAACCCTTTAAATAATGATTGATTTGCGAGTTTGAGGCAAATTGGTCACTGTCATGTGACTGTTTTCCAGCCTTGATTTAGGAGGTCGAAACGAAACCTATCTACGCTTTGTTAGATCACTACACCTTCTGAGCAAACACCCAACAACCTCTCAATCTCATACATTCACTCTGTTATCTCGTGGTAAGCATTCCGCATTGGTTATCTCTCCGTTTCGTTCATTTGAATTCACTATTGCCTGTTGTACAGTTATTGTAATCACTATTTTGGGGGTTCTGAAAGACTGAAACTACTTACGGTAATTAAGTTGACTCACCTGGCTTAAAGTTCTTGAGCAAGTGAGTCACTGAGTCAGTGAGTGGCTCACTCAGTAAGTTATTGGCTTATCTACTCACAGTCACAGGCACTGGTCTTCTACAGACAAGAGACAGAGGATTCTAAGGAATTTCAGACCAGTTGCGCCTTAAGCCTTAAACTTTACCTTGAAGTTGAACATCTTTTGTGACGATCAACAGACTTACAGAGGATGGAGAGCTAGATCAATTCAAGGTTAAGGGAATACTCAACGTCTTTCAAGGTGTTTCAGGCCGGGTATAAGAACAAAAGTCTTGTGAGACGAAAACTTATTTGTGTTAGAAAGGAACTGGAAATATGTATTGAGAGAGGTGAGCGGATGTTAGTTTATGGATTGGAGAAGGCATCCTCAGCCTGCATGCAGGATAGACCCCGGAGCAGATTGTAATTAGCTAGAATCGGCTGGCTGCAGTAAAAATGATCGGCTGGCTGCTTAAGCCGCTCCACCAACCAGAGATATCGGCTCAGCATTGTCACGATTGTGATCGGCGACTAGCAACGGCTTGAAGTATGTGGCTTGGCAATGGTTGCTATGTCGTATTATGATGCCATTAGTTAACAGAAATATGCACAACTCTCTAAATGTGGTACTAGTGTAGTAATTTGGAGATTGGACGATTTTCAAATCCTATGATGTCCCACTCAATTACACTTTCTTGCTTGACTCAAGTTCAAGAGGTTAAGGGGATTTTAGGGCATGCGATAAACTTCGATAGGTTATTTTTAGCCATGAACATCATAATCACCATCACATTGTTTGTAGAGCCTGCTAACGCAAATTCAGCAAGGTTCTAATTAACGTTTTTAGTACAAGCAAATAATATATGCAGCAGGAAGAGGAAGCAAATAAAGGAAAAGTTTGGAAGAGGAAAGAGGATGGCGAACTGAATGAGTTGCATCAGCATCTTGAAAATTTTGCTGTTTTTTATGTCTCAGTTTGCAATTGTTGGGCAACCTCTGCGTTACATGTATAGCTTAACTAATTAAAAGAATTTCACTAATATTTCAGACCAACAAAAGCAATACATGTATACAAACAGTGTAAAGAACCAAGTGTTATGAGAGGCCAATACAAATAATATTTGGCCTTTGAATTCTGAAATGAGGGTTTGGCAGTGTTATAAGTTATAATATATTTAGTTAAAGAACAATCAAACAAAAAGTGGTAGGCATTAATGCCAGGTACATACCAGTAATATACATGTAGCTAGTAACAAGTGGTCTACTAGTACTCACGAAGGAATATTTTACATTAGCACTAGTACGTACTAGTATACTGCGCATTCTATGTCAGTCCGATATATTTTGCAGACCTTGAAATCTAGAAATCCCAGGCGAGCTGTTTATAGCTCACCTAAATTTACCAAGGCGAGCTGTTTTTTTAGAGGCTAAATACCCTACTATATTGAATAGTATGCACAATTCATACAATAGGAATCATCCAGGGAGTGCTTGCGGAGTGTAAAGAGAGCAAGGATGCCATTCTTAATTAAGATAAAAACAAGGACACATCAATCTGCATTTTAATGCATTGACTTTATATACTATATTTTGCCCCTTGCTATTCTTCCTGAGTTTCGTCCCAAAACAAGGGAAATCCCAACCCTCAAATGTTGAGAGTTTGACGGAATTCGGCTTTGTTTAGGTGTTATTTCTAAGTCGAGAAACTGGGCGTCTCTCGCGGCAGTGAGTTCAGTTCACTGTGATTAGTGAGAAGCGAAACTAATGTAGAGCGCACATCAGCTCGTATCTCAAGCACTCCCCAATACCTCACGATGAGCGGCAAGGAAATCACAACGCCCTATTGCGCTCCAAACATCGCTTTGGTCTCGCATGGCACATAACGCACCAGACTTAAGCGCGCGAAGTTGAAAGCGCGCAGTTCCCAGGCGCTCGTCAGGCGAGCAATATGTTAGGGTCGAGGAGAGCAATCGAGAGCTCTCCTCAAAATGATTTCAGGCGAGCGCGAGCGGTTGCTCGCCTCAGATTTCAAGGTCTGATTTTGGGACAACCCTCGTATATGTATTCTGACAGAAGTTCTCTCCTTAATTATAACGTTTTCCTTTTCTCTGTTTACAGCAATATGTCTGCAAACGCCCCTCCTCCTTACAACCAGGCGGTTGAGACGAAAGGTGGAGAACCCTACAACCCACCTCCCACAAGTGAGCAACATCTGCTGCGTAGATTTTCAGCTTATCTAACTTTCATTCTCTCACAGACCAGCAGCCATATCCCCAGGGCGGACCAGCTCCATATCCACAAGGCGGACCAGCTCCATATCCACAAGGAGGACCAGCTCCATATCCGCAAGGAGGACCAGCTCCATATCCGCAAGGAGGACCAGCTCCATATCCGCAAGGAGGACCAGCTCCTCCCTACCCACAAGCTGGAGCACCAGGGGGCTACCCTGCCCAGGGTGCCCCTGCACCGTACCCTGTAGGTCAGCAACCTCAGCCGCAAGCAGGTGAGAACCACTGTATTACAGAAGATAAATATCATTCTATGCATTCCCAAGATCAGATTAAAAATAATTTTAACTGAAAGAAAAAATAGCTAAAACATTTATGTTGTCAAATCTTGTGGTTTGTAAATCAGGCTGAGTACCAAGGCAGTCTTCATTAGCAGAAATCTTTCTTGTTTGCATCGTCATTAAACGAATTTAACCGTCTTCTCACGCCCTGTTGCCTCTCTTTTTCTGACTGAATCAGGGTATATGGTCCCCCCTCCCCCATACCCTCAGTACGCGGGCTCAAGTGAGTATTCTGATCATCGCAAAACTGCGCCCTGTTCACATTTTGCCATTTTTGTCGTCATCGTTTATTCGTTTCACTATTTTATGTATTTTTATTTTTGTATATCCCGGTGTTTCATTATTGTCACTTTTCACATTTAGAACTTTTGGGTCTTGGTAGTACTAGTGTTATATTAGTGTGTTGTGAGTGGACTTGGAAAATCTTGATTAAAGGTCAACACAAGTTATAAAAGAAATTTTGTGCCTCGGTTTGGCCGCAGGACATATATATTGTCATTGCTGAGCCATTTGCGGCCTCAAAGGGCTTATTTAATGAGATAGAAAAAAGTCAAGATACTCCTACCTCACTTTCTCAGGCGTTTTATGACGCCTTAACGCCACCATAAACCCTAGCGTAGTACTAACAGTTTTTTTCTTTTTTTTTTCGTATATTTATTTTAAAGGAAAATTTTAAATTAAAAATTTTCCTTACCGTATTGTCTTGGTTATAACTTATAAGCACCCTCCTAATTTAAGTTATTTAACGCTCATCCAACCTTTTTGAAACCAGAAATTGATTCATTTATGTACATGCCCACTAGCGCCAAGGTATTTACAGCAGCAAGCTCTATGCTGACATCTCACTTTAACTGTTACAGGCAGTGTCAACAATCTCAGTTTTCAACAAATTGTATTGATTGGATTCAGGAAAAATTATAAAAGGCATGTTATGCGTACACAGACAGCTCGCTGCTTGTCGATTTCACGAGTCAAACTCCGTATAAGCGCAAGAAATTTTTCCCCAACTGCATGAGTGAAGATTATAAGCCCACACAGAAGCTCGGTGTGGCTCAATAGACTGCATATTGACTATTGAGTCATATCGAAATTAATGCACTACTTTATTATTTATGTATTACTTAAAACTTAATTAATTACTGTTTGCAGTTCTATTAAACTTACTGGGTTTTTTTTCATATAAAATGTACAAACTTGAGTTTGTGAATAAAATGATATATATATAAGACGCAATGCACTACATATTGTATACTATCAGCAACCATGCTTTGGAAATGTGCAAACTAAGACTTATGAGGCTGCTTCAAACAATCTTTATAGATGAACATTAAATCAATTAGCATTGTACGAGAGCGTAATCCATGCGCAGCCTTCAATCAGAGCATGCACAGTCACGCCACGCACAGCCAGGCAAACCATATTATGTAGGTCGCTTCTTATGAGCTATGGTATTAATGGCTGGTGTCAATCAATCTCTATTGCTGTAAACCGAATAAATGTACCCAGCATCCAGTAGGCCTATCAGACCTGTCAAGTCTCACGATTTAATCGTGAGACTCACGATTTCAGACCCCTCCTCACGATCTCACGAAAATCGGAGCATTGATGATTCCTCACGAATTTTCAGAACTTCCTATTTTTATCCGGTCCAAAGCAAAATGGGGTTAACAATGGATTTTTTATCATGACAGTCTTCCGTAACTTCAATACTGACTAGTCTTAGTGGTTGTGGGAACTAATATCTCTTTCTAGTCTGGTGATGTTAATATACTCTCACCTGGAATTAACTAATATCCCTTTCCAGTTTCCAGTCGGGTGATGCATGTTAATAAACTCTCGCCTGGATTCGGCTTGTGTTTCTCTTCATGCCTTATTTTAAGCCACAAGTGTTAAGTGGTTGAACTGTGTTTTACATGTAAATTTAGCAGATGCAAAAATGTAAGGGGGGGTATGGAAAGGGGGCGCGGGGCCTGACATCTGGTGATTGTGGTTGATCCTGGACCACGCGCTCTGGCATGTAGCATTCCTCACAAAGTCACGATTTTGAAAGTTGGGACCTTGACAGGTCTGAGCCCTATCTTTAATTGAACTGGCGCCATGCAGGTTCTTCTGGCTACGCAACCTGTGGTTTTAACTTTACAGCATTACATGTACTTAAATATGGGTCACACGGCGACACGCGGGCTTACGAGGGAGTTTTGTGGAATGGCGTCTACATACTGCGAAACTGACATGCTCTCAGCCTCTGCTTTAGCGCACTGCGCGTATTACCAAGACAATACAGTATGCACTGCAGTTTCCATGGCCTCCTTTGTTATGTATCGAAGTACCCTGGCAATGTTCTGGAGGGGCATATTCAAGTTCCGCGTCACCGTTGACACATGTGGCGCCATAGATAAGGTGCTGTCGAACACCACACCTATATTTCTTGCATGAGGGCGCGGCTCCACTCTCTCATCGTCAATTTTCAGGTGCGACACTAAGTCGTCTGCTTCATATCGGCTTCGAATTACTAAAAACTCGGTCTTGCTGGGGTTTAGTTTCAGCAAATTTATTGCCATCCAAGTCTGTATCTTTTTCATGACCGAGTCCATGTGATCCTTGGTGTTTGCGATGTCATCAAGGGTGCTGATACCTGAGTGTCGTCTGCGAACATATGGAAGTTGACATTCTCTTTCCTTAGAAGTTCTCCTAAAGGTGTGGTGCACATAATGAATAAAATGGGACCCAGCACCGATCCCTGGGAGCACTGCTTCGGAGGTAGTTGCCAAATTATCTTCTCTACATCTTCATCTGTAACCATTAGAAATGACACGATCATGGAATCCTCAGAAGTTCAGAACGATCAGTGTGTTGTTCACCTCCTTCCCTGGGCTCTATCTATCGATGACTTGATCTGAGTGCGTATCTTCTCAATTTTGGAAGTAAAATATTCCGCAAATCTTTCCACCAAATCTCTGTCACTTTGGCGGCTGGGAGCTTCTTGTCATTTTTCCGATCAAGTAGAGTGTTCAATACTTTGTAGAGTCCTTTTTGATTCCCCTTGTTTTCCTATAAAATCTTTCTTTTGTTTCATATAGCATTTTTTTCACTTTTGCAGTCTGATCCCTGAGCCGTGCGAGATCCACGGGGTTCCGAGTGTGTCTCCAGTTTCTTTCTCGTTTCCTTCTTTCAGCTCTTGCCAGGTATATTTCATGTGAGTACCATAGCAGTGCTGGCTTCTCAGAGACCTGCTTGCTCTTCCTTGGCACCAAAGTGTCCAGCACATCAGTACACGCATCAGTCAATCTTTCAGACATGTAATAGACTAATAGCATTACTATCCAGCCGACAGACTTCATGAATATATTTTTGTCTTCTCAATAGAACTTCAGGGTCTTTGTTTAATTTTTTTTCTGGTTTTTTTATTTTTATTTTATTTTTTTTTCACTCTTCAGCTTTGCTCCGGCAAAAGCCGAACCACTGAAGCTTTGGGGATAGGGCAATGTTCGTTGAATTCTGAAGCCGAATCCGAAGCTTCAGCCAGCTCTAATTAATATCTTCTTTCAAAATTTTCCTTGATCACTTCTCTGATTGATTTTTTTTTTTTTTTTTTTTTTTTTTTCTTCATGCATTCACAATTTCATTTAGTGTTGGACAAATCAGTTTGCTCAATTACGACTATAATACTTGTAACACACACTTGATCGAATAGTGTTGTCATAAACTTCCAGTTGAAAGGGAAGATACGAAACTCCGAAGTTGTGCAATTTTAATCAGTGAGTTCTCAGTTTATATACACAGGATAAATAGACCCCCCAGTCACTTGAAAATGGAATTATGACTGACTTATATGAAATTCGACTGACAACTTCAACTAGTTGAAAAAATTCCACTCCAACTTGCTAAAAAAAATTCAACTCACTTTTCCAACTTGTACAGTCAAGCCTTTATTACTTGATGCGACATCAAAAGCGTGATGAGCTGGTGAGTATTGAAAAATGATATGCGTAAAACTACTCACACGTTAAAGAGTAAATTAACTACATTCAACTTGATCAAGGGACAAGGATACACGGGCACAAAATTGCAAGAATAAGAAAAACCTTGACTAGACATTAACAGTGAGGTGAGCTGATGATATCAAAGTGATATGCCAAAAACTGCACATAAGTAAAAAAAGTAAATCAACTACATTCAACTTGATCAAGGGACAAGGATACACGGGCACAAAATTGCAAGAATAAGAAAAACCTTGACTAGACATTAACAGTGAGGTGAGCTGATGATATCAAAGTGATATGCCAAAAACTTGCTGAAATGCAAAAAAACTTGAAAAAAAAAGTAAATTAAACACCCTCATGGTATCATCATACAGGAGCACCAAATGCAGGAAGACAAAAATTCTTAACTCGACATTAAAAGTGAGATGAGCGGATCATATCAAAAAGTGAGATGACAAAAGCTTACTTAGTAAAATAGTCAATAGTTCCTAAATGCCAGAACATGAACAAAAAATCTTGACTGGGCATTAAAAGTAAGACAAGTACAATGTACATCAACAGAGAAAGAAAAAAAAACTTCAAACATCAAAAAAGGTAGGGTAATTGTCATGAACGACTGAAAGGTAATTTAAAGGGATGGGGAACTGAATTTTAAGTGATGTTCTATTGACTCATAGCACCAATTGATAGCATTTCGAGCCAAAAACACCATGCCTGGATGCAAGCGTAAGGAAATAATGCATTCCGAATATCAGGTTAGCATTGCGCCTATGGGAGAATGACTTCCATTACGAAGTATAGGCGGCAAACGTCAGCTGAGAGCTTGCTGTGATTGGTCCCGTTCCCCTCGTGAAGCTATCGATTTCAGCCAATCAGAGCAGAGCATCTTCGCCATAAAAGGACATCTTTGTTGTTTACGAAACGAAAGCGCATGCGTGGTGCACTCTGGCTGACCTTTTTACTGTTTCAGGATGAGAAACATTGTAGGTGTCCTAGAAAATCGCTTGTTAAAATAAGAAAAATAGCGGGAAAAAAAAAATTCGCGCCTGACTGGTGGCAAAATGATTATTCTATCTATTTCCGAAAATAAAATAAAAAAAATATCCAGGGGTTTAGTCGCAGGACACGCTGATATGACGAGGCCCATTGTAAAAGATGGAGAACTCGGTGTTTCATCACAGCGTCTGACGTCACGCCAAATTAGCAATATATCTCCCGCGAAATCGTTAGGGATGATATTCCTTGTGTGGGCCAGGCACAGGAATCATTTTTGGTGCATCAAATAACGACTCAAAGTCCATTTTTAACCAGTTCTCCCTCCCTTTAACCTATAAGGTACAATGGAGGAGCGCTTTCCATTCAAAATAAGACCACTAACGGAAAACATGCACTCCACAGGCACTGAAGAAATTGAAATGCATGAGCCAATTTTGACAGGTGAGGAAATTCTCTGGCATGCGCTCTCCAGAAAGATAGCGTGTCATCAATCTCATCAGAAGAAGGTTGATACTTGATGTAGCGTCTGATCTCTTTTTTCATGGTCACTCAGAGCTGGTGCCTTTTTTCTCTTCTCGAGCAGCTTCCTCTTCTCGCTGATTGGACTTCTACTTTTACCATCAGGATGGCTGATAGAATCAGTTGCTGTAAACAGTAACACATGCACTGAGGAAAAAGTATCAGTTCTGCGATGAACTTCTGATCTTTCAGTTTGAGTAATTCATCCTCAATCACATGAGCCTTGAAGTGAAGGGACTGAACAATACTTCTGCACTGTCGAAGCAAAGCAGATACTTCTTCGTTGGCATCCATGCCATCCGTCATTAACAACAGATTCAAGCAGTGAGCCTCGCAATGGGTGAAACTGTTAGACCTGAGAACTTTGCTGCTTTTCACCATATTCTTTGCTCCATCATGAGTTGTGAAGATTTTCATTTTCTTTACATCCATCAGCTCTTTGAACTCTTTCATTTCTTCTTGGACATTGTTTGCAATTGCTTGTGAGCTGTATGACTCGAAAGGTCTGCAGGATATTGTAACCAGCCTCAGTTCCCAAACCTTTGTAACATATGTTGCCCGAATTCCAAGATAACCTCTGCCATGATGCTTGTCCGTCCACCCATTAAACATCAGACACACAGCAGGATTGACAACCATATCTTCTTTCATTTTCGTCCAGACTTGAACATACAGGTCTCTCAGTGCGGTCCTGTGATGGTTGATGGGCATGGAAGTGAAAATATTGGGAAAATTATTCTTAAAGAAGAATTAAAAACCAATATCATAAACACAGTCAAAAGGTTGCAGGTCTAGAGCAAACCAAAGGGCAAAAAATCCTGGATGAAGGTGAAATGTCCACACAGAATAATGCATTGATCGAGTGAATGTGTGAGCAGATTGAATGGATGAACTGATCTGCTCGTCTTCGTAACATTTCCCTTCCAGCCAGTATCATCGGTTCCTGGTAGACCGTCGTGGGTTGTGAGGGCCTTAGGCTTACTCTGTTCCGGTTGGAAGTCGGGGATTTCGATATGGTGGTCTCACTGGTCTGGTATGGGATGAGATGATAACTGGCCGAAAGTCTCCAGGTTCAGTGTCCTCTTCAACAGCAAACCGGGGTCTTAGCTGATCAACGTGTCGACGCCAGTGTGGACCCCATGGGTGGGTGGACACATACTCTCACGCTACAAGGGCCATACACCTTAGTAATCACGGCTGGCACACATCGTGGCTCCTGGGTCCGTCTTGGGCCGCAGTATAGAGCATAGCATGCCGTTCCCACGGTATAATATCTCTTTGTTGTCAATTTGGCGACCTGTTGTTTCTTCTGCGCCAGATGAGCAGGTGACGGCAGTAGTGTGTCGATTCGACATCGTATCTGGCGACCATTCAACGCTTCACTGGGGGAGTAGCTATAGTTCAATGGTATCCTGCAGTAGTGCATGAGGAATTCGTTCAGAGCTGCTTGAGGCGAAAGTGCTGATTTCCGGATGGCTTGTTTGAACGACTGGGCTAATCGTTCAGCGGCGCCGTTCGTGGCGGGGGTGATACGGAGCCCCAGTGAGTTGAGTGATACCTCTTTCGCGACAACATACACGGAAGTCTTCACATCTGAACGACGTAGCATTGTCCGAGATGACGGTGTGAGGGTAGCCAAAGTGGGCAAAATCCTTCTCCAGCAGATCCATGGTAGCCTTGGCTGTTATGGACGACGTAGCATGCACACAAGGATACCTCGAGTAAGCATCCACTACAACCAACCAGTTCTTCCCCATGAAGTTGATCGCGTGATCCAAATGAATTTGGCTCTACGCTCTTTCTGGTAGCATCCACTGATTGTTCTCTGCCTTGCTTGGGTCGTTTCTGGAACTTGGCGCAGGAGTTGCATGTCTTGTTGAGGGACTCTATATCTGCGTCGATTCCTGGCCAGAAATCATAAAACCAATAACATAATTATCTGAACGCTATGCTGGGTCAGTCAATATGTCAGCAGATCTGTTTTTATTGTTAAATGAGTGAGAATCAGTCGAATCAAACGTCTTGTGATTAACCCTATAACTCAAGATATTAGTGATTTTATCTTCCTTTTCCGACTCGAGGCGACGAAGCCAAATCGTTTGTGTTGATCTGTTGCCATAGCAACGGGTCGCCTCAGGGAATTCTCGTGGTTGTTATGACGTCATTTGCAGCTCTTCTAGCGGCAAATGTGTAAACCAAGCCAATTTGGCGGGAGAATTGAAACTGAATATGCGCTGTTTCAGCCTGTTTGTAACTCATTTATACGATGTAAATGATATCAGGTTATTATTATTCTGCGCTGGAATGATTAATTAGGGTGTATATTTCGTGAATTTGGCGTTATCTCGGGCATTTTGGTTGATCTTTAACAAATTTAATATGGTATGTTTCTAACATTAGGACTTTGGTTAATTATTTTGCAAATTCAACTATTGTTTTCATGTTATAGGTAATTTCTAATTTCACAATTTAATTTGTTGATTTTATGATGATTTCACCGTTGATGTTAAAATGTGAATGGAAGAAGAAATCTCTTTGTAAGAGGAATTAAGAACTTTAAGATTGGAAGAGTTCTGCCCCTCCTGCATCACACCAGTAGCGCAAAACTATGTTTGCTTCTCTGCTCAAAGCAAGAAGCAAACCGACAGAGATGTCATGCGCATCCGTGAATAGCGCATGACTAAGTTCTGAAGTGCATAATACGTACATTAAGGATGGAACATTCAGCACAGTGATTCATGCGAGCAACGCACGACACCTGACCCTGGGTTACAGTTGTTTTCCTTTAATGTTTCCATGCATAATATTATCTTCCAACTTTCTCATTTCTGAGTTTTTATCCTTGTGTGAAATTTATGCTTTATATTTTTTGCTTATTGGCTAGATGCCAGGAAGCTCAGTATTCAGGTGAAAAGTACATAACAACAGTGGAATTTTTAGTGCAGTATGGAGTAGGAAATATTTGCTGGTATGCTAAATACTGTTCTACTATTGCATCTTGGGCGCCGGATAGCGCAGTGGGTTAAACCGCTGACTACAATCCTATGCCGACCGTGGGGGTCGAGGTCCCGGGTTCGAGACCCGATCAGGCCACGGGCGTTATGATTGTGAATTACAATTGTAATTCTTCGGTGACTCTGCAGTGCTGCCCAACTGCGTAACAAGGCCGGGCGCTGTGTACTACTGTCTATGGTGGTATGCAGGATAAAGAACCCTTGGGATTTATCGATAAGAGTAGGGGGAAACCCCGGTCCCGGGCCTTCTGTTCTGGCGCCCGTATCACCCGAACGGGTTGGGTGGAGCCGTAAAACCCCAATTACTCAATTACTCACTCACTATTGCATCTTGAGTGATTCATTGAACTCATCTAATTTTAATCACTCATGAACTTTATTCTTTCAATTACTCAATTCTATTTCATGCTATTTCTTTCTGTTGTTAATTTCTACTCTGGTGTATATAAGCCCTCTGTTACAATTAAATACTTAGCAATTGGATTCGGGCTCCGACTTGATTCATTCATTTAACTTGAACAAATACTGACAATGATTTATTCTGAATTATCCCGAGTTTGATTCGTCCAAGCTGATGAATATCTTATGAGGCCAATCGGAGCTTCTCGCTTTTGAGGAAATGTGATGAATATTGAATGGAGGTGGTTTCATGCTTTAAATTCCTTCAATTCTACATTTGATCTTGTGCAAATTCTCAGCTGAAAATCATGTTTATGATTTACATTTTTATGCATTTTTTTAATGTCGACAGTGGTCCATAATTAAATGTTTACTCTGTAAAAAAATTGTTCAAATTTAGTGTTATCTCAGTTTGCAATTTGTGAGAATATTCAATAATAAATTATGGTGAACATAGCGATTTCTTTTTGGCATTCAAATTCTAAAAGTTCTTTTATCAATATTGGACTGAGATATATTATCGGTAGTTAATCCCTAGAATGATAGCCTAATTATCGGGCACTGTATTTGCATGGCACTCTCAAGTCTCAATCTCTTTGACTTGCACTGTCGTAACATTGTCTAGAGGGTACACACGTACTTGGGTAGTTGGAACTCCATTTTTTTTTTTTTTTTCTAATTTTCTTTTGTAGGCTAACATTTTGTAATCGCCGCTACTAAATTACATATGATTAACCTCTGACCCTCAGTGTCGCAGACCACCGTCATCAACCAGCAACCTGGCCCGGTCATGATGACAACCGTGATCGCCCAGAATTTCCGTGATAATCCGGTTCAGACAACCTGTCCCCACTGTCAGGCGCAAATCCTCACGTCAACACGGTACGAGGTCGGAGGCTTCGCCTGGCTCATCTGTGCCATCCTCTGCATTGTGGGGTGAGTGCACAGCTGTGCAGCTGATAGTGATTCCAACGGGCCTTGATTTTTCCAGATGTGACTTAGGTTGCTGCTTCATCCCGTTCTGTGTCCCTGGCTGCCAGGACGTCATTCACTCCTGCCCCAATTGTCGCCAGATGATTAGCCGCTGGAGCCGCCTCTAAGCCGGAGACTTATTTCACTTGATTCGATGCAAAACACTCTTTTTATCCCAATTTCAGGTTTTAGAAGATTCGCTTGTGATTTGCTGCATTTTTTTTTTTTTTAATTATGTCTTACTTTTCGAGAACCAAGCATAATTCATTTTAGGATATTATCTCCATGTATTGGAGGGACCAACCTGTTGTTTTACTTACTATACTCTTGCTTGCCTTCTTTACAAGAAATGTGATTTGTTTTCTATATTGTACTCACTTTCGAGTGCATAGGATATTCTGCGCAATGAAGCTATTCACATCACATTACTGCGATAACTCATTACTGTGATAACTCACTTTTATTCTTTCTCTCTCCTTCAATGGACCAAAGATAATGCTCGCATTCTCTTCTCCACTATTATCTCTCCTTTTTTAAATATACTTTGAGGATCTGAAATTTCCCTTTTTTATGCTAATACGACAATACTCGTCTGTCTCAATGGAATCTTCGCACTCAAGTTTGTCAACAATCTCTCTCCTGACCATATGACCATGGCTTACCCTTATAGTTAGTATTATGATAGTCATTTTATCCAAGATTTCAACCACAATAATGGCTTTATTCAAAAAAAAAATTGCTTTGTTGCTTTCAAAAACCGGTATACTGTATGCATTTGATTGCTACCAATTTTGCTTGCTGTATATATTTGATTTGTTACTAATGCATGTTTCAATTTCTATTGGTTTTTTTTATTGCCTGCAGTTCTCTACACTCTTTCAAACAGAAACACTTTCTTTCTAACCTGAAAACATTTGTTCAGCTAATTTTTGAGGGTAAAATTTAATGTATTTTGAAATTCATATCGTGGTGGGTTTTTTTTTTTTTTTTTTTTTTTTTTTTTTTTTTCTATTTTCAGGGGGCTCATGCAGGGAAATGTTTTGCCTTTTGCATGCTATGAATATTAAGAAATCCAAAATTCCTATTTCTGAAACATTTTAAGGGACTCAGCTGTACTAATAAATTTTATTCCATGTTGATTTGAATTCAAGCTTTTCTTTCTCTGACTGGTTGGAATGTAGATATGATACCATGTAGAGTTGATAACATGAATTGTTTTGTTACTACTATGTGATAGGTAAGCCATCTATGTTGCTTAGCAAAAATAAAGGAAAATAGTGATTGAATTATAAGTTTTGGTTATAACATATATCAGTGGTATATTTATATACTGAGTGGGCCAAAAGTAGTCTACGTCATGTTGAAAACAAAATTCAAAATTCTTCTAGAATGTATCAATTATTCCTAAAAATAACTACCTGGTATGGATTGACTGTTATTCTGCACCCATTTATGCAAAGAAATAAACTAAAATGTCAATTTTGAATGAGGGAGGAACATTTAAATGTGAGTGGTGAGTGATCGCGAAGAGAGCGAAATCAGATGAGCCCCTGAACGAGCATTTAGGAATTAAATTAATGTGGCACTTCAATACAAACTCTGTGTTTTGTGTTGATTTTAGGAGATAAACATTAGTGCTACTGTCACAACAATAGTTCCCTCAAACAAAACAATATTAAGAGAGCATTGCCTTTTTTATGCGTTCAATGAAGTAAAATTTAATATTTGGCTCATACAGTTGGAAAAAAACCATCCTGCAGTGATTTACACAGTTACCAACAATGATTTGGAAATTAACAAACCTAAAGACATGAGGCTGTTTAAAACAATGTTGTGGCGTTAATTTACCGTATTTCAAGCAGCTTTGACAATAGATCGTATTTCGCGCTCAACACTCACCTTTGCTGCTGAAGTACCGTAGAGCAAGAAATTTTCGTGGACTGTAAATTTTGCAGTTTTATGGCTCAGGCCTTTATTCGCGGACATATTTATCAGAGGTCAGCTGGGCTCAGCCCAGTAGACTTGCTATGTGCCGTGGACTTATATTGAAATAAGCTAAGCCAATTATCATTGCAGTATACCACCAGACAGTCAATTAAAGAACGTCATAATTGGCCAAATTTGATGGCAATAAAAGTTTAATGATCAAACAAATTCAAATTAATAATCAATTTTGCAATGAAATGCTTTAATGACCACAATGATCTTGAATTTCAAGCAACTTCATTTAAAATCAGGATTTCGTAAGAGGTGTGTGCCTGGCATGTACTCTGCGAATTTCAAGTCCACAACTTACATAACCATAGAGATATCGGCATTTGAAAAAGTCATTGTCATAGTATTGAATGACTCGTCTTGTATATATCATTCTTGTAAATATCACTCATGAATGTCTCACTTTTTTCGCTATATAAAGTCAGAGTTCAATGAATAAAAAATCAGTTCTCATCTACCAACCGACTTGGGTATTACTTTGACATGTTGTCAGTCAGTGAAGACCACGCAAGATGAACACGAGGACTCGCCGCAACATGGATTGGGCTGTTGACGCTCGATTACCTCAGCGATACAAAGAATGGAGACGAGAAGTACGGAACGAGCTGCGACTAAGCATGGCGGAGGATTCTGACAAGACTGAGCTGTGGGCCTGCACCTATGTCGTTGTGTGCTCTGGGGAACAAGGCGAAGACATCCTGCAACAAGCCGGAATGCTTGGTGAGACCAACGACCATAAGAAAATCTTTAAAGCCTTTGATAATTTCGTAACCCCGTCAAGTCACTACATCGAAGACTGCATTGATTACTTTTACGTGAAGCAAGGCGACCTATCCATATCTGAATTTCAAAGTAAAGCAGAAAAATTGATTGAGAGGATCATCCCCTCATATAAGGCCTCTTCTACAATTACTCACGCAGATGTCAAGCAGTTGCTATTGAGAAACCTATTGCTCGTTGGCCTGTCACATCGGGACATGTTGAGGGAATGTCAACGACTGAAGAACAGCGATTGCACCAGTGCGAAAATCCTCGAATTGGCTCGCCAAGCAGAGTATCGTGAGACGACTGCAAGTCGAATAGCTACAACAATCCGAGCTAATCCTACCCCTAACTCATTGACAGATTTATCCGCCAGCGAGATGCCCATCCATCAAGTCAACAGCCGATACACCAACCCAACAACAAACAAGTGCTGCAGATGGTGTGGGGGACCCAAGTTGTGCAGACGACAAGAATGTCCAGCTGCAGACCGCATTTACTCTAAATGCCACCTTAAGGGACACTTTGCCAAAGTGTGTCGCCGAAGCAACCCGCGACCTCTCAACAATCGAAGAGCAGTTCACAAAATGGAAGAGGATTCAGACGAAACTGACAACGACGCTGCATCTAACTACAGCTTCAAAACGTTGTACTCTGTGCATTCTGTTGACACCGACCTCTGTCATATTAAGCCGCTATGGATAAGGACAACAACCTCTCCTCAAATTCACAAGATAAGTGTTTAAATTGACACTGGAGCAGCATGCAATGTTATGCCTGAATATCTGTTCACTAAAATATTCGGAAGATTTACCCCTGAGCAGAGCCATGCAAGAATCCAAGCTTATGGTGGGACACCCGTGACTGTCATTGGAAAATGCACCCTGCTCATCCAACGCCAACGGATCAAAAATCTCAACCATCTTTCAAGTGACTCGCCACAGTGGATACCCGATTCTCTGAAGAAATACGAGCAAGGATATCAACTACATCAATTATCCTACGGTCGACCGTCCACTGCTGCCGCATGAACCTGTCATGCATGATGTAAAATCGCTAATTAGACAACAGATCACAACACCCCAGGTAACCAACTCATCCGCCTCCTCTATTACGATAGATGGCATCACCCACCGCCTCCCCATCACGAAGGAATATGTACTCTACATTTAGCGACGTATTCGACGGCCTTGGCACCCTCCCGGGAGGGGAGTATAGCTTGCGCCTTAAACCAGATGCAATTCCAATCCAGCATGCTCCGAGACAAGTACCAGAAAAGAAGAAACCTGCGTACAAGGCCGAGTTGGAGAGGTTGGTAAAGGAAGGGGTCATTATAAAGGAAGATAACCACACTCCATGGATTAACTCTATTGTACCTGCAGTTAAGCCAGATGGATCAATTCGCTTGTGTCTTGATCCGAAAGATCTCAACAAGAATCTCAAACGCAACCCCTACTACATGAACACTGTAGATGAACTCGGCACAGAATTAAATGGTTGCACTATTTTCAGCGCGATGGATGCCAAGCAGGGCTACTGGCATGTGGAACTTGACGAGGAATCTAGCCTCCTCACAACATTCAACACACCATGGGAGAAATACAGATTTACGAGGCTCCCGTTTGGGCTGAACGTATCTGGAGATGTGTTCCAAGAAAGACTTGATGCTGTATTATCAAACCTATCCGGCGTGACAAACATCGTCGATGATTGCTTGGTGAGAGCTGCTAATGAAACTGAACACGACTCTCACTTTCTTACGCTCCTACACGCGGCTAGAAGAAACTGCATTAAATTCAACTCAAAGAAGCTACAATTCAGACAGCAGAGGGTAAAATTTTTTGGTCAAAATATATCTTCAGGTGGAATGAGTATAAATGACTCAACGGTTGAGGCAATCAGAAGAATGGAGGCACCGAAGGATAAGGCAGCCCTACAGTCATTCCTTGCTCTCGTGAACTATATGAAACAATATTCCCAGAACCTCTCCAAACTGGCTCACCCACTTCGAGAGCTAGTGAAGCAAAACAGTCTACCAATGGGAATCTCAGCAGCAGACGGCATTTGACGCAATCAAAGACGATTTATCTAAGACGCCAACGCTCAAATTTTTTAATCCTTCCTCCAACCACATC
>KB301402.1:156786-181964 GCA_000328365.1 Capitella teleta
ATATATATATATATATATATATATATATATATATATATATATATATATATATATATATATATATATATATATATATATATATATATCAGCTGTGGGGACAGGGAACAGGAAGCCCATATATATATATATATATATATATATAAAGGTGTGTTGACAAAATCTGAATACTTTCCTCCTTGAAAGCCTCATCTAGAATCTCCAATACTGTTTAAATGACCTGCTTTTGCTGGAGTAGTTCTACTTTTTTACCTGCCAATAGAGCGGGAGACAACGCAATGTCAAGTGAGATCATGCTCATCGCCAGCCATTTCGACATCCGAACCTCCAACAGAGACATAGGTCACCATATGGTGGATTTGCCACATATTTGTGTCTCCACTCCAATTGCAGACGAGGAGGTGTTCATGAAGTGGACATATGATCCCTGCAGTCATGGCACCCTACCACAGCCATGGGCTTCCTGTCCCCTGTCCCCACAGCTGACTGGGATATAGAATACAGTCTCCTGAAGACATCTCACAGGTAAAAGGAAAATGAGGAATTCACATTTTATTATTATATACATATACTTGTTTACATTATTTTTAAATATTTTGTTTAAAACAGGTCATCCAGGGGTTCAAAAATATTGAATGCCACTCTGCATGGAGGCACGCAAGACCGTCCACTAAGCAAGAGGTGCTCAACATGTTCCTCAGTTACATCTTGTGGAATTATATACAGACATTGAGACAAGAAGAAATGGATAAAGCAAAATGAGGGAGAAAAAGAAACCTATAAAAGAGTGTTGTGTTAATGTTTTAAACTATGTTGCTATTTGGTGTTGTGAGTTTTTAGCCCAGGGAGAGAATCCCGCCATAGGTTTTCTCACTTGCTTAACACCCAACAATGAAATTATATTTGTTTCTTTCTTTCTATGTCATATTGCGTGTGTATGCGAAATAAATATTTTATACCAGGTAATACTTGTATTACAGCATTAATCATATCTGAATTCGATGTCTGAATAACATTTCTCCTACAAGTATTCAACTTTCGTCCATCACAAGTAACCAATTTCATAAAAGTTAAAGAATGAGCAATTGTTGCAAGATAAGAGGTGTTTCATTGAAATATAGGACTTGCTTGAAACTTCGAATAAACCTATACATGACGAAAAAAATTTAAAATAGAAGAGGTTAAGGCTTAAAATTAGCTTCTCTCACAATTTCACAAACTTATTTACACACTAAATTTATTGCATTACTAAGCCTTACTGAATACTGACATTTAAGTAAAAAAACAAAATTGTACTCCGGTGTCTAATTGTTATTTTAAAGGGAGGGAGAACTGGTTTAAAATGGACTTTGAGTCGTTATTTGATGCACCAAAAATGATTCCTATGCCTGGCCCACACAAGGAATATCATCGCTAACAATTTCGCAGGAGATATATTGCTAATTAGGCGTGACGTCAAACGCTATCATGAAACACCGAGTTCCCCATCTTTTACAATGGGCCTCGTCATATCAGCGTGTCCTGCGACTAAACCCTTGGATATTTTTATTTTTATTTTCGGAAATAGATAGAAAAACCATTTTGCCACCAGTCAGGCGCAAAAAAAAAAAGAAAATAGCTTTCGCTATTTTTCTTATTTTAACAAGCAATTTTTCCTGGATATTTTTTCATTTTCTTTTCGGAAATAGATAGAATAATCATTTTGCCACCAGTCAGGCGCGAATTTTTTTTCCCGCTATTTTTCTTATTTTAACAAGCGATTTTCTAGGACACCTACCATGTTTCTCATCCTGAAACAGTAAAAAGGTCAGCCAGAGTGCACCACGCATGCGCAATACTGACGCTTTCGTTTCGTAAACAACAAAGGTGTCCTTTTATGGCGAAGATGGTCTGCTCTGATTGGCTGAAATCGATAGCTTCACGAGGGGAACGGGACCAATCACGGCAAGCCCTCAGCTGACGTTTGCCTCATATACTTCGTAATGGAAGCCATTCTCCCATAGGCGCAATGCTAACCCCGATATTCGGAATGCATTAATTCCTTACGCTTTTATCCAGGCATGGTATTCTTGGCACGGAATGCTATTAATTGGTGATATGAGTCAATAGAACATCACTTAAAATTTAGTTCCCCATCCTTTTAAGTAGTTGTCATATATTTGTAAGTATGCTATATTAATTGTTAATGTCGTTGCACGATTGAGCGAATAAATTTTTTTTTCTCTCTCTTTCAGGGCAAACAAACTCATTTTAGGGCAAACAACTCATTTTAGGGCAAACAAAATAAATCTCATTTTAGGGCAAACAAACTCATTCTAGGGCAAACAACTCATTTTAGGGTTTTAGGCAGACCAATCGATTTTCATAATATTGCATTAAGAAATATTCGCCATCTGCTTTGCTCAACTCGGGCATTGTCGTTTTGTCGTGGAATGCACACTTGGAAAAAAAAAAAGTTTAAAATATTTCGTTTTGAATGTAGGCGCTTCGAAGTTGCACCAGGAAGTTCAGGCTGAAAGGCTGAAGCGAAGCAGGAGCCAGCTGAAAGGAATGGCAAGGCTACGGTGTTCAGTGATGCATGTGCCGTAAAAGTCATAGAAATGCAAGTGTAGACGCGCTCTTCAATTTAATTTAACTCACTTCCTGGTCTGCAGATCTCCGCCTTCTTTCGTAATTCGCAAATCGTGCTCCGTCTCTCTTTGTTTTGGGAGCAACTTTGTTTAATCGAAATAGTATTCATATCAAATTATACACCTGAGATGCCACAAAAACCCTTTAAATAATGACTGATTTGCGAATTCGAGGCAATTTGGACACTGTCATGTGACTTTGTTTACCCGCCTTGATTTAGGATGTCGAAACGAAACCTATCTATGCTTTGTTAGATCACTACACCTTCGGAGTAAATACCCAATAACTTCTTAATCTCATACATTCACTCTGTCATCTCGTGGTAAGCATTCCGCATTAGTTATCTCTCCGTTTCGTTCATTTGAATTCACTATTGCCTGTTAGACAGTTATTGTAATCACTATTTTGGGGGTTCTGAAAGACTGAAACTACTTAAGGTAATAAACGCACCTGGCTTAAAGTTAGTGAGCAGGTGAGTCACCGAGTGGCTCACTCGGTAAGTTATTGGCTTATCTGCTCACAGGCACTGGTCTTCTACAGACAAGAGGCAGAGGATCCTAAGGAACTACAGACCAGTTGCGCCTTAAGCCTTAAACTTTACCTTGAAGTTGAACATCTTTTGAGACGATCAACAGAGGATGGAGAGCTAGATCAATTCAAGGGAAAGAGAATACTCGACGTCTTTCAAGGTGGTTTCAGGCCGGGTATAGGAACAAAAGTCTTGTGAGACGAAAACTTATTTGTGTTAGAAAGGAACTGGAAATATGTATTGAGAGAGGTTAGTGTATGGATTGGAGAAGGCATCCCGTATACAGAGTAGACCCCAGAGCAGATTGTAATTAGCTAGAATCGGCTGGCTGCAGTAAAAATGATCGGCTAGCTGCTTAAAGAGGCCCTCTGTTTAATTCGGAACCTTTTTAGATCGGTTCTGTGGGTTTTACTGAGTGACGAGAGACCGTTTTTGAAATATTTGGTCAACTGTGAATGATATTCAAGACAAATTAAAATACGATATTCCTGCTCAGGCAGAATAGCTTGAAACGAGATGAGTGCGAGATTTCTTTTATGATAACTGCTGAAAGATCTGCTCATTCGACGGCTCCCATTGTTAACAATAGGAAAATTATTTTTATCCCGTCACGACGGTATGAAATCGAACGCGAGAAGAAAGAGAGATTTTAAACCTTTCAAAGTCGATGCATCTAGGAATTAGCCCACAGCAAGCGTATTGTATGAAAATATGTCAGTCAAAAGGCGTATATGTCTTTTGGGATGCATCCTCTATCATCCGTTACTAGTTCAAAACAACCAGAGGTCCTCTTTAAGCCACTCCACCAACCAGAGATATCGGCTCAGCATTGTTACGATTGTGATCGGCGGCTAGCAGCGGCTTGAAGTACGTGGCTTGGCAATGGTTGCTATGTTATATAATGATGCCATTAGTTAACCCAAATATGCACAACTCTCTACATGTGGTACTAGTGTAGTAATTTGGAGATTGGACGATTTTCAAATCTTATGATGTCCCACTCAATTACACTCTCTTGCTTGACTCAAGTTCAAGAGGTTTAGGGTGTTCCAAAAACTTCAATAGGTTATTTTTAGCCAGGAACATCATAATCACCATCATCACATTGTTTGTAGAGCCTGCTAACGCAAATTCAGCAAGGTTCTAATTAACGTTTTTAGTACAAGCAAATAACAAATAATATATGCAGCAGGAAGAGGAAGCAAATAAAGGAAAAGCTTGGAAGAGGAAAGAGAATGGCGAACTGAATGAGTTGTTGCAACGGTATCTTGAAAAATTTGCTGTCATTTGTGTCTCAGTTTGCAATTGTTGGACAACATCTCCCAGATAGCATTTAAGTGTCATTGTGATTCATATTTCGAGGCACAATTTGCCACATAAATGAAAAAAAGCCGCCACAATAGTACAATAATGCCCATCACAAAGCCATCCCTTTAAGCAAAAAAAAAAAAAAAAAAAAAAAAAGATTGTGGATGTGAACAGATGTGGCAAATAACGGTACAAATGTGGCAGTTTATTTAGCGGGATTAACCATAACGGTCGGCGATACAAAAGTGAAATGGCACAAACGGGCACATATGCGGCACAAATGGGCATATATGTGGCGATTTTCAACTGTTTACAAAGGGATTAGGAGATTATGCCTTACATGTGGCGATAAATGGTACCTTTGTGGTCATTAGGTGATTGTTTACTCAAGAGATAAGACCATTAATGCAGGTCTGAATGACAGAAAGTGATACATATCCTGCACTCAGATGTCAACTTTCTATCGTTTGTTTAGGGGATTACTACACCAGATTAAAAAAATATATATTATAAAATCAAAATCGTTATTTTTCTTACTATTTTATTGTTATTAACAGCAGATGAAAGGAAATAACCTAACACAGGAGACTGCAAAATACATGTACACACAATGAAACCAGTATAAATATGCATATGCATGAATAATATTTTCCTGGTGTACACAATAGCTACATGGGCTTGTTGTACACATAGACTTAAAATTAATATGAAATAAACAGTCAAACTGCTATTAACATGAACACATGATACATAATTATAATAGTTGGTTTTGTAATATTTGCATCAAAACGGCAAAACTATATGGCAATAAAATGAACGATAAAGTATGGGTAAAATTAAACAACAACATGTGCCATGTCAAAAGGTCCTCGCTTGTGGAATCTCGTGAGTCTATGGACTTCGTAGAACGCTGCTTCTCCGACTGCAATGTTCCACTTCATCAAGACTGGTTGAGGATGAATTGACTTTATTGGCAGATAGCGACTGAAAGAAGAACAGAATCATAATAATTACCATAGCTAGAAAGTACTAAGAAATCGGCTTGGATTATCCATACACAAATATTTATACGAAGGAATTGGAAACATATCAGTTTCAAACATATTGAAAATAATTCCAAATACTTATTGCATGCTGTTGCTGAACCCCCAAGAGTTGAAACCTGATTGTGCCGACACGGTCATCAGCTCCAGCTGTCTGTTGCAGACAGTCTTGTTTGTGTTCGATCCACCACAGCCGAGCCTGGTCATCTAGAAAGAGAAGAACATACATGTATATCAGAAACTCAGCAGTATTAAAGCACAACACAATTGAACGCAGAGTATAGCATTAAAGCAAATGGATTATCTAATAATTGAATAATCAACAATCTCAATTCGACGAAGATTCAGGATCCAATAAGAAGAGTTATCAAAACGAGATTTCTTACATTACCACTGGAACAATTACAGTGGAATCTGTGGTATATCATGCTGCAGCAATATGGCATCTGAACATCCTGAACATTAATTAAGCAATCGACTCTTAAGCCATAACAAATAGAAGCCCCCCCCCCCCCCTCAATTTAGGCGTTGGTATAGTCGTGCAAAGCTGATCATTTAAGTGTAAGAATGAATCAAATACGACTGATAACTGATGAGCAAAATCATACTTTACGCAGTATGTCTCTTTGAAGTCATAACAGCGAGCGCACCTCAACTTTCAGTTTCATGAGTTTCAGAGTATGATGCATGTGAGCCGCTCATAGATCGAACATCAAAGTATATACATGTATGTACATAAGCATGCACATGCATGCCTACACAATAGCATGCGTGCATCATACATGTACATCTGTACACGAAAGCGCGCATGTATACACGCGGAAGAAGGCGACTCAGCCAAGTGCTGTGTGCGCTGTGTATTCAACTTTTAAGAATTCCGTCGCCGTCTGTTTGCTGTTCAGTTGATTAAACCTACTTTATACGCCTCTCAACTTTCTTAGGAACTACGAATTCTGTGACAACTAATTAATTTGGATATTCAGAGGGATTACGAAATCAGATAAAAGAACAAAGCTTGCCGGTTCGTGAATCAGCCCAAGATAAAGTAATTACAGGTGAATGCAGAATAATTACATAATCGACAATTGCGGGCGCTATCAGCTACAGGCGCCGATTGCGTGTTGCTACCTCGTGGGCTCTTAACTCATATTCAAATTAGGGAAAACATTAAAATTGACGATATTAGTTGACACTTGATTGAAATCATTCCGGATCCAGGATCCAAGTAACAGAGCTAATTTTCCTCCGATAATTACCGATCTTCTTACATGACAACTGAGTAATCAATTACAAGTACTCAATAGTTATAATAGCCCAATCAAGAAAAATGGATGGATAAAGATGATGAAATTCGAACACAAAATTCGAACCCAAATCTCAACCGTGAAACTGCGAACAAAGAATAACTCAATCAATTGTTGCGAATGTGTGGAACGTATGAATCGTATTTCACAAATGATGCTACTTGTATTAGCAATTAGAGTACAACACTACATGTATGTGATATACATGTGTATACATGATGAACGATGCAATCGTATAAAGAATAGCTCACCGGTAAAAAGTGATGAAGGCAGCTGAAGAATCGTTGAAGTTGCATGTAGTTGAAACTTAAAATTCGTGGATATATACACGTCTGCTCCCAACGGACGCTAAGAACAAAATGATGTAACATTCAAATAAGTGGTCATGAATATTCATGCTTCATGCATACATTATAACTTTTGGCCTTTAATTGCCTGTGTCCATGTGGCTAGGCTGGAACAAACACACACTATTTCCATTTGCTCAGCGGCTTAATTGGTTGAATGCTTTCAGATAAGCCGCCCGATATGTGAATGAAAAAGTGCATGATTGTGGCACGCGGTAATTTTATTTTTTATTTTTTTCTTGTCCAAGACGTGGTACAGACATTTCTCATGTGTTTAATTCTCGCCACAAAAGTGGTAGAAGAACGACAGGGGCAAGAAGCGATACTTCTGTGGCACTGATGGTAGATCAATGGCATATATCTGACACCTGAAATATCTGGGCTGCGTTACACGTATAGCTTAACTAATTGCAAGAAAATTAACAGAATTTCACTAATTTTTCAGACCAACAAAAGCAATACATGTATACAAACAGGGAAAGAACCAAGTGTTATGAGAGGCCAATACAAATTATTTTTGGCCTTTGAATTCTGAAATGAGGGTTCGGCAGTGTTATAAATTATACTATATTTAGTCAAAGAACAATCAATCAAAAAGTAGTAGGCTTAATGCCAAGTACATACCAGTAATATACATGTAGCTAGTAACATGTGATCTACTAGTACTCATGAAGGAATATTTTACATTAACACTAGTACGTACTAGTATACTGCGCATCCCATGTCAGTCCGATATATTTTGGGACAACCCTCGTACATGTATATGTATGGGCATACATACAGTATGGCATAGGTGAGAGTTTGTGCCAGGGAATTAAGAAAGTGGTGGGATGTAGTGTGAACGGGAAGTGAGACAGCATTCTTTATCTCCCTTGTTATTCAATATATACTTGAGACATGGGAGGTGAGAGGGAATTGAGTGGGATTGCGGGAAAAGGGGTAGAAGCAAAGGTGTCAGATTGATGTGTGGTGGAGGGAGGGATCAAGTCAGTGGAAAAGAGTGTTAAGAAGATAAAAAAAAAACTTTTCTGACGACCTACTTCGATACTAAGACACCTGGTTGACAGCAAAGGCATTCGTGTAGGATTTTCAGACAATGGCATCAGTCGTTTGCAGACATACTGCTGTGAGAGTTCAGAGTGCAGACCTTATCCCTTGGTTCATAGAGTAGACAGTCCTATATAAACTTCTCTGATCTGGAATTTATGTGATATCATCTGGGTAATATGATTATTATCCATGCTGTCTCTGTTTAGGCTAGCATAATAATAATCGTTGAGCCTTCTGACAGAAGTTCTCTCCTTAATTATAACGTTTTCCTTTTCTCTGTTTACAGCAATATGTCTGCAAACGCCCCTCCTCCTTACAATCAGGCGGTTGAAACGAAAGGTGGAGAACCCTACAACCCACCTCCCATAAGTGAGCAACATCTGCTGCGTAGATTTTCAGTTTATCTAACTTTCATTCTCTCACAGACCAGCAGCCATATCCCCAGAGCGGAGAGGTTCCTCCCTACCCACAAGCTGGAGCACTAGGGGGCTACCCTGCCCAGGTTGCCCCTGCACCGTACACTGAGGGTCAGCAACCTCAGCCGCAAGCAGGTGAGAACCACTGTATTACAGAAGATAAGTATCATTCTATGCATTCCCAAGATCAGATTCAAAATATTTTTAACTGAAAGAAAAAATAGCTAAAACATTTATATTTAACCGTCTTCTCACACCCTGTTGCCTCTCTTTTTTCTGACTGAATCAGGATATATGGTCCCCCCCTTCCCCATGCCCCCAATACAGGGGCGCAAGTGAGTATTCTGATCATCACAAAACTACACCCTGTTCACTTTTTGCCATTTTTGTCGTCATCGTTTCACTATTTTATGTATTTTTATTTTTGTATATCCCGGTGTTTCATTATTGTCACTTTTCACATTTAGAACATTTTTGTCTTGGTAGTACTAGTGCTATATTAGTGTGTTGTGAGTGGACTTGGAAAATCTTGATTAAAGGTCAACACAAGTTATAAAAGAAATTTTGTGCCTCGGTTTGGCCGCGGGACATATATATTGTCATTGCTGAGCCATTTGCGGCTTCAAAGGGCTTATTTAATGAGATAGAAAAAAGTCAAGATACTCCTACCTCACTTTCTCAGGCGTTTTATGACGCCTTAACGCCACCACAAACCCTAGCGTAGTACTAACATTTTTTTTCTTTTTTTTTTCGTATATTTATTTTAAAGGAAAATTTTAAAATAAAAATTTTCCTTACCTATTGTCTTGGTTATAACTTATAAGCACCCTCCTAATTTAAGTTATTTAACGCTCATCCAATTTTTTTGAAACCAGAAATTGATTCATTTATGTACATGCCCACTAGCGCCAAGGTATTTACAGCAGCAAACTCTGTGCTGACATCTCACTTTAACTGTTACAGGCAGTGTCAACAATCTCAGTTTTCAACAAATTGTATTGATTGGATTCAGAAAAATTTATAAAAGGCATGTTATGGTACACAGACAGCTCGCTGCTTGTCGATTTCACGAGTCAAACTCCGTATTAGCGCAAGAAATTTTCCCCAACTGCATGAGTGAAGATTATAAGCCTATAAGACGCAATGCACTACATATTGTATACTATCAGCAACCATGCTTTGGAAATGTGCAAACTAAGACTTATGAGGCTGCTTCAAACAATCTTTATAGATGAACATTAAATCAATTAGCATTGTACGAGAGCGTAATCCATGCGCAGCCTTCAATCAGAGCATGCACATGCAGTCACGCCATGCACAGCCAGGCAAACCATATTATGTAGGTCGCTTAATATAATTCTTATGAGCTATGGTATTAATGGCTGGTGTCACTCAATCTCTATTGCTGTAAACCGAATATATGTACCGCTCATCCAGTAGGCCTAACTTTAATTGAACTGGCGCCATGCAGGTTCTTCTGGCTACGCAACCTGTGGTTTTAAGCATTACATATACTTAAATATGCCATTCAACTTCCTCATTTCTGAGCTTTTATCCTTGTGTGAATTTTATGCTTTATTTTTTTGCCATGCTTATTGGCTAGACGCCAGGAAGCTCTGTGTTCAGGTGAAAAGAACAAAACAACAGTAGATTTTTTAGTGCAGTATGGAGTAGGAAATATTTGTCGGTATGCTAAATACTTACAATGATTTATTCTGAATTATCCAGAGTTTGATTCGTCCAAGCTGATGAATATCTTATGAGGCCAATCGGAGCTTCTCGCTTTTGAGGAAATGTGATGAATATTGAATGGAGGTGGTTTCATGCTTTAAATTCCTTCAATTCTACATTTGATCTTGTGCAAATTCTCAGCTGAAAATCATGTTTATGATTTACATTTTTATGCATTTTTTTAATGTCGACAGTGGTCCATAATTAAATGTTTACTCTGTAAAAAAATTGTTCAAATTTAGTGTTATCTCAGTTTGCAATTTGTGAGAATATTCAATAATAAATTATGGTGAACATAGCGATTTCTTTTTGGCATTCAAATTCTAAAAGTTCTTTTATCAATATTGGACTGAGATATATTATCGGTAGTTAATCCCTAGAATGATAGCCTAATTATCGGGCACTGTATTTGCATGGCACTCTCAAGTCTCAATCTCTTTGACTTGCACTGTCGTAACATTGTCTAGAGGGTACACACGTACTTGGGTAGTTGGAACTCCATTTTTTTTTTTTTTTTCTAATTTTCTTTTGTAGGCTAACATTTTGTAATCGCCGCTACTAAATTACATATGATTAACCTCTGACCTTCAGTGTCGCAGACCACCGTCATCAACCAGCAACCTGGCCCGGTCATGATGACAACCGTGATCGCCCAGAATTTCGGTGAGGATCCGGTTCAGACGTGGTGTCCCAACTGTCAGACGCAAATCCTCACGTCAACACAGTACGACGTTGGAACCTACGCCTGGCTCATCTGTGCCATCCTCTGCATTTGTGGGTGAGTGCACAGCTGTGCAGCTGATAGTGATTCCAACGGGCCTTGATTTTTCCAGATGTCACCTTGGTTGCTGCCTCATCCCGTTCTGTGTCCCTGGCTGCCAGGACGTCATTCACTCCTGCCCCAATTGTCACCAGATGATTACCCGCTGGAACCGCCGCGCAGCATAATTCATTTTAGGCTATTATCTCCATGTATTGGAGGGACCAACCTGTTGTTTTACTTACTATACCCTTGCTTGCCTTCTTTACAAGTAATGTGATTTGTTTTCTATATTGTACTCACTTTCGAGTGCATAAGATATTATGCGCAATGATGCTATTCATATCACATGACGTTACTGCGATTATTCACTTTTATTCTTTGTTCTCTCTCCTTCAATGGACCAAAGATGATGCTCGCTTTCTCTTCTCCACTATTATTTTTCCTTTTTTAAATATACTTTGAGGATCTGAAATTTCTCTTTTTATGCTAATATGGCAATACTCGTCTTTCTCAATGAAATATTTGCACTCAAGTTTGTCAACAATCTCTCTCCTGACCATATGCCCATGGCTTACCCTTATAGTTAGTATTATGATAGTCATTTTATCCAAGATTTCAACCACAATAATGGCTTTATTCGAAAAAAAAAAATTGCTTTGTTGCTTTCAAAAACCGGTGTACTGTATGCATTTGATTGCTACCAATTTTGCTTGCTGTTTATGTTTGATTTGTTACTAATGCATGTTTCAATTTCTATGGGTTTTTTTTATTGCCTGCAGTTCTCTACACTCTTTCAAACAGAAACACTTTCTTTCTAACCTGAAAACATTTGTTCAGCTAATTTTTGAGGGTAAAATTTAATGTATTTTGAAATTCATATCGTGGTGTTGTGTTTTTTTTTGTTTTTTTTGTTTTTTTTTTTCTATTTTCAGTGAGCTCATGCAGGGAAATGTTTTGCCTTTTGCATGCTATGAATATTAAGAAATCCAAAATTCCTATTTCTGAAACATTTTAAGGGACTCAGCTGTACTAATAAATTTTATTCCATGTTGATTTGAATTCAAGCTTTTCTTTCTCTGACTGGTTGGAATGTAGATATGATACCATGTAGAGTTGATAACATGAATTGTTTTGTTACTACTATGTGATAGGTAAGCCATCTATGTTGCTTAGCAAAAATAAAGAAAAATAGTGATTGAATTATAAGTTTTGGTTATAACATATATCAGTGGTATATTTATATACTGAGTGGGCCAAAAGTAGTCTACGTCATGTTGAAAACAAAATTCAAAATTCTTCTAGAATGTATCAATTATTCCTAAAAATAACTACCTGGTATGGATTGACTGTTATTCTGCACCCATTTATACAAAGAAATAAACTAAAATGTCAATTTTGAATGAAGGAGGAACATTTAAATGTGAGTGGTGAGTGATCGCGAAGAGAGCGAAATCAGATGATCCCCTGAACGAGCATTTAGGAATTAAATTAATGTGGCACTTCAATACAAACTCTGTGTTTTGTGTTGATTTTAGGAGATAAACATTAGTGCTACTGTCACAACAATAGCTCCCTCAAACAAAACAATATTAAGATAGCATTGCCTTTATTACGCGTTCAATGAAGCTTATCTGTAGTCCGGGGCCCTGTTTGCCGCCAAAAGTGGAAATATTGCGGACTGTTGAGTGCACTCTATTATCTAGGATAAATGGGCATAAATGTTGATGAAATTAGAATAGAAATGAGAGGAATAGCATCATGCCATGTTAGACTAACCACACTAAGTATTTATTTTTCTTATCTTATATTCAAAATAATTTAACTGTCAATACAATAGGCTTTATTATATACAAAATATCAGAACTTATTAGTCACAGACTGACATGATTCTTGAATGTGAGGAAATTAAGAGAAGATTTTTTTTTTCGCAATTAACACATGAAAATCAATATTTTGAACCTATCTGATCTCTCAAGGTTGGTTTCTATAATTTGCTCACCGACTTAGAGCGGGTTTTGGCACGAGGAGTCACATATCATAATTACATGTACATTTTTTGGTTGGACGCCAACCAAAAAAATGTACAGAACGCCAACCTATATATATGATATCACTTCGGACACACTTCTTCGACTCGTGATTGGACAGACTCAACTTCCTTCTTCCAATCAGAATCGTCAAATTCATGTCAATACGCCTGCGCACAGGTCAGCCATTATGGTATACCAAACGCGGATCTTCTATGTGCCTTGCGTATGAGCGCTGGCGATCATGGCTCGATACCGCACCCTGTCTCCCACAATATGCAGTGTATTGATGGGCTCTGCGGATCTGCAAATCATTTTATCACCCGTTATGACTATTGGCATCAGAAATGAGGATATATTTACTCTTTTCTAACCACGATCTACTTCTATTGGCGACGTGTTTTTCTGTTTTACGAGTCGGGAATGAGAATTGATTCTTGTTATTACAGAATTTTATATGTTATAGTTATCTCAATATATCTCAGTTGTTATGCAAATTATTGCATTGACATTTACACAGTATACTCCTAGCATATACATCTTACTAAATCCGGAGTTTTAATTAATATGCTCCAATTTCAAGGTTTTGAGGGTAACTAACGCAATTAATTGCATAAATAATTGATTTTTTTGATTTTTTTAAATTTAATTTGTTTTAATTTCGATATATTTCTCAGTAGAGTAAACCGTGCGCTGTCGATTAATTTATAAATAATAATGTAGCGCCTCATCTCATCTCTGAATTTCTCAACTCCCATTTCACTCTCCGTCTATAACTCTTTAGCCATATATACATTCAAACATATATAAACTCATATCCCTCTTTAATAAATATACAATGTTCAGCTCGACACATGTTTCTGTGTCTCTTTCCTTACGACACTATAATAAATTTCTTGAAATTTAATAAATTTATGTCACATTAATTATCTCATTATTTAAGTATTTACAATTTTGCAGATTTCAGTTATTCAACTGTTTCAAACATTACCAACATTTGTTGTGTATTAATGACGTTTTTGATCGTATTTGACAAAAGTCGAATAACTCTGCAATTATACGTGATATTGATTTGATTGATTGTCACAATATACTCGTGTTGGTTGCGTCTCTATACATTGTAAGCTTTAAAGCTCTCGCTCTTTGGGGTAAAATGATATGGCCGTGTTAACAGCATTTTCGGTATTTCTTTCAGCCAGGTTCAGGGAAACATGTTAATTAGTGGAGACTGGCGCTCAAGCCTGGCCGTCTACAATTAGGAAAATTTGCTCGCTGGGCAAAAGACCGGCGTTCACGCGACATGTTCACTTTCAGTAATCCTTCCTCTATGTTAATACTTTGAGGCAGACGATATCAACAGCCTATCCTTTTATATTGAAGATAAAAGATACGATGAGTGGCACCCGCCTCATCAACCCCAATCAGATTTGAGATGATATAGAGATAAAAGATGTGGTGAGAGGCGCCAGCCTCATGTACCCTTTAGACTTGGAGGTGACACTGAAGGTCACAACTGAGGTCACATTGAGGTCAAAAACTCACAATGTTATCGTCTTCCACCTGATGTGACGTTATATTATTTAGACCATTAATTATTTGTGTTCAAAATCTGGCGAACATTGATCACAAGAACCTCTTAAAAACATTTGAATTTGCTTTTTAATCCTAATCAACCATTTAATCAAAACGTTTCACATAAAACGTTTGCTATTTACTGAACGCGGATGGCGTCATGGTAAAATATGGATTGTGACTATAATGCGGAGCCATACGTACAAAGTGTGGATTTCGGGCGAAATTAAATACTGACAGCATCCCAGTACATCACTGATTGATGTGTGTTGTAGTTTGCGTGTTCCATGACTCCTTTGTTAGCATCCTTGTCGTTAGATTTCAAAGTGACAGAACCGTTGATATTTCATATTAAGTTGGTTTAAGAACATATCATGGCATGGCATCGACATCGACTTCATCAAGCTCTAGCCTTGTTTGTTTTTTGTTTTCCATCTGTTTGATAAAATCACTTCCTCTTCCTCATAAATCCCTATTTTCACAATATAGCCCTATACGTCATACTACCTATCATTAGTACTGCAATTGTAATTTTCAACTATACGATGTTTCACTATGCGTCCTTCGATCTTATATTCATTTATATTCATAAAATGCTTTCACTTAACGCCAACCTTTAATTTCAAATGCTTGTTTTACATTGAACACGTATTTCCGGCTCAGCCATGTGATTGTGCGTTATATTTATAACATAACGTCATCAGCGAACACCAATTTGGCTTCCGTAAAAAATTCAGCACAGAAATGGCCCTGGCAGTTACAATAGATAACATTACCTCGAAATTAGATAAAAAACAAAAAGTGATAGGATTATTTTTAGACTTAAAAAAAGCATTTGATACTGTAGACTATAATATATTAATTCAGAAACTGGACCATTATGGGATTCGTGGAAATACCCTACATCTACTGAAAGATTATTTAAATAATAGAAAACAAACAGTAAAATTAAATAATACAATGTCTCAGGCTCTCACTGTTGAATGCGGAGTACCCCAAGGGAGTATTCTGGGTCCATTGCTTTTCATAATTTATATTAATGATCTTCCTAATGCAATAACGTGAAAGATATGACCGACTCTTTTAATGCAGAACTACTATCACTGAATGAATATCTCAAATGTAATCGCTTGTCGCTCAATGTAAACAAAACTCATTCTATGCTCTTCTCCATGGATAGCTCATTGCAGGACACAATCCTCTCTCTTTCAATTGATGGTACCCTCATTGACACTGTCAAAACTACTAATTTCCTTGGCGTCAAAATAGACAATAGATTAACCTTTGCAGAACACCTGACTCATACTTGCAATAAAGTTTCAAAATCAATAGGCATCATATATAAGGCTTCTAAAATATTCAATCCACAAACACTACGCATGTTATATAATAGCCTCGTTCTTCCGTACCTTACGTACTGCATCATTATTTGGGGAAAGACTGCCAACCGACATTTGAACCGACTCTCGACTCTCCAAAAGAAAATTATTAGAATATTATCAAACCGACCGCGACTGACTCATACCCGACCTCTCTTTCACGACTGCCATATTTTAACACTTGAAGACCTTTATATTTACCGACTCTCCATATTTACCTACAAACTAGACCATCATATGCTCCCCCCTTCTGTTTCTCAATTATTTACTCTTACTCATCCAAACCATAGTCATAACACCAGGTGTCATTCTAACATTATTCAACCCCTCTGCCGAACAACCCTCAGACAAAGATGCTTACAATACCAAATACCGCATAATATTAATAATATAATCGCTCCTATTTTGAGCAACTCCTCGATATTCTCTTTCAAAAAAAACCTAAAATATTTACTTATCGCAAAGTATGTTTAAACCTATTTATATTATACCAATTGTTCTTGTTGTATTTTGTATGTGTGTATGTGTGTTTCTTGTTTTTTTTTTTGTTGTTTTTTTTTGCGTGTGTGTGTGTGTGTGTGTGTGTGTGTTTTTTTTTTTTTTTTTTTTTTTTCCCCCTGTTTTCTGTTTCTGTTTCTTCTTTTTTTTCACGTTTTCATTCATTTGCAGGTGACGCATAAACAAGTTTGTTTCTGTCACCATTAACTGCCACTGTTTGCCAAACTTTACGTGTTTTGAATAAATTTATTATTATTATTATTATTATTATTATTATTTCCACCAGCTTAAATTACGTTATGATTCATTCAATTCCATTGTGCTTCATCCTGTCCGCAGACAAAATGCACGCTTCGGAATAATTTCAACAGCACTTCGGCAAGTGTGCATTGTAGACCTCAGAGCAAATTGTAATTAGCCAGAATCGGCTTGCTGCAGTAAACATTACCAGCTAGCTGCTTGAGCTGCTCCATCAATCAGATATAATAATAATAATAATAATAATAATAATAATAATAATAATAATAATAATAATAATAATAATAATAATAATAATAATAATAATAATAATAATAATAATAATAATAATAATAATAATAATAATAATAATAATAATAATAATAATAATAATAATAATAATAATAATAATAATAATAATAATAATAATAATAATAATAATAATAATAATAATCATAATAATAATAATAATCATAATAATCATAATAATCATAATCATAATCATAATCATAATCATAATCATAATCATAATCATAATCATAATATTATTTATTAGTTTCTTTAAAAGCGCACATGTACATAAAAGTTTCAATGCGCTTAAAGGGAGGGAGAACTGGTTGAAAATGGACTTTGAGTCGTTATTTGATGCACCAAAAATGATTCCTATGCCTGGCCCACACAAGGAATATCATCGCTAACGATTTCGTGGGAGATATAATGCTAATTAGGCGTGACGTCAGTCGCTGTGATGAAACACCGAGTTCCCCATCTTTTACAATGGGCCTCGTCATATCAGCGTGTCCTGCGACTAAACCCCTTGATATTTTTTTATTTTCTTTTCGGAAATAGATAGAATAATCATTTTGTCACCAGTCAGGCGCAAACAAAAAATATTTTTCGCTATTTTTCTTATTTTAACAAGCGATTTTCTAGGACACCTACCACGTTTCTCATCCTGAAACAGTAAAAAGGTCAGCCAGAGTGCACCACGCATGCGCTTTCGTTTCGTAAACAACAAAGATGTCCTTTTATGGCGAAGATGATCTGCTCTGATTGGCTGAAATCGATAGCTTCACGAGGGCAACGGAACCAATCAGCCATCAGCCAAACCAAGCCATCAGCTGACGTTTGCCTCCTATACTTCGCAATGGAAGCCATTCTCCCATAGGCGCAATGCTAACCCCGATATTCGGAATGCATTATTTCCTTACGCTTGCATCCAGGCAGGGTGTTCTTGGCACGGAATGCTATCAATTGGTGCTATGAGTCAATAGAACATCACTTAAAATTTAGTTCCCCATCCCTTTAAAATGCATGTGTTAAAAACAGGATCTAAAAAGGTGAGTCCTGAGTTTTCTTTTAAAACACTTTCGAGAGGTAATAGAACGTAGATCGAGTGGCAGCTCATTCCACAGTTTAATAAAACCATAGTGGGTAAAAGAGTATTGTCCAACACGGGTATTAAAAGCAGTGGGTAAAATCGTAAAAGAGTCATTTGCAGAGTGCAGACTAGGAAGCGGATTATACATTGTAATAAAAGAACATATATAAGCGGGATAAAAATTTACATGCAGAGCACCATGAATAGTGAATAAAACTGTGTAGGCGATTCGCTGTTCAACTGGCAACCGGGCGTGATGTGCGCGCGTCGATCACGGATTCCAGCCAGGACACGTGCAGCACTATTCTGGACTACTTGTATTCTTTTTCTTGTTGCCGCTGAACAAGTGAGCTGCAGTGCATTTCCCTAGTCAATATTGCGTGAAGTAACACAGGCGGAGGTGACCTTGGCTCAGGCGTCTTTGGTGAGATGACCTTGGCTCAGGCGTCTTTGGTGAGATGACCTTGGCTCAGGCGTCTTTGGTGAGATGACCTTGGCTCAGGCGTCTTTGGTGAGATGCTGGCGTATCTGACGGATGCGACGCAGGTGAAAGTACGCATGAAGACTTGGCAGCACCAACGAGCTGATCCATGGAGAGCTACTGGTCGAGCACAAGGTCAAGGGCACGTGCGGAATGCGAAGGGGTAATGGTGGACTGTCCTACACTGACGCGGATGTCCAGGTCCTTTAAGCTACGCGAAGTGGTTCTGAATTCGTTCAAAATTCGACCATAAACAGCGAGTTGTTGGGGGTCTTGCATGCAATAGCAATCAGGAGGCTGGGCTTTGAAGAGGCTAGCTGCTGCGACTCCATCTGTACTCCATGCGTTGGGTTTCAACAGATTTTATTTGCATCACATAAGCAAGTTCAAGAGGGTTCAATATCATCCATCATATGTACATGGTTCATGTAATCAATCATGTAACACATTTAAACGCAATCTGAAAACTTTCTTATTTCGCTCATACTATTTTAACTGACTGTTATTTATACAAAGTTATTGTTTTATAAAAATAGTTATTTAAAGATCTATTGTGAGTTATACATGTAGTATATAATGACTTTATATAACTAATTGTTAAGGCTTTGTGCTGGTGTTAACCGATTGTTGACGATGCAACCGCAACGCATGAAGAGGACCTAGGAAGGGGTTTTAAGGCTTTTATGCGTCCCCTGTTTCATCTCGTGACATTACTCCGTGTGCATTACTTTTGGTCCTGAATACTTGTGATTTTGATGTCTATATAGTCAGTATGCATTGTATTATTAAAAATAGTTTCAAACTGAAATTCTTCCGATATGGTTTGTTGATAACGGCCTCGATATGTCCATCGAAGTATCCCTGAGTCGAAGTATTTGAGCTACCCCCACGAACTTCGACACATCGAGGTTTTAGTGTATTTGCGATTTGCTTAGTATACTTGGGTTTTTTTTTTACTTATTTTTAGAACACTTCTGTAATTGACCAGGCACCTCCATGAAACTGATAAAGCAAATGGTGAGTGAGTAAACACATGCGGCCCATGGCGAATGACCATAAATTTCACCTTAAAAAATTAGTCATTGCAAAAGATATCAGGTATTAGATTCATATGTGGTCGCTGTTACATCAGTCGAACTCATCGGCATTTGCACATCTGGGAATAAGGATAGCTACAAAATAGGACGACACATGAGGCATGTAGGCAGGGCCTGAGCCGATCTCGAGAATCATTACCTCACGAAGATTAGGGTTGCATTGTGTATGCAGGTCACGTGTCCAAAGGAGGACGTGTCAATTGCTGCTAAGATGACCTAACACCTTTCCTGCTCCTCGTTGATCCGGGCACCTTGTTACTTAGGCCGATAGGCCGATTTGCTAAGAAAAAAAAATTATTTGTTCATAATTTGAGCGTTTTCGGTGCTCCGAAACCGGAATCTGCAATATTCGAGTGAACGACCGATAGGTTTGCCATGTCAACGGTTGGCGAATGTAGAAAGTTGGGAACACGCAAATATGACCACTTATCACCCGTGATGTCTGATCTTGTATACTAACAGGAAGAAGCTCCATATCTATGTTGTTCGTGATTAGATTTAAACTTCCACTATCCCATATGCATGCCTCATTGTTTCTGAGAATCACCAGGAATTCAAGAAAGTTGAACGAGATGTCAACAGATTCTTACGGAGCATTGCGCCGTCTACATAAGGTGATCAGGCGATACATTGCCCCATGGGCTTACACTGAATCCACTGTTTGACAGTTTACATAAGAGCAGCGGGTATGCCATGGAAGTGAGGGAGTTACACGCTTGAGGCATTTGCCCTTAGGGAGGAAGACTGAAGATCAAGAGGGAGCAAATCCCGAGGAGAAAGGGCAGCGATATGGAACGCCGGTCAAGGACGAACGCATAACGATTACAACTGCTATTACTCCTGAGCTGCAAAAATGGAGTTCAACCTTGTGAATATACGCGCGACAGTCTATGCACAGCGACTCCACCTCTACATTAGTTGGAGAGAGAGAGAAAAAGAGAGAAAGTGAGAGAGAAAGGAGTGGAGTGAATGCGATTGCTTATTATATGTCAAGGTGCAAGGGTGATTATAATTATATTACACACCGTCATCCGGCAGGGGTGTTTTGCCAGAAATATGATCATCCTTATTCTACACACCGTCATACTGTCATCGGGTGGGGTGTATTTAAAAAGCACAAATGAAAACCCCATTTACAACCCGGTCATCGGGAAGCGGTGTATTGTTAGAACTAGGCCTATCCAACAGAAACCACAGGTATATCAACCTGATACCCTGACACTCTATAGTTAACACCCTGTGCTTCGCCAACTCGCTCGTCTAAGGCATCACGTGGGCGTTGATCGCGCACCAGTTAGTTTAGCGCTGACCACTACAGCGCCCGCCTCTTCCCCTCTCGCTTAGCACAAGGGATAATCTCAAGGATGAGCCCGAAGGCGATAGTGAGGATCATTGTGTTCATGTGGTGAGTGCGATCTCTGTCCTGTTGTACTAATAGCGAAAGCAGATTGTTATATTGATTGGATAATTTCTGGTTAATGTAGCCTAATGGAACTTTTCGGCGGCTGCTATAACTTTCATTTGTTTTTGGTCACTTATAAATTGTTTATTCGTTACTTTAGAAAAATATTTTTCGATATTATTAACCACTTTCTTGTCAGATAACGTGTGTTTTTTACAGCTGTACAGTGATTCATAAGTGTATCACAATATATGGATGATTTCAATGTTGTATTAAGTGTTACAACGAAGATTTATTTTTTCTATGAAACGGCGCTCAATATCACCAAATTCATAGAGAGAAAACCCATTGCTAAAGCAGTACCTGCCATTTATCAGGGTATTTTATGGTGAATATTCCCGAAATGCGGAATCACCGACGTGGCTCGCAGCGAGCAAAGTGCAGAGCTGTAAACAAATATACATGCACAATGGCGAGTTATCGCCATATCTACGACCTCAAATTAAATTCAAGCAAAATAATATTAAGCATGATAAATACATGCATTCTTTAAAAGTTATTTGAAGGTGAGGCATTTTGATGATTGCAAAGGAAATATACGCGCATTATAAAAAAGCATTGTCGCTTCGTCGTAATTATAGATAATAAACATCATAAAAGACATGTTAGCACGTATACTGTGAATTTACTTATGAATCACCCTGTATACAATTATTAGTCTCAAGTAACTCTCTATGTGAGCCGCGGGATTGGCACACCATGCATACATGTAATCATTTGAGTATTCTGGAGCGTGTATATACACGTAGAGAAGTCAAGGTATTCGTGCGCACAGACTTGGACACAAATCACACAATGTGAGAATTTCAAGACTGTATGGATAATTAATGGTTGTGACTTGAAAGGCGGCGTGTTTGAAATGCCAGCATTCTTAATTAAATGCCACGTTTTGACACCCCCTACCCCCCCCCCCCAACACCCCCTAACCCTCAGGCATTGGGTGCGGTTTGGCAAAAGGAGAAATGTTGTATAAATATTGATGTTGATTCGGGTTTGATCGTTCTCATGCTGTCGGTTGGTTTACAAATTACCACTTTACCTTTGGGCAAACGATGTTATGCAACAAAAGCGATTGGCGGAATGAGAGATCTGCCAAAACCTTGATGCGGTGCAATAAAACATTTACGAGGGAGAGTTTTCTTATCATACACCCACTGGACGCTGTATTGGCTATTCTCTGTGTCTCTTTTTACCTGTGACGGTTACCATTGGCTGGCCACCAATCGTTCTAACTTCTAGGCATGTGTTTGACCTATCCAAACCCAACTTTCGTCTCCTAATGTTTGCTGTGGGGCTACTGATCTGCATGCATACCCGCGTATCCTTGGCCAACTCGTTAATTAGCGTGTGTCTCTCACAGCTCGATGCGCCGGGGTTTTCTCACGATTTTCGCCTTTGACGTTAGTTCATTTCTCTATTCTTGCGCTTGTCTCGTATCGGTAAAGCTGTCTTTTGCGAAATGGTCTATATACTCGAGACTCACGCATCGCTCGGAATTGGAAATAATCATATTGTTTTATTGCGAGTCGTGTTGCATTGGATTGCACTACGCTGTTGCTGTTCGATTTGTCCTTCTTCGATTCAGATCCCTGAGAAAGACTGACTTGCAATAAACGTCTTGTGCAATTTCCTCTCTTAATCTGCATTATGGATTTCTTTGTGATGACAAGGGAAGATTCCGTCTACCCGAGGGTGAATTTGCCCTCTCCTCTTCACGGTCCAATGACTCTTGGGTATAGATTGACACAGAGATCAATTCAGATCTGATCCTCAATGATAACATGGTAATCAATATAATTTAGTTATTAGATCTTTAGGAGGTTGACAAATGTTGTATGATTTTACTGTTGTCACAGCAAAGATGCCACCATTGTACTATATAGTATATATATAGACTCTGTTGTTGTGTTTAGATTGAAGTCAATAGTAGGTGACAATTGAGCGCACGTAAGTAAACTGGAAGCTAATCAATCGAACTATTGTGTTGAACACGTTACGGTAATCAACACTATGAGAACATGCATTTACGGACAATACGCTGGTGACACATTCCATGCAGAGAGCCTGCATTAACTGAATAGTTCATCTCCCTGTTGTTTGAGTGTGGTCGCTATTCATGAACATGTCATAGAAATCACCTGGTTGCAAGTTGATCGTTCTTCCATAACAAACGGACTCAATGGACTCATATTCAGCACACATTTCATGAGCAAAATTGTTCACTCAATTAATCTCTACTGAATATCTATAATTTTCTCTACTGTCGTGTATCCACAACAAATTTATTAGAACATTTAAATTTCTAGTGGGCGATACATTTGATTAATCTTTTCCTATTTCATTTTGTATTTGCATAATTATACCGACAGAGCTGTCACATATTGCGTAATATCCCTTATCAATTTTTGAAATGAATTATACTAACTCATCCGTCAATTTATTCATATAATGAGACCACTTGGAAATTTGAAATAACGATCTGCATAATTTCAACCCGAACACATTCAGCGCCAAGATTACTAACGTAATATATATAAATTAATATACATATGAAGGTTTTATTCGCATATTATTAATAATAATGCATGAACAACAACAAAACTAGTAGAAAAAAAGTAAACGTAAAGAAAGATAGAAAAAAAAACCAAACAAACAAACAAACAAACAAACAAGAAGAAAAACAGCAGAAAAGCGTCTGATTTTGAATCCATCCTGACCTTTTTGAACTCCTGGGCGGTTTTTTCGGACCGCAATTAATTTTTTTTTTTTTTCTTCCAATGTATTTTTTTTGCCTCTGTTTGGTAGCTCCTCTTTGCTGGACAATTTCACTGAACAAAAGCGATCGAAATACAGAGCTGAGATTTCGAACACATTTCTCTCGATGACAGGGCCTAATTTATTTATGCTGTCCTTCTTTACTCATTATCAGTACAATTTCTATTAATTCAAGGATACGTTTAGTAAAACACAAATACCACCTCAAATAGGACCACTCCACCCCAAATACGACCACCCCACACGCGTGAGTAAGCTGAGACGTGCTGCAATAACAGCTGATGGATGCGAAAGGAGGTCCATTGCAAGTAATCATTGCATCACAACAAAATGTCTCCTACAATCGATACATAAATTATGTCTCCGTGGATAATTGTGGCATCAACTCGTCACTATTGATTGACTGATTGCAATGTCACCATGCGAGTAATTTTCTGTAAATCGTGTCACTGTTTCCGGCTCTGCAGTCAATTTCCCTCGAGTGCGTCTTCAAGTTGGAATCTCCCCACCCCCTTCCTCCCTATCCAAATACTCTCATGCAACTCGCTGCACTCGCTCTTCCTCTGATTTTCTCTGAAACGACAGCGATATAGGAAGTCAATTTGGCAGTCATAAATGTCGAAAGCGACACTACTTGGCCGTAACTCCGAAGCATCTCGGAGGCCAAGTTATAGCCCCCCTAATTCGACGCTTCCGCACAATTTAGTCGTTGAATGCGGCCGTCAAAGCGTCAGTCTCATTGCAAAACGCACATCCACATTCATCAGCATGATAATCATGACAAAAACGACAACACATCTTAGTACGGAGCCCCGGGTGTGGCATCAAGGCCACACTTTATTATTGCGTGACGTCACTCTGTTAAACCACTGTTCATTTCAGCAGCTTGGTTGCCTTAACAAGCAGCGTACCCAGAGGGGATTTAACGGAATACCAAACGACGCATCTCCTCAACAGTCTGCTTGATGGCTACGACAAAACCCTCCACCCAGGACTCTGCCAGGGTAAGTCACCACTTTCATAAATGCCCATTTCGACAATCATGAGTTTTAAGGAGGGAAACGACATCCAACCGAAGTATCAGTCAACATGAACATACGAAGCATGGGTCCAATATCTGAAGTCGACATGGTCAGTCCATATATGCTGA
>KB301402.1:185922-218343 GCA_000328365.1 Capitella teleta
ATATATATATATATATATATATATACGAGTAATTGCATAACAGAATGAACATACAATTTATCTCCACACCCGGACTTTATTGAGCTCTATTGAAACATGGCGTCCTTCCTCAAGTTGTTTATCCTCCGTACCTGGGAATTAGTTATTTCCGTCGCATCACACTATTCCACTCTATGCAGTTGAGCTAAAAAGAAAAAAGAAAAAAGAAAAAGGAAAAAAAAAATAAGTAAACGATAAATAAGACAACTGAAGACGGTGTTTCGCGGAGTTTCCAGGCCACAAAATGTGATTGTTCTGCGGTATTAGTTCGACAGTTTTGCACTGATTGCTGACACAGTTTCAAGTGTCGTCCCAGATTCACATGTTGTGTCCCAGATTCACATGTTGTGTCCTAGATTCACATGTCGTGTCCCAGATTCACATATTCTGCGTCCTAGATTCACCTGCTGCTTACTTTTTTATTATTCAGAAGAAAAATAATCTGGCAACCCTCCCTGTCATTTAGAAGGGGTGCACAATGAACTTGGGTGAACATAATTAAACATAATTCAAAGCACAGAGTGCGCGTTTCTCTCTTTGCGGCTTACTAATTTTTAATGGCGGACGTATCATATATTATTAATCATGTGACACATAAGGAACAAAACAACGAAAATAAAAAGAATAAGTAATAACAAATTGTTGAAGTCTGGGGATGAAGCATCTTACTTTGACGCCCAGACGCCACTGAAACCGGAACACTTATTTCAAAGGCATTCAATTTTTCCCCTCCTCTATGAATTGTAAAGCATTCATCTAAGAGTTCTGGTGAACTATACATATATACCCAATACGTGGCTTCATTAACAATTTCATGCGATATATTTACAAGGATCTTTGTACTAGCCATCCTTATTTCATGTTCGAGGCTGTTCATGTTCATTTCACGAGGACATAATTATAATTACGCCAACCTCGATTTTCATTGTTTGTGGAGACGTTCGAATATGGATGGCTAGGAAGAAATTTGAATTTTGGGATAATACTTGGATCACCAATTAACAAAAATGAATAAATGGGGCACTAACGAGAGTGTGTTTAATAATTAACTAAATATTCACCCGTGTATCAATCCTTGTAGTCCTTTTGGCATGAAGTATAAAAATAATTAGTCATTATTATTTCACCCTGGGAACAAAGAAGAAAACTTGATTCTTATCAGAAAAAAATAAGGCTTTTTATTGATACAATTCCAGTTACAACTCAAATTCATTAATTTATTAATTATGCATGGAAATTGATAACCCAACAACGATTAATTAATTTCATTTCATTCAGTTTCATTTATCATTCAGTGGATGATTTTCTCAGTTCTCAGCACAGAACAAGACAGCTGCATCTTTCTTCTGTGATCTTTATCATCGATATAGATTATACACGAAGATCAGTTTTCAAATTCATGCGGTCAGGGTTTAAACACTTTGAAGTCTCGATCAGCGGCGGGTCAGTTGGATAGTTTGTGGTTTCGCAGACCAAGTTATCCCGAGAATGGGATCGAGATCAATTTTCTGATCGGGGGAATTTTTTGAGAAGCGGAAGTTTTGCAGCAACATAGTGAAGAAAATGAAGAGCTCCATCTTGGCCAGCATCTCCCCAGCGCACATGCGTGGACCTGTGGAATGGGACGCCTGAGAACATGCGGAGGGAGGTCAAAAGGTCACTGACCCACGCTGAAGGGTATCAGGGATTCACGTTTCGCGTAATCACCGGACGCGTCGAGGAATCGCTCCGGATTGAAGTCTGCTGGCTGCTTCCACTGCTTCTCGTCTGCACTGACGGCGTATAGCATGGGGAACACCCAGGTGCCTTTTGGGATACTGTAGCCGCGCAGGGTGGCGTCTTGTGTCGTGGTATGCAGCACACTCAGCGGAGCTGCAACGTTGGGTTAGAGATTAAAAAAAAAACAACAACAACAAAAAACCAGAAACAAGACAAAAAAGTGTGTGGAAGTGAGCGTGGGAAAGTGTTCTACCAGATTGTAACTATCAACTAATTATTAACTTATTAACTTATCTTACCGATTGTTCTGATGCGTTGTACTTCTGAAATTGTCGCTTCAACAAACGGAAGTTTGGATCGATCAGCCATGGTCGGGGGGCGGTCTCCCAAGACCTGGAAATAGAATCGGTGGAGAAATGAAGCCTTCGACAATCTGCTCTTACGTTGTAAATCTCTTGGAAGCATTTTTCTTGGATCTCAGGATGTTCAGCCATGTAGAGGTATGCCCACCCGAGAGTGGTGGCTGTCGTTTCGGCTCCAGCGAGGAAAAGGTCGGCAATGAAATGCGACAACTGCTCGTCTGATGCAAAGAAGGAACCATCACATTGTCATGATCAAAAGCTACCATTACTTACCATTGAATAATGTAGCATCTTCGCCATCGCCAGCCTGCTTCCTCAGACAGAGGTCAATGATGTCTCGATCTTCAACATCATCCAACGTTCGTCGGTGCTCTTCGATCTGACGTTTAACCACCGTTTTGAGATGGTTGTCTGCCGCGATCAATCGTTTAAACTGAAGGATGCGTGAAACATTGAGTGGAACATGTGTAATTGTTTGTGGGCACACAAATAGGCTTTTGTTTACTACTCATTAAAGGGATTACTTACGTTTTCACGGTGTGGAAGGAGGCTAAGAACACCAAACATACTTCTCAGATCGGTAAACTGAACACTTTGAGCCAAATCTCTCATCGAATCCATGATTTTCGAAAAATCAGCATCGCCATATTCGTATCTATGAATTTGAAATTTCCAATGTGATCATTGATCAAACAAAATGCTTAAATTAAATACAACACATCCATACATTTGCATCGTGATTTTTTTTTTCTAATAATGTAAGCGGATAAATGGCCAGATTAAACAGAGGGATGGGACCCATACCTCTCGCCAAATATGATTGCGCAGATGATGTTGGTGACAGCCACCTGGGTGTCGGGGTTTGGGTTGTAAGGTTTGCCTTCCATTTTCTCCAGTTGCTGAATCAAACTGCTCGCCTCGATCTGAAGTTTTCCCTCAATGGACTTCTTGCCAACACCAAAATCTCTCATCGACTGCATGGCGAATCTCCGGAATACTTGCCAAACTCGGCCATTTGTGAAAACCACACCTATACGACAAAGGACACATCATTATACCAATCTGCCGATCAGACATGCGTTTTACCATGCCGGGTTTGAGATGACCCCCGAATCGCTGCGTCCATTGCCGTGGGGGGCCGGGTGCTGAAACAACTGCCTTGCTTCACCAACGCCTCCTTTATAATGTGGTAATCGCTGATGAAAACAGCAAAATGGTCGCCCAATTTCATACTGAAGATTCCTCCATATTTGTCACCTAATGATTTCAAGTAGGCGAGGGGGTTTTTGCCCCCGATTAAGGCAAATGAGGGTAGGCTGCCGACAACAGGCCACTGCAATGGTCCTGGAGGCATGTTCAGCCCATGCCTCGCGTCTTTCAGCCACAACACGAGGAGCATAATGACCACGCCCACAAGAACCGTTTGGAGATCCAGAAACAGGAGTATTTTCCACAACACTTCCATGTCTGTGCTCGATGCTGCCAAAAAATTCCCAGAGTAAATGTTATATTCAAACAATTGCATATTTCTATTAATTAACTCTACAATCATCTCCTTTATAATTTCATTAATTTGAGAAGTTTTGTCGCAAATTGATTAAATTTAGCAATTTGCGTGTGGTAAATACCAAGCAATGTTTAAAACTCCATCGATCTACTGACATTGAACTATTAAGTCAAATGAGAGAAATTGTGCATATTACTACAAATGTTACTACAAATGCATTTAATATATGCATACATGTACAAATATTGTATTTGCAAATTAAGTTATTTAACTTGTTGGTGAATACACTTACCTTAATTACCTCACACCTGTAAGATATGCAGTTTAATGTCGGAATGTGCCAGCAAAGGTACCGCATTGCCTTTTATAGGCGGAATTAACATGTATTTGCCATATGAAGTAGAGCTTTAGTTATCGCAGTCCCAGTTTCACATGGCGTCCCAGTTTCACATAGCGTCCCAGTTTCACATAACGTCCCAGTTTCACATACCGCTCGTCCCAGTTTCGTAATGTATTCAAAGAGCGGCTTGCTGCTTTAAATGAAATAGCTCTTCGTGGTTAACGACACATCGTTATTATTTATTCACATAAAATGAAAAGGAAATCTAAAAAGGGCAAACCCGAGTAATAATATGACCAGCGATATTAAAATCAAGGCGAGATAAAAAGATGAATTAGCGGTAAAACCAGTGGAACGACAATTTCAGCTAAGAGTACAAATGTACAAGTGCTTCGTTTAAACCGACAATAACAAGTTCGTTGAGAACCTTGAAGGTGAGAGCCAGGTCCGCAAATTCACGGCGATAAGAGACTGAAAAGAGGGATTAAAATCTTAAAAGTTTGGCAACGTGCCGAGTAAGAGGAGGTAAGATCATACTTGCCAACATTGAGAGACAAAAAAAGAGGGAGGCACCATATTTTGTAGCGTGAACAGAATGATAGAAGACATTAAAAACGAAATTATTCAAACTGGAATTTTTTTTTTTTTCTATTTATTTATTTATTTATTTATTTATTTATTTATTTATTTATTTATTTATTTATTTATTTATTTATTTATTTATTTATTTATTTATTTATTTTCCATTTTTGAAAATATTTACTTTGGTCATTAATAAAGCTCAAAGGGTGTTCAGGGTGAATCAGAAGAGACAGACGCCTGTGAGTGACCTTCTGTCCCTCTTCCCAGTTGGCTTCTCTGGTCTCTCACTATCTTCTTCGCAATGCTGAACAGCCCCTCGCAGAATGAATTACTGTGGGGAACCATTTGACGAGACAATTTTAGCATTTGAAGTTACCATTTGAAGCGCGAAGGCGAAATTAGGCGGGAGATTTGCCTCGTAAATCGGAAGGCGGGTTTTGGCCCATTGTGTAACACCCAGTTGGCCGCTCCGACCGAACTGGTGGTGTGGCCGTCGTCTGCTCGTTAGACAATGGGTTTTGACCCACAAAATCGGGAAGCTCCCGCCTAAATCGGGAGAGTTGGCAAGTATGTAAGATCATTCAGGATATCAGGATAATGATGCATGGACGAGTCAATTTCTAAAATGGCTGGTGTACAATGGGGGCTCCATATTTTGACAAGGTCTCTAAAATGCTGCTGCTGTAGGTTTTGAAAAGGGTTTTTTTCTTCTTTTTTTTCTTTTTTTTTTTTTTTTTTTTTTTTTAACTAAATTTGAATGCGCCGGTGTAACAGTCTCTATAGTCCCCTGAATATAGGTAGTCCTGGTTTGCATAGTCCTATGCAAACCAGGACTTTGCATAGTGCAAACTATTCCTAGGGCATATAGTCCTACCATTGGGAATAATAGTCCCATTTGAACTATACAAACTATAGGATGGATAGTCTTAGGATCCTAGTCCGCTGCATTGGATTAGAGACAATAAGAATTGCATGGGATGTGAAATGGCGTTTAATACGATTTGTACAATTTTATATTAACTGGATTGAGTACTTGCTTCAATTCTCGATCTTTATTTTTCAACTTATACAGGCCCCACTCGGAGACCGACAAGATGGAATAAGGGCCGATCCACCTATCTTCTTCCTTGTTGACTTGAGAAAGTATTTGTGACCGCTAGAGGTTTCGGTGAGTGGTCCAATCAGATCAATCCCAATCTGGAACAGCCAACACATTTCTGTCAGGACATAATTACAGTGTACCGTTTTAAAATTCACCATTGGTACCGGGCGTTGCTGGCACATGGATACTCGTCATGGGTAGTGTTTTTAACTTGACCTGTAGGTTATTCCTTTAAATTGACACATGTAGCGACAAAATTCTTAACCGAGTTGACCATATTTGGCCACCACAAACGTCATCGAACCTTGTCGCACGTTTTATCCCGCCTAAGATGACCTCCTGGAAGTATAAAGCGTGGATTTTGAAAAAAAATAAGGGAGTACCATAATTGTATGTATAAAAATATAGTAATATAAATAAAGTATAGGCCTACAGAGACGCGCGTGTGGAAATGTAGAGCATCTTCTTAATCAAATGCAGTTATACCTCCTTTTGTTGAGAGAATTTCATGTAAAGTATCTCACTCTCATCTTCATCAATCACTACAGGACGCCACTCCTCTGCCTCTTGAACCTCCATTGATGCACTCGTACTTGGCTGGTGATAGCAGGTCCTTCATTTCTTATCCACCGGGTTTCTATGTAGTGGAAAACCCCTCCTTGCAGCTAAAATAAAAGAAACACGATCTTTAAATTGAACCATGAGAATACATCTTTACTTCGGCCAATGAATCATTTTTCGAAGCTCTGATGCCTTCTGAGTAGGACTTCTTCGTTGTCAAATAATTTCGAGAGTCCCTCGGTCCCTCAATGCGATTCGCGTTCGTGAATATCATAGGACGAGGACTGTTGATGAAGGAATGGATATATTAAAATATTTTAATCAACGATCATTTTGTTGATGACGATGGGGCAAGCTCGAGTCGACAGTGTTTTGGGATCAGAGCCAGCCATTTTGATATCTCACTTTTTTTTTTTTATCGCACCTGTGATTAATTAGGCTCAATTTACTAAAAACTGCACATAATATTATGTCATATACAGAGGTATAGTCAGGTAGAGTGTACCGGTGGGTTCGAGGCAGCGCTTGAGAAGCCATGTCGGAAGTGGATCCAGCGAGCGGTGTTTGGTTGGGGATTGCGCTATGATTTTACGAACGGCATGAATGGTCACTCGGCTCCAGGACGACAGACTGTGGGGCTGGTGTAACAACCAGGGAGAGTGCAGGCTGGGAAGTTGAACTTGATTTGATGCTGGCGTTTATGATTTCATTTGTATTGAGGAAGAACTTGCTAAACTCAGACGCCAACTAGTCCTTGGCTGCAAATATCCTATCGATCGTATTTTACAAAAGCTCCAAGTTCTACTAAATGCATGTGCCAGACTTTTAACCAATACTTCTCGTTTTGACCATATTACCCCTGTCCTTACTGAACTGCATTGGCTACACATCAAATATCGCATTGTTCTTATGTATACATTTAAATGCATGCACGGACTTTCACCAAAGTATCTGAGCGAACTTTTATCCCCTTACCAGCCGACCAGAAATATTAGATCACAAGACAGTTTCCTTTTATCTGTTCCTTTTACTAGATCCCATGCATTGTACTCCTCAAGTTTCACTATTGTAGCCCCTCATTTATGGAACCAACTACCTTTTAAACTTCGATCCGCCCAATCTTTGTCTGTTTTTAAAGCTCAGCTTAAAGAGATGGGGAACTGAATTTTAAGTGACGTTCTATTGACTCATAGTACAGGGAGTGTCACTGACAGCGAGAGCATGGAAATAGTACAGGAAGTTTCCCTGACAGCGAAAGCATGGAGATAGTAAAAAAAAGATTATCACTGACAGAAAAAGCATGGAAATGGTACAGGAAGTGTCACTGACAGCAAAAGCATGGAAATAGTACTGGAAGTGTCACTGACAGCAAAAGCATGGAAATAGTAAAGGAAGAGTATCACTGACAGCGAAAGCATGGAAATAGTACAGGAAAAGTGTCACTGACAGCAAAACCATAGAAATAGTACAGGAAGAGTGCCATTACATATATAGCATTTTTATTCGCAGATAATCTTTTGCGATTTTCGATATATGAGAGAACAAGAAAAACAAAACAGAAAAGAAACATAAAAGAAGGAAACAGTTAATAAATAATAATAACTAAATTAGCCTATTCCTTGTGGAGGCGCAACACATAGCAACGTAAGAGCCGACTTGCACTCGACTTGCCGAGTTCTTGTGTGGTTAAACAAACAGCAACAGTTTTGCTATCAGGGAGTGTGCAACATTCACTTTTTAAAATACGTAAAACGGGGGAAAGTTCAATTGAGCAGAATGTTTCTACGATAATCTTCAATTTGGCCAAAATCTCTTTGAAAGATATTCCAAAGTCAGACAGATTATTGCAGGAATGCAGACAGAGCTTAGAGAAAACTTTGCAACACCTAATTAGTATCTGAGACTTCAGGTCAGGTTTGGGGCAAATAAAAGGGAGATATGACGATCTCGTCAATGAACTTAATTTACAAACATGTATAATCGAACGTTTCCACGCAGTTTCAAACGCAGAAAGTGCAATAACGTTGAGAAGCTCACAACCCTAAAAACTTGTGCAAAAGGTATTGAACAATCGTAACTAGCTTATATTAAAAGAACAAAACTCGAAACGTGACATTAAAATATTAGAGCGATGCATCAAATCACTTGCGATACGCACCACGGCACGCACACCATCTACGCTGGGCCCAATCAGATTATCTAGATGGTCAACATGGTCAACATACGACAGTGTAGCACCATTCAGTCGCAAAGGAGCATTAGCTGAATGAATACCAGCAGATTTGGGGCTAAAATATAACATTTGGGTTTTCTGCACATTGAAATGAACATCAAAGTTCTCAGCAAACTTCTGGCACTCATCTAACATCGCTTGTGCAGCAGAACGTGATTTGATCAATGTCAAATCATCGGCATAATAGAGAGCGCCGGCGAATCTCCCATCGACCATGCAACTAACACTTAGCCTCTCTAACCACTTCAATACCTGGTCTATATATACACAAAACAATATGGGTGACAACACACCTTCCTGCTTTGTGTCATAAGTGCAACTGAAACGGGGAGATGTAACATCTTTTCAACGAACGAATAAGCTCACATTTGTGTACATGAAAATCAAGAGCTTGATAACAGAAGGACACATCCGCCTCTTGCAGAGAAACATAAATAACCGCACATAGTGCGCCCTATCAAAAGCCTTTAAAGCGTCTAAGAGGATGACATAACACCATGAATTTTGATCAGTGTACAATTCGATAAATTCACAGAGTGCAAAAGTACAATGAACCGTCGAATGCTGGCGCTTAAACCCAAATTGCAAGGGATTAGTGCTAAGCACTTCAGAGTGCTGTGACAGGATGATCTTGTCTAAGATCTTGCATATGATGTGTTACCTATGGAGCGATAATTCGAACTATCATTTTTCGACTTACGGGCGTTTTTGGGGATTGGAATCAGAGTCGCAGAAAGAAACGGATTGAGCGCATACGAGTGCATGAGTGAACATAATGTTATATAATTGAGAGAGATGAACAAACAAGCGGTGACTCTCATGAATGAAACTGTCAGAAGTCAATCCCTTACAATTGAAATATCATCTGATCAGCTTTCCCGTGCTTAAGATCCTTCGCTGCCTTTTTCACCTCAGCAACAGTCACAGCGTGAGCACAGTAACAGTTGCCTGAGTAGCATTGCTCAACAATCATTTCATCAACTTTACTTATTTTCACCCTCACTCAATTCAAGAACATCAAAAGAGACCGAGCTATAGAATTCTTCATATCGGTCATGGAAAACTGCACTTATGGCTTCGCTACCATGTGCGTCATCTACAATATTAGGGATCGATTGGGCACTTTTGCTTTTTTTTTTCTTCGCCTCCACCTAGAAATCATGACTTCGCTGTTCAAGCAGTGCTCGTGCCATTTTCTGGTTACTCATTCATTCCTGATTGCGTAAAACCCGCCTTGATACTCGCTTATAGGGAGGGAGAACTGGTTAAAAATGGACTTTGAGTCGTTATTTGATGCACCAAAAATGATTCCTATGCCTGGCCCACACAAGGAATATCATCCCTAACGATTTCGCGGGAGATATATTGCTAATTAGGCGTGACGTCAGTCGCTGTGATGAAACACCGAGTTCCCCATCTTTTACAATGGGCCTCGTCATATCAGCGTGTCCTGCGACTAAACCCCTGGATATTTTTTATTTTCTTTTCGGAAATAGATAGAATAATCATTTTGCCACCAGTCAGGCGCGAAAGAAAAAATATGTTTCGCTATTTTTCTTATTTTAACAAGTGATTTTCTAGGACACCTACCATGTTTCTCATCCTGAAACAGTAAAAAAGTCGGCCAGAGTGCACCACGCATGCGCTTTCGTTTCGTAAACAACAAAGATGTCCTTTTATGGCGAAGCTGATCTGCTCTGATTGGCTGAAATCGATAGCTTCACGAGGGGAACGGGACTAATCACGGCAAGCCATCAGCTGACGTTTGCCTCCTATACTTCGCAATGGAAGCCATTCTCCCATAGGCGCAATGGTAACCCCGATATTCGGAATGCATTATTTCCTTACGCTTGCATCCAGGCAGGGTGTTCTTGGCACGGAATGCTATCAATTGGTGCTATGAGTCAATAGAACATCACTTAAAATTCAGTTCCCCATACCTTTAATTATTTCTTCCTCTATGGGGATAGCACAGAGCAAGGGTAATTCTTCCTCCATGAAGATAGCATAGAGCAAGGGTAATTAATTCTTCCACTATGGGGATAGCATAGAGCAAGGGTAATTAATTCTTCCTGTATAGGGATAGTACAGAGCAAGGGTAATTCTTCCTCCATGAAGATAGCATAGAGCAAGGGTAATTAATTCTTCCTCTATGGGGATAGCATAGAGCAAGGGTAATTCTTCCTCCATGAAGATAGCATAGAGCAAGGGTAATTAATTCTTCCTCTATGGGGATAGCATAGAGCAAGGGTAATTAATTCTTCCTCTATGGGGATAGCATAGAGCAAGGGTAATTAATTCTTCCTCTATGGGGATAGCATAGAGCAAGGGTAATTCTTCCTCTATGAAGATAGCATAGAGCAAGGGTAATTAATTCTTCCTCTATGGGGATAGCATAGAGCAAGGGTAATTAATTCTTCCTCTTTGGGGATAGCATAGAGCAAGGGTAATTCTTCCTCCATGGGGATAGCATAGAGCAAGGGTAATTAATTCTTCCTCTATGGGGATAGCATAGAGCAAGGGTAATTCTTCCTCCATGAAGATAGCATAGAGCAAGGGTAATTAATTCTTCCTGTATAGGGATAGCATAGAGCAAAGGTAAATCTTCCTTTATGGGAATAGCATAGAGCAAGGGTAATTAATTCTTCCTCTATGGGGATAGCATAGAGCAAGGGTAATTCTTCCTCCATGAAGATAGCATAGAGCAAGGGTAATTGATTCTTCCTGTATAGGGATAGCATAGAGCAAGGGTAAATCTTCCTTTATGGGAATAGCATAGAGCAAGGGTAATTTCAGAGTGTGATCGCGGGCTCAATTCAGGAATCGCCATCTTGAGAACAATGGTTGGGATGGGATCAAGGTCACAGTGCTTATTCGTTGATAATTTGATCAGGTGGGAGAGCTCCTCTTGCATGTCGAGATAATTTGCTGAATGAGGAATCTTCAAGAGCAGGATCAGAAAACACGGCATCATCGGTGAGGTGACAGGGATTCGACATTTAATGTTAATGATCTTTGAGACGAAGAAGTTGCTGTATTTCTCTACAAAAGTGGATGAGTCCTCGGATGGCAGGGGCGTTGTCTTTTGTCGCCCCAGAAGTGTCGTGTCGAGTTTGAAGAGACGTTGCGGCCTGCACATGCTGTAACTTTGTTGTTACAGTAGGTCTGCTTTAGCGCGATAGTTGAGATAAAAACCTTTTCTTTTTTTTTTCGCTCGTGTACATTTCATGGCGTAGTGTGAGCCTAATTCCACTTTGTGTCGATGTCGCTTGGCGGAGGGAATTTCATCGTTGAGCCACTTGGTTTCTGGAATAAATCTCACGAGTTCTCAGAGGAGCTAGTGTATTCATAACGCACTAAAGTTCTTGGTTGTACATTATGATGGTATCGGTCATGGAATAATCTTGCAACACACAGGATCTGAGAGGTGCGGCAATATGATGGAAGCGAGGAGAGCCTCTGCAGTGATTGGTTGTGTTTTCCTGTAGGTTATACACAGGAGAGGAAACCCTATTGCTGCTGGTTAGAGCTCTCATCGATATGCAGGTTGAAGTTACATACACAAGCCATTGACCTGCGCAGAGTTGTTGCGTTTGGCGGCTATTCTCAGTGTGAACGGTGCTTTGGTGAGGCATTGCAGCACCCCGAAACAAAGAAGCCCTGGATGCTCCAGTTTTGATGCTGGTACCCTCGATTGACAGCGCACAATCGCTGTGCCTCGGCCTTTGCTGACTGTGTGCGTTGATGATGCGGTCAGGCAAAAGGGTCATTAAATGAGGTTTATTAAATGTATGGAAAAGAAAAAAAAAACGAACAAGAGAAAATGAAATCACTGCGTCATTATTTTATTAAAACATCTTAGCAAATATATTTGTACTGGTAATGTGTAATGCGAATGGATATAGAAAAAAAGGAAAAAAGGTTACGTCATCAAAATGACTTTCTCCAATACTAAGTCATTAATTATAATAATGAATATTCATGAGACATGAACGATTCATTACAGGAACAAAATAAGTGCACGTGTACTAAGCGAGGAGAGGAAAAAGTCGCATATCATTTGCATAAGGAAGCTCTCAAGGTGGAGGTGGCAACGTTAGATGTCACAAAATAATTAAAAAAATAAAAAAAAAATAAAAAAAACTTAACCAGGCGTAGATGTTGGGTTTCTTCTGAACACGAATCGCACGCACGGGGAATGCTTCAAAACCCGGATTGAGGAAGGGTGCGGAAAAAGCAGATTAAGTGGCACATTATGTGGAGAAGAAAAATTCAGCACAGCATTTGGAATGGAATATCGGTAACACTGCCCTAAATGAAACAGATTAAAGTTACAAAATATATTCATTACATCAGGTATCATGAATATCCAAAAGCACTTTCTTTTTTATATAAAGTGAACAGAAAGGAAAAAAATCTACTTCATTGTATATACAAGCAAGGAGAAGGTATTTTGAGATTGATTAAAAAACAAAAACAAAAAAAAACATAATTTTAATTTTATAAACGCAATATTTTGGGAGGTTTTATTTTTACTAATAACAAAGTGCAGATATTCTTATATATAAATGAAAACATAAAAAAAAAAAAAACATTTTGGTTACGTGTAAACTTTTCCAACCGTTTCACTAAATCAACATGAGAAAAAAAGAAAAAGAAAAAACTCAAAATAATCAATCCAGCAGAATCATGATAATTTTCACCCAACAAAAAAACTAATATTTTAAATTGATTTTAATCTTCCTATCACTCTTTGGTCGAATCATCATTTTCATTCGCGCCCTCATCTAAAGAACCCTCGTCACTGCCGGCCAATGTTGGGGCGAGGCTGGTTCTGCCGTATCCAGAAGCGTAGCTGGTTCGGCCCAAACGGGAACTTCTGCAAAAGAGAAAGAAAAAAAACCACATATATTCATAAATGCAATGCACTTAGGCTGGAATTCGAGGGATGCACTTAAAATTGCGAGCGGCAGAAATGTACAACTGCAGAAATGGTGTCGTCACGACAACATGCAACAAAGTGAGGCAATGATAATTATGATAAGAAGAATCAGCACTGAAAAAGATTAAAAAGCGCAATCACACATCACACAGCCCATCACGTGATGTTAGGAGGCAGAAGAGAGAGATGCGTTAGATGCTGCGATGGTAAAAGGGGCCATACTCACTCCAGTAAGAAAGACGTCCTGTGACAACAAGACACAAACACAACACTCGATTAATTCACAACGCAAACCTTTCATTCATGCGGAACAAGTAGGCTACGCGATCTTAACTCTTAAAACAAACCAAACGTTAACAACTGATCGGGGCAAACACTGTAGGGGCATGCCTAGGAGAGGAGGAGGGGAGGGGGCGGGGGGAAGAGGAGATTACCTCTCTTTGGTTTTCCTGTTTAACAATGCGATCATAGAAAAAAAAAAAAGAGAATAAAAAAAAGACACTTGACGAGCATTCATCATTCAAGCAAGCATCTCATACGACTGGAGCCCCACTCGAAAACAAGCAGAGGCCCCGAAATAAAGAAATAAAAAGAGAACAGAGAAGAAATGATGAGGAGAAATACGTACACTTGGCCACTTCAGTGTACCTGCAAATCACGACATTACACGCAAATACACCCGACTACAATGAGCGAGGCTAACTGAACCTCAGAGAAAATAACAAATCAAAAAGACAACATGACTGAAAAGGAGCAATGAAGGCCCTACTCACACCTCATTTGTAGCTGCACATTTGAGACACAAGCAGGGTCAAGGGGGTCGTAGAGGTCACGAGGTCGCTCACCTTGATTTGTCTCCTGATCGTAGTTTTGACTTGAGGCTGTCGTTCTCCCTCTGTACCATCTCACACTGCTCCGTCAGTTCATCCACTTCGCGTTGTGTCTTGCGTCTCTGAGCGTTGATTCGCGTGCATTCCTCCTCAGCCTCGTCCAACTGCCGCTTGAGGGCCTTGACCCGGGCGTTGACCTTGTCCACCTGCTCCTTGTACTGGTCAGCATGCCTGCGCTCGTCCTCTGCCTGCATGGCCATCTCCTTGACCTTCTTGTCCGCTCGGCGATTGGCCTTGCCCAGCGCCTGCCTCTCCCTGCCAATCCATGCATCAGCATCAATCAATCAACGCCTCATCGCCTCACCTGGCCTCCACCTCCAATTGCTCCTCCAGATTGGCGATCTTGCTCTCCAGTGACTGGATGGTGGCCTTGGAGCGGGTCTTCATCTGAGCCTCCAGTTCAGCCAGCTTGGAGGCCATCTCCTTGTTCTGTCGCTCGAGCATCATGCGAGAACTCTCCAGCTTCTGGTTGCTGGACCGCTCTTGAGCGAGCTCTGTGGTCATCTGCTCCAACTGTAAGCAAAGATTGCATCAGAATCAACCTTTGACCCCGAGAGGCACCCACCTGGAGTCCGTTCTTGCGTGCCTTGTCAGCCAGGATCTCGGTGTTGCTCTGTTCGTCCTCCAGGTCCTCCTCCAGTTGAGCTATGCGCTGCTCCAGACGTCGCTTCTCATCGATCAGAGCACTCCTGCAAGCACCACAATCAGCCCCTGACTCAGCACGCCACACCACACTCACTTGCTAGTGGCGCTGCTGCCAATGCTGTCCTGCAGCTCATCTCGCTCAGCCTCAGCTGCTTTGCGTGATCGCTCGGATGAGGCGAGGTCATCCTGCAGTTGAAGCAGCTCCGCCTCAAGACTCTTGTACTTGCGTTCACTTTCCTTAGCGGCATTGGTGGCCTCGTCCCTGGCGAGGCCGGCGTCCTCCAGTTCCCTCTGGAAGTCCTTCATCTGAGCTTGCAGTCTCTTGAGCTGCTTGATGGCGTCCTCCTTGCTCTTGCTGGCCATGTCAACATGGCTCTGCATCTCATTCAGGTCTCCTTCCAGCTTCTTGCGACCCATGATGGCGTTGGTCTTCTGCTTGCGTTCCTCCTCCAACTCCATCTCCATCTCCCGCAGCTGCCGGACCAGTGACCTCTTCTTCTCCTCTCCGGATTCCTCACGAGACGCCAGGTCGCGATCGTATTGAGCCTTCAACGCCTGCATGTTCACCTCCAGACGCAGCTTAGCATCCTCTGTCGCCTGCAGTTCGTCCTCAAGTTCCTCGATCTGAGCCTTCTGTTCGTCGACTTGCGCCTCCAAGGAACGCTTGGCTTTCTCAAGGTCATGCACGCTCTTACCGACATCATCCTGCGAGTGGATGAGGTCGTCCAGCTCTCTGGCCTGCTGGGTCTTGAGCCTCTCCACGTCATCGAGTCGCTCCTTCAACTCATCCAGCTCCCTGACTTGGCTGAGAATGCGTGTCTCCTTTTCACGGGCTTCTCGTTCAGCATTGTCACGCTCCATGGCAAGTCTGCAAACCACCCCGTCAAATCAAAATCCTTAAAAAAACACAGAAACTCACTTCTCGGAGATGGCTTTCTCCTCGGCAAGATTCTGGTCAAACTTACGCTGCCTCTTCTCAAGGGCATTGAAGTTGGAGCGGTGGTTCTCCAGCTCCACAGTCAAATCCTCAACCTGAAGGCGAGAAGAAGTTGAAGAATAAAAAAAGCTGAAAAGGTAGAGGCTCTCACCTCAGCCTGGAAGCGGTTCTTGGATTTGGTAAGCTTATCGTTGTCGGCGGTGAGTGCTTCCAGTCGCTGCTGCAGCTGATCCATATCCCGAGCAGACTTCTTCTTTGCTTCTTCGTAGCCTTCGATGAGCCCGGAGCTCTCGTCCAGCCGCTTGCGAAGGTCTGTCACCTGGATGTTGATGTGCGACAACTTGCTCTCCAACTGCCTGCGTGCCTCCTCTTCCTCCTCCAGCTGCTCCTGCATGCCCTCCGTGTGGTCCTCGGAGGCCCTCAGCTTGCTCTGCAGGGCGAGCTTCTGCCTCGTCTCCTCTTGCAGCATTTCCTTGGCATCCGTCAACTGACTGTCCAATGAGGACGCCTGCTTGCTCATCATGGATGCCTTGGTTTCAGCCTCCTCCAGCTGACTGACAACATTCTCCAACTCATTCTGCAATCAGAAACAAGTCAGCACCACCCCCTTCCCCTGCCCCCACGACGTACCTGCAGGTGAGACGTCCGATCCCCAAGGTCAGTTCTCGTCCGCTCCATCTCTGCCAGGCGGATGGTGAGGTCTTGGTTCTGTTGCTCGGCCTGTTTCCTCCTGCGCTCAGCATCCTGTCGTCCAACTTGAAGCTGCTTGAGGTCGTTGGCCATGTCTACGTTCTCTGCCTCCAGGGTCTGCTTCTGCTTGTCGGCCTGCGCCTTGGCTTTCTTTATCATCTCCAGCTGCTCGTTGAGGGTGTCCACCTGCGTGTTGTGCTTCTGGCGCAACTCCTGGATCTGCACCTCATGCACCTTCGCCTCCTCCTCAATAGCGTGCTTCAGCGTGACCACCTCGTGTTCACGCTTGGTCCTCAGTTCCTGTGCAGCGGCAGTCGTGTCCTGAGTCTCCTCCAACTCTCCTCTCAGCGCCTCTAGTTCCTCCGCTAAATCCCTCTTCTGTTTCTCTGCCTTGTTGCGAGACGCCTTCTCAGCGTCGAGGTCTTCGGTGGCCTCTTGGATCTGGTTTTCCATCTCGCGGATGGTCTTCTGGAAGGAGCTCCGGACGGTCGCCTCATCCTCCAGCTTGTTGAGGGATGTCTGGAGCTCGCTTTCCCGCTTGTTGAGCTGAGCCTGCAGCTCCTGCAGCTGCATATTTCTCTCCGTCAACTGCTCCTTGACGTCATTCAGTTCAGTCTCGAGGCGGCGTTTAATCTTCTCCAATTCCTGCCTCAGCTGCTGTTCTCTCTTCAGCCGTTCTTCCAAATCAGCGATGATGGCTTCATATTTGTTTTTCAGCTTATTCAGCTGCTTGACGCGCTCCTCTTCATCACCGAGGCTGTTGGTCAGCTCGTTCAGCCTCTCCTCCAAAGTCTTCTTCTCCTTGGTCAGCTTAGAGTTGGTATCCATCTGAATGGCCAGGTCATTCTCATGCTTCTTCAGCTTGGAGTCCATCTGCATCTTCTCCAGTTGCACCTTCTGTTTAGACTCCTCCACCTCCTCCAGCTGCTCCTCCAGATCCTGGATGGTCTGGCCGAGGCGCTTCTTCTCCTGGGCGATGGCCGTGTTCCTCTCCTCCTCCTCCTCCAGCCTGGTCTCCATCTCCTGCAGGATCTCCTCCAACTCCTGCTTCTTCTGCTGCAGACGGTTGCGCTGTTCTTCAGCCTCCGCGCACAGTTCTGACTCGGCCTGGAGCTGCTCAGACAGAATGTTCTTCTCCTCCACGACCTGGGTGTGTTTCCCGATCAGCTCCTCAAACTCTCCCTTCTGGTTTTCAAAGCGCTGAGCGATCTGCTGCAGCTCAATGTCCTTGGCCGAGAGCTTCTCCTCGTTGTTGGTGACGGGCAGCAGGGGCTTGACCTTGGTGAACAGGCGCCACCAAGTCCAGTTGCGCAGCTTCAGGTATGCGGCACAATTGCGCTGAATCACGCGAATGGCGCTCAGCTGGCTCTGCCGCTTGTTGAGGTTCTTGCGCGCAATGCAGCCCCTGGCGTACGCCTGGAACTGGATGAGGATGTCCGTCAACTTGAGGTCACGCTCCTCCTCCAGGTGAGCGAGGACTCCAGCGCGGAAGAAGATCTTGCTCTGTCCAATGCGGTACAAGTTGGGGTCCAATTCCAGGGCTTGGATCTGGAATCAAATGTACATTTAGACATCAACACGAGAGCGGGGAGCTCACCATTTTGGCGCAGGCTTTCTTTCCGTCCATGAATCCCTTGGGAATGACGTTGGGGGTGAGGAGTTCGTATCGTTGCTTGAACTCCTGGAAGAGGATTCGGTTGGGGAAGCCCTGGCGACAGATGCGGATTCCCTCCAAGACTCCGTTGCAGCGCAACTGATCCAGAACAAGAGCTGCATCGATCTTGCCTCCGCGCTTCTCGTGATTGGGGATGATGCAACGCACAAAATTGGGGTTGGTGTTGTTGAGGGTGGTCATGAGTTTGTGCAGCTGCTCCTTGTAGGTCTGGCCTACCGTGCGGAACATTCCCTTGCGGGTACGCGCTCCGAAGGCAGTGTCGCTGGCGGCTGCGGCTCCCATGCCCACGATCTCAGCGTCCTTCCAAATCGTCCTCATGAAGTCATCCGAGGCATTCTGCAGAAGGCTGACGACGTTCTCGTTCAAGGGATCCATGTTCTTGAGCAGCCACTGTCCGGCTGAGTAGTCAACCTGGAGGCAAACGCTCGGTACAAACGGCTCAACGGTCGAGGTAACACTTACTTTGCCAGCGTAATGGATCAAACTGAAGTTGCATTTGTCACGGAAATCAGGTTTCTGGAATTTCGGGTGGGTGGTGTGTTGCGCCATGAGTTTGTCAACGAGGGTTTTGTCCGTGGCTTTGGGGAACCAGCATTCCTCGTCGACCAGAGCCAGGATTCCCATGGGCTGAAAGGGAAGTCAGACGTATGGACACACACGTGCGGGGAAACACACCTTCTCAATGAGGTCGATGGTGGGCTGGAGGTCAAGTCCGAAATCAATGAAGGTCCATTCAATGCCTTCGCGCTTGTACTCTTCCTGTTCGAGGATGAACATTGTGTGGTTGAAGAGCTGTTGCAGCTTCTCGTTTGTGTAATTGATGCACAGCTGCTCAAAGGAGTTGAGCTGAAAACAAAACGGAAAAAACTCTCAGGGAAAATGCAAACAAACGACACAGCCAAAGAAACAGAATTCTGTACAAGTACCCAGAGGTGAATGACCCTCATAAAAATAAACGTCAAGAGGACATCCACGGATGAACTATGGACGAAAAGTCATAACCAACTAAATAATTAAAATGCCAAAACTAACGACCCACAAAAAGAAATTGAAATCATGCAAAACCGATGAGACATCAAAGAGACGCCTAACTTACCGGCGCATGAACCTTTTGCTGGGGAGATGCCCATGCAGTAAAATTAATTAAATTCTCACATGGTCAAAAAATAAATAAAATTCCTCTGGGGCGAATAAATAAATTCCACTAAAAAGATAATTACCTGGAAAATCTCAAAACCAGCAATATCAAGGATTCCAATGAAGGATGCTCCTTGACGCTTGGTGCGATCCAGGGCTCGGTTGATCCTGGCGACCAGCCAACGGAACATCTTCTCGTAGATGGTCTTGCTGATGGCTTCAACGGCGTACTCAACCTGCTCTTTGGTCTGAGCCTTGGTGACATAATCACGACCGACTTTGATGCGTGGTTTGAGGAAGGCTTTGGTGAGCTCTGTGACTGAGAGACCCATCAGGTGGCAGGCCTTCTGGGCGACCGTGTTGTCTGGCAGGGTGGCCTGGTCAGAGTTGCGCTCCTGCTTAAACTGCATGTTTCCCAGGAGCAGGATGGAGGAGAGCGTCCTATGAATGGCCGCCTGCTCCTCCTTGTTGATGGCCATGATCTCAAACGCCTCAATCAGACCCTGGTACTCATCCACGTCGTTTATGCCGGCGCAGGGCACGCTGCCGTGCGTCATGTAACGGTAGCTGCCCACATCCTCCAACAGAAACTCCTCTGCAAAAATAAAAAATGCACTCTCCTCATTTGTATCTCAACAGATGATCGTTAACCAGCGTTGGAGGAATTTATTCAAAAAGTCCATACTTCAAATAGTCTTTTTACTTATATGCAGTAAGACCGTTAATGCATTACATGGGTTTTGGGGGGTTTTAGAATGACACAATTTTCATCAAATTTTGGTCTGCGAGCTTAGACTTTCACTGAACCCATGCATAGACGTTCCGGTGATTCCCCCAAAACGCCAAAAACCCACAAAGAGGCTCAGTTCCCATGCCTGGTATAACATATCACTCGTCAAACATGAAAACGGCATAAACTATAAAATCCCTCCAGAACTTATGAGTCACGAGTGGCCTCAAGCGCCCCCCCCCCCCCCTTCCCCTCCTGTCAACTGACATGATCATCACTGGTGACAAATTACATAATTCAAAGTCAAAGTGAGGGCCTTCTTCTGCTCAAATCCTAAACATAATATGTTGTCATGGTGATCAGCAGGTAAAAAGCGCCATCGCACATCCGTGTCTATTTATCTATTTATCTATGGAGGCCAAACTAAAAGTGATTGCATAATCGCTAGAGATAAAGACCCTGGGAGCCTTGAATGGCTTCAAAGGCGACGCGCTGACAGTACCCGCACGCTGGCGGGTTGCCGTGACAACACAGATGATTGATTATATAATCAGTAGGTCAGGTGGTAACCTACTTTTGCGCTCAGCGGATGCCGTGAGCATCTGGTAGAAGATGTGGAAGCATCTCTCTTCTGGTGCCTGTCGAACGGCGCGAGATTTCTCCAGAAGGTCTTCAAGGTGAGGTCAAGGTCAACTAAACAATTCTCAAACAAGAGATCAAAAGGTCAACACCGCTAGAGGGCGTTCAGATGCAAAAACAACTATATGAAAGGATACAAGTTTCGATGTTCGCGCCGGAGATGAAGCCGGAGGCATCGAAATGAATGCGAATGAATTTGCCCTGAAAGCGCATAGAAGCATAACATCGGAATTATTGAGCCATGCGACACGGATCACTCACGAATCGAGACGAATTGTCGTTCTTGACGGTCTTGGCGTTGCCGAAAGCCTCCAAGATCGGGTTCGCTTGGAGGAGCTGTCTTTCCAGTTCGCCCTGAAAATTTCGCGTGAATTAATTAGTTTAAAAGTCGGGATTACATAATCGTATTAAGAACAACATCTAGCGAACAAGGGGAAGGTAGGGAGGAAGGGGGCGGGGGGGGGGGGAGAAAAATTTTAACATCAAGTATTAGTATTTTTTCCCCTCACTTCGGATTTGGATAATTTCTGAGATATTCAATATTACATAAGAAATATACTCACGAGATTAATGTCCTTGTACTGAAGATGGCGCAAAGAGAACAAAACACAATTAACAAATGCATAAACACCTTATGTAATGATGTTTTACATTACCCAAAAAAAAAAAAGCGTTTTGGTGTTGCATGTCTTTGGCAGTGAAAGCGGAAAGAAATTAAAGAAAGAAGTGGATTTCCTTTTTTCCAACTGAAGGAATTATTTTGGGTTAAATAGCACAGGGGAAAAGGGGGTTAGGATAAAAGCATTAATTGGCCCTAAGCATAAATCTCACTTTTGAGTCTGAGCAAGTACACACAGCAAAAAGAATTAATTCAGAAGCTCATACAGGGAAAAATTAATTAGCAGCATTTAGCAAGAAAAAAACGCATAAAAATAAGGTTAACTTCACGAGATATTCATGACTAGGAAGTGGCCATCTTTGAGATCGCTTAATTATTTAATAATTTATTAAATAACGATCTCAATGACGTCATTAGTGCAGCAGCATTGATTGAAAAAATTATGTTTTTCTTAAATAATCAAAGCAAAAAAAAACCAAAACAATTAAACAGAACTAAAAAGCGTGTTATGATATGATAATGATAATACATATAAACTATTAAACATGCAAAACAATTTAAATAATTATTCAATTTTAACTGTAAAGCTTATTTTAAAATATTTTTAGCAGCAGAAATACCATAGACCAATTCTGCAAAAACACATGCATCTTAAAGAAGTACCATGCTATTTTATTTCTACATAAAATATTTACGAAAAAAAATGAATTCAGACAAATCTTTTACAAGCTTGTAAAATGTACCCAAATTACAGCAGAAGGCAGTGTATGCAAGTAGAACCATTTATCAAGAAAGAAAAAATACATCAACAGCTTCCAAGTGGCTAATCCACTGAGAAAAAAATATATATAGAAAAATGCTCAAAATTGGACACAAAGTTCAAGCACAGTCACAACTCCAGTCTCATCGGTATACACGGGAACGGCCGGATAAACGAAAAGACTCGATTACATAACTATTTCACAATAACCCAAGAAGGCTTTGACATCTACAATCAAGGCCATGATATTCTGATGAGATGAATTGACTGACACACTGCCTTCTGTCACCCTAATCACCATAAAGAGCTGAGCGGGACGCCCTACCTGGAAGTTCTGGATGACGTTGGCAGCCGTCTGCTTCTGCGATTTGAGCGAGGCAGCCACGCAAGCCAAGTACTGAATGACCTTCTTGGTGTTCTCCGTTTTACCAGCACCCGATTCTCCACTGCGAATCATAAAATATTAAATATTACTCAGTGATTAAAAGTAGCAAACAAGGAAATATTATTCAAGGTCATAATTAAATACACCAGATGCAAAGGCCACTTGTGTCACCACTCATAGAAGTATTAATTATGAGGAGGCAAGAGAGGGACTTCAGATGCTAAATAGATTAGCTTCTGTACAGTGACAAGCGCGTGTGTTGACATGTTTACCAGCAGAGAGACAAAATATCACGAAAGTGACAGAGCCAACAGCCACAACAGCCACGGCATGCAGTAATGCACTCGAATCATGATTCATACAGGGCTCCGTAGAGAGCACTGCGCCAGATCAACAATCTCGTCAATTAAGAGAGAAGGCGGGGCTGATGAGCAGGCACCGTGTTCAGACGGCTCTGCACTGGTTTGACCCCGGATTTCTGATTCATCAAGAGGGAAAGCGAGTTGAAATTGAACCAAGGCTTCTGGCTCAACTAAAGTAGAAATTACGATTTTTTTTCTTCTTCCTTCTAAATCATTTACAGACTTGTTGTAAGCGACTCGCTAATAGAGCGAGTACTATACTTGGAATATATATATTGCATGCCCATATATTATACGAAATACGCCAGGGTCGCAATTCACGGATAAATAACAACGCTGTATGCCTAATTGCATATTTGCACAGATTCCGACACGCCAAGTGACAGTGTATCATTATGCAAGAAATGAAAATACAAGAGAAAAGAAAAAAGTTTTGTTTAAAGTTGGCATCGACTTTTCGCTCTTCAAATGAAAATATCACAATGATATGAAAAGCGTGGAATTGTAAGGGAGCCAGGGGCCTCTCCTCCAAACGCAGATTTTTATTGCTTCAGGCAGAGGAGCGAATACTTACGTGCACAAGATGCTCTGATCTTCACGATCTGCGAAAAAAAAACGAAAAAGATAAAAGATAAAACGAAGAACAGGTTCGGATGACCACAGGTCAAATCAAGGTCAAAGGTTATTCTGAAAGGTCGGAATTCAGAACACATCCAAGTTCCTATTGACAAACAGCGCAGGTTTGCACTGAGTTACGCTTTCACTAAACGCATAATTCCACATTTCAGAGATAAAACCGTGGTTACATTGCGTTGCTATGGCGATGACACATTGCCAGCATAGCTATCTTAAGAGTGTTTCCTTTCATTCTCTTATTTAAGGTTTTGAGAGTATTTTTTTAAGAGTGTTGAATACGACGAAGAGAGATAGCACGCAGATGAGACGCCGCCGACATGCTTCAATGACACGCACGCTTCAGCAGAGACATAATGCATATTATAATAATAATATCCAACACAGAATATCTCACAGACGCTACGTGCTGCAAGAGCTTATCACGATCTAGATTCTAGCGCGACAGTAATTGTGATGAATCAGCAAGTTAATCGGAGAGAAACAAACAATATTGAAAACGACACGTGCAGAAGAGAAAAAAAAAAAAAACTACACCCCGGGAAGAAAAGAAAGAAAAAAAACACTCGCAGGAAAGCAACCGGAGGGGAATCTCGAACCAACATTCGAACAATGTATGGGATAAAGTGGGAAATTTAGGAGCAGTACTTCCCCTAGTTCCCTATTCAATAATAATAACAGTGCGCTGATACAAAGTAACAAGAAAGAAAGAACAATTATTGCCCATTTTGAGGTGTTATCGGCCGAAATTGTTGAAATACGTGAGCGGACTTTGAGATGAAGCGAGTGTACACAAGTGCAAATGAAGTCTCACTCTGTATAGTTTCTCAGAACAAAAGATTTCGCTATCGGCGAAGGTTAGAAATAAGTCATAAAAAACCTCAACAAGCGCACGGAACATATCCGTCGAGAGGCAGTTGACTGTTGCATTATGTCAATTTATGTGACTACTGAAACATTACTTGTACCATGATAACGCCATTAATAACACTGAGAATTTCCAGAGGTATCTAATCTGAATTCTGAAGTGCGGAGTATTTTCTCTCAATGAAAGATCTCAGCGCATGCGCTTGTGACCTGCTTACCATGTATCACTCAACACGCTGTGAGCGACGTTACACAGAAGTAATTTGCATGCATCATTCAGTAATAAAGTTGTAGCCAAAATAATTGTTATGGCTCAATTATCATAAAAAAGGCTTCACTTTCACGAGACTCGGAGAGGGAATAAAAAAATAATAATGAAAAATGCTCAGAATGACTTCATCAAACATGATACGAGTATCCCTAGTAAACACATGAATATATTATCACAATTTAAAATTTAAAACAAGACTTAGTGAGTGCTGTCATGCAAAAGCCATCAAGCCTAAACGCAATGACCTCGAGACACCTTTAAGAAAGGTCAAACACTAGCAGAATCATTGAGGCATGGAATTGCTCCTCACAAAAGGTAAGAACAACCCGATTTGTCAATGCTAATTTCTAAATATGCTGTAATCATCTTCAAATAAGGTCAAAGTTCACCTTGCAGCATGTTCCTGTACGCTGAGTCAGCAATTGCGAACACGTGAGGTGGAACTTCATGTCGCTTCTTGCTTTTGTATAACTCAATGACTTTCTCGGTGTAGATTGGCAGACGTTTGTATGGGTTCACAACCACACAGAACAGACCGGAATAAGTCTGGAAGAAAAACGAAAAGAATATTCAGCGAATGTTACGTAACAGGAAAGCTAATTCCTAATCGAATGGTTTGGCAAATTAATATGCTAATATGATGGCTTCTGGCCAATCAGTTTCATCAATCCGATTACCTGAGGTGGATCTACTTATGAATTTCAAATTTCAACTTCCCAAGACCTGAATTAAATTCAATCATGATTTCCTTCCCAAACCTTAGACTCTTGTCACATTTCCTTAACCCTGAGCTTGGGAAACATGCCAACATCAATTAAGTGACCTTGAGTAGCTGAAAGGAATTCCTACGATTGTCCTGTGCACAGCTAACCCAAGCCCCTAACCTTCATCACATATGCCACAACCTCATTGTCTACCAATAATAATTTGAGTTGTTACCAAAAAGATTTTGATAATTTGTGGCCCTATTTGTTTCAATAGCACAATCTCTCCATGAAGCAGTATTTCTGCAACCCCACCTCGGCCGAGGGATTTACAAAGACTGCTAAATAAATTATATATTATCAACAGAATAATCAACTTATGGTTAGCTCAGCATGAACTGAGCTTTGGATGATCGGGTTGAGTCCTGTCACTTGCTACCTGCAATCAAAGCGAACATCCCACGTGACCCTGACCCCATTTTAGTTCACACAGGACATTACAACTGCCTAAAACTCTTCCTGCATCATGAGACATGACACACATGTCACTCATTTATTTCTTATTTCAAACTTTTATTAATTTATTGATTTCTTCAAACTTTGAAAAGTTAAAATCCTGATTATCAAGTGCACTGAGTAGCGCAAAACCTCCAAATAGACCCACAAAAATGAGGTAGTTGCCAAGAAAACTGAACACACCGCTGTAACTACTAACTGCTAATTCTAGATCGACCTATCGTGACACCAGCAGCCTGATTCAATGACAGGTGGGACTCTTTGTGATTGAGGTTTTGACAGCTGTCAGTTGGACCGAAACTTACATAGATAAGCCCAGAATAGTATCTCTCTTTGATGTTGTGCAGGACGGAGGCTTCATTCAAACATGTCAGCTCGGCCATGTCCTCCACTTTGTTGAACTTCGGAGGGTTCATTTTTTGGATGTCATCTTTGTTGACCACGATTTTCTTGCCGGTCTCCTGCACCTCGACAACCACCTCATCCCCGCGCTCCTCGCGGATGGAGGCGGCCGTGAACCCATAGCCCTCGATGGGCACCCAGACGAGGCGACGGGCGGCCCATGCGGCCTGGGCAGCAGGGTCATTCACGACACCCTTGTCCACCGTCAGATACTTCAACTCATCCGCCATCACGAAAAGCGAACTTCACACTCAAACAGATCCCTGAACACGCATTTACAGCACCGCTTCGAATCACAGAACTGCTCTTGAATGCTTGAATATCCTAAATTAGCGACGCTGCCGGCTGAGAACTGAGCAGAAAGAGGTTAAGTTCAATATTTCCACTTCCAGAGTTGGTTTCGTGAAGTTTTCGCAGCCGCTGCCTCGTTCTCGAACGAACCACGTGACCGGACTTGACCTACTTATGGCACGCCCATCTCCCGCGCACAGAGACACGCTGTGACTAAAATGCCATTTATTTCGAGTAGAATCCGTTTTGTAACGTCCTGTTGCGGTGAAACGCTCACTTGAATGCCACAGACCCTGTCACTGAGCTGGCTTGGGATGACACATCATATTTTTTTTCCTATGAATCGAAGGGACAGCGATGACCTCACCACTGAGGAATGCGGCATGGGAACTTGGCCTAGTTAGCGACCTCTGATTCATCCCTATCAAGAAGCCTTTTTCCCTGTCGGTTACGGAACTCGGCGCTGACTCCAATGCTTCAAATTTATCGCTTTTGTTGTCTGATACTTTGGGAGACCGGATAAGCCTAGATTACAATATTTATTTCTCGCTTTACACAAATTCATGGCATTTCACGTGTTGAGGAATTTCAACAATGCCGAGTAATACGTTCAATGCGCATTTTTGTGATGTAATCGCTTATAATAATATCAATCAAACTCTGATCCTGTAACCAGGTCGTGTTCAATTATAGGGAGGGAATAATGAATGTTTTAAATCCACACACCACCACTATTTAGCGCAACGGTTAAATTATTGCTGAAACAATAACAAGTGCGTTATGATTTCGATGTGCTCCGTGTAGTAGTGTAGTGCATTTATAACAACTCCGCCAACTCATGCGAATTAAACTTTGGTCTTAAACAGATGGAAGATCTACAAAGCTGATGGTCTATCCGAATGTATTGTATGTGTATGCATCTCTTCTTGCCGAATACACCTCTGGGTGTCGGCATTATACATATTCTGTTTGTAATTGCTATCTCTTGAAAACAAAATAAACCAAACCAAATACGAGGTACAGTTCGATCCGGGGACACCGGTATAGGCGCATGCAGATTAAAAGTAAATTACTAAGTAATAAATTCAAGTGGCTGCTTTCGAAAAGTGCGTTATGAAAAGGACTAAGAACCCACTAATGATCGAACGTTATGACTGATAAAATCAATCAAGTACAAGTACATGTAGCCGCGCAACATATCAGTGAACTTCCCACAGCGAAAACACAGGGTTTCTGTTTAGCAGAACTGTTTAATGAAAAGCTTACATGTATATCTCAAAACTGGTAAATACTGAATCATAAATGTCATCAATGACCTCGCAACTTGGCTTTTCTCTCGGAAGTGTTACAACCGACATTTGTCTTCCTCATTCCTTTCTTTAAAAAAATTAATAAAAAACTAAAATAAAAGAGGACAGAACAGTAAACCGTGTTACAATTATCTGAGCAGCAAATAATGCAACTGAACATTTATTCACAGCGAAACGTCTCCGCATCAGCAGAGGACTTTTTGATCATCAAATAAAATTTTATTTCAGCAAAGAAAAACACACAGCTTTCTTCAGTGACCTACTCAGCCGTTCTTTCAGGATTACTCAAAGATTCACAACAGACAAAGAAGGGGCGATAAATTGAACGAAGGCATTTGCTGCACGGCGGGAGCAGCGTGAGGGGGTGGGGGCACACGCAGCCCCCACATCCACCCCCTCAGGGGGGAGAAAAGTCACAGCACTTGTGCCGCGTCAAAGCTAAAAAAAGTCGTCATGTACAATTGGGCATGCATGCTTTGTACAAATAAATTATCATCTGGCAGTAGTACGGGATTTGCGGCCTCAGGAACGGATTCATTATCATCTGCTCAGACTGTGCGTCCTGTCGCGGCCACTCCGCTGAGCTGGGGTCAGTTTATCAAAGAACGGGTGCGTCATGGCCGTTGCCAGCGTGATGCGTTGAGATGGGTCATACTCCAACATCTTCTCAATCAGATCAAACATCTGCCGATGCTCCTCCCCATCGTCTATCATGTAACGCTGCAAGAACAGAACACAAACAATTAACACTACTGCTACAAATATTGTGCAATAAATTCTAAGAAGATTGGTTGCAGCACAATGCATTCATGCAACAGCACAGATAGTGAGAGGGTGAGAGGGTTTAATTGTTCACACTCACGCATAGCGGTTTGCAGTTCTCTTTCACGTAACGCCCGGCACTGCTTCGTTCATCCCACCGCAATCGACCGTGGTCAAAGTATTTTGTTTTCCTAACACAAGAGGGAAACAGGGAAGCAGAAAAGGAAAGAAAAAGAAAACACACTTCATTAGTTCAGAACAAAACAAACAAAATACATGCAAATCAGCAAAGTGGAGTGGGAGGGGCGGGTTTGTTATACAAAAAAAAACATAATTTTGGCATCATTGAATCATGGACAGCATGCCGAATTAGTGAGGCATGCAACCAAGGAGACCACTCGTCCACTCACAAAGAGAGGTTTGCATGTCTCACGAACGTAACGCCCGGCTAAGTTATGGTGGTCCCAGTCGAGACGGCCGTGCCAGAAGTAACCGGAGCTAAAAGGAAGGAGATATCCATCCAATGAGATACCGTCCTGACCTGAAGAGGGGGGAGGGAGGGGTCATGGGACTCACCGTGACTTCTTGGCCATCCTGTAAGGCATAGAGCCAAGTATTCTCTCCATCATCGCAAGGTGTTCCCGATTGTCGTGCGTCTGCAGGGAATGTTAATTAGTATGGATAATTTGTGAGAGTATTTCCAACGCACCTGAAATAGTGTGAATCCTGTGTATAACTCAAATATGATGCAACCAACACTCCACACATCACACGGTTGCGACCATCCCAACTCTGGAGAAATGAAACAAAGACCAAAAAAAAACAAAAACATGAGTTGTTTATAACAAAGTAAAAAGCAAGCAGCTGACCTAGAATGACCTCTGGTGATCGATAATGGCGGGTTGAGACAATTGTACTGTGGTGTTCATGATCAAACGTGGCGGACCCAAAGTCAATGAGCTGGATGTCTGTGCACTTAACAGTTCGCACGTCTCTCTTCTAGAAGCAACCAAACAATTTAATGTTGAAATTAACATTTACTAATTTTAATTAAATTAATAAATTAATTACAAATTATTAATTAAATCAAATTATTGATTGTAAATACATAAATTAAGAATCAAAGATCACACTCGAAGAGAGATATCTACAAAAGAATAATTACAAGTACGCAAAAAATTTAAAGGAGAAAAGTGCACGAAAAAGAGACAAATGTGATAGCAAAGGTTGAATCTGAGCCAAATCACCAAATGTGCTAATCCAAGAAAGGAAAACTGAGAATAATAATAATAAGGAGAACGGAGGAAGAGTAGGAGAATCAAAAGAGCAGACAAGCCGACACCAACCTTTTTACCGACCTTCTTAGGTGCGTACAGAACATCCGCATCAGAGTTCACAAACAAAACATTTTCCGGTTTCAGATCCGTGTGAGTTAACTGATTATCGTGCAAAACTATGAATAAAATAAGAAGCAATAAAAACAAAAATCAGCCAACTGAAAATTCCACGTACATTTCACAGATTTGACCAATTGATACGCCATGTGTCGCACTTGTGGCATGGGGTAAGGGTGATAATTGTTGTCCCTCTATAGTAGGGGAAACAAAATAATAAAAAAATTCAGAATTCACAAAAATTTGTGACTTTTTAAACTCACGAGAAAGTCAAAAACACTGAGGCCGAGCATGTTGAACGAGAGGCACATATGTCCATGGTAATCAAACCAATCCAGCATTTGTACACAGAGACTGAAAAGTAATTAAAAAAAAAAAAAATAATAATAATTACACAGTGAGCATCAACAAAACAACAATAAAAATGCAATTTGCAAGTGTTGAGGGTGTTTATGATATTCAATGAGTTCCAAACCGGTTCTCTTCGCTTGCACCAGTTAGTAATCAGAGTTTGTTATTGCATCTGAGGGCGGGATGAGGTCATGAGGGTGCACAGGGAGATAAGAGTCAGCAAACGTGAGCAATGTGGAATGCATCTTGCACACAGCTCAACGCGTCTGTACCACACTGAAGGTCTAATTACATCTGCTCATTGTTAACCAACAAAATTACCCATGAGGCAGCACAACTGTGTTTCCAACAACGAAAAATAAAAATATGTACCAGCAGAAATGATTCAGAAAGGAATTCAATAAAAACTACAACATTTTAAAGTTCTTCAAAGTATTTCAAGAATAATACGACTTCAGGAGGGACATCGCAGAACATCAAAAGAATTGACAGCACAGTTACCAGCATTGGCAGTGGGAGATAACAGCTGAGAAGGAAAGGGAGGAGCAGGGATATGGAAGATATATATCCCATGTGAACCCTTCATACACTCATATAATATTATATACACACTAAATCAATAGCAAACAAAAAACACAGAAATTTCCTCAAAGGACAAAAGAATTAAAAGAAGTTCAAATGAGATAAAGAATCACAACCTGAGATGAACAAGAGGGAGAAGAGCAGATCGACCAAGCACCTGCTATTCTTGGCAGCTATTAATAGCAACATAGGTTTGTGAGTGATGCGGAGGCAGCAGTACAATATACAGCCCATTGCTCAAAGGGAAAGTTTACGTCGAGCGAAGAACGTAGAATTTTATCAATCAGAACGAATGAGCAGAAATATTCACAATATGAGATCTCTGAACATATAAACGGATTGCTTCAAACATGGTACAGAAGAATTCATCCGATGTGAGATTTAAACATTTCGTACAGGGTTCAACTGTAGCAGACGCTTACGTCACAAGCTATAATGGCGAGGATGTTGATGGAGCAGGGGGAGGGGGAGGGTCGGATGCCCCAGAAAAAGAATAAAACATCAACAAATTCAGAATGTATGATATCAACTGCGATGCGGAAAATGATGCACAATCAACGTTCTTCACCGGAACATCTCCACAAAGATATTCAATGAACAGAGGGAGTTTGTTGATTTAGTAGAAATTAATACTGGTACAATACGTACAATATACAGACTACAACGTAAACACACTGCAGCCTTACTTTTCGCCCTTCGGATCCTTTTCGTTGAGTTTTTCCAATACGTTGATTTCGAGGCGAGCGGCCTCGCGGTATTTCTCAACATTTTTGATGATTTTCAACGCTATCGAAGCATTGGCCCTGGACGAACACGAGAAATGATTTGATAAGAAATGCCAAAGAAACCGCTCACTTGTGCATGTCGCGGCACTCGACGACTTTGCCAAAAGTGCCTTCGCCAAGAGTTTTAACAACTTCATCTGCAACGAAGAAAAGAGAAGGGATTAGCACCAGGGGGGGAGGGGGAGGTGCCCGGGGGTGGTTGCCAGAGCCCCAACCCCCGGGACACGAGAGAACAAGAGGTAACTCTTGAAATTGAAAGAAAAAAAAAATTGGGGCGGCCATTAGAACGACAAATGGCTCTCCAAGACCGAAAAAAAAAAACAGTGGCAAAAAAAGAAAAGAAATATATATATATATATACTAGTATATAGTATGTAAGCTATATAAAAATGGACAAAAAACATGTATGGTAATGAAAAGCTTATCGTTTGAGAGAAGGAACATAGCGTGTGTACATCGTGCTTGGATTATGTCGCCTGCTTTGTAAATCAGGTGGCCATCTTCGTCATCTTCAATTCTCGGTGTCCTCTTCCTCTGGGTCTGTCATCGAGGTCATCGTCGAGGTCATCATCATCATCATCATCATCATCATCAGATTATGGTAGAGGAGGAGGTGGAGGAGGCGGCCGCACACGCGTCATAGAATAATAGCAAGGACTCCAGGTCAAGACACAGACAAGCATGAATAAGAAGATGA
>KB301444.1:1166-102341 GCA_000328365.1 Capitella teleta
GTAATATTCATGATATGGCAACGTGGTTCAGGGTTCTATGGGACGTTAACATGGCAGGAAGATCATGATTTTGTGGTAATTTATTTCACAATAGTCTATTTATTTTAATTTTTTCAATATTTGTTCACGTATTTTCAATTATATCGACTGCAGAGGAATTGTTTAATGCATCAAGATGTTGTGGAATCGTGATATTGATGTTATGCATTTTTGGGTATTCCCCTAATTTACATCAACTTCACCGGACGCACTACACTGTAAATGGGCGCACTGTATTAAGTATTTTCGGAAAACAAGTCTTTAGACTGTGTTTGAGACAGAAATGAAGGTACGCCAAATTATTGCTCTTCTAATTTAATCTTAGAGACAAGATCATAAGTTAATCAACTATTTAATACTATGATGTATGAAATATTAATTTATAATTTATAAAAAAGTATTGGTATTTCATTTCATCATAATTATACCGGAATAATTCTAATATCGTTGTACTATCATTTCTACTTGAACATTTATCAACTTCCGCTTGTCGAAATTTTATCTTCTTCATATTTTTCTTTTATTTCGATTGTCTTCTGTTGTCAGTCGATAAATTTCACCAGGAAGGTAATATAATGCTCACTTTTATTGACTTTGTCATTTTTGAGTACTTAGCATGCTCGCATCGGATTTCACAACCGATGGGCGGTATCGCCGTATAGCTTGATTGGGATTCAGAAGAAGTGCGTTATGATATATGCAAAATATTTTGGGCATCATTAATATAATTTAGATACCCGGTATACGAGAAACTGGAAGGTCAATGTGTACATAAGAGGAATATTAATCCAAAAAGAACAGAACTGGAAGCGTTTGTACTCTATTTGAGATCATGATAAGTTGCATGAGTTGAAGTTGTATTCAATACAAAACCAGCAGAAGCTGAAAACAGGGACGTGCATAAAAATTAAATTAATTTTAAGCTTGACAAGCAGCATAGAATTGAAGAGCATGAATTTCTGATTAAAATGACACCAATATTATTTCTCTAACTTATCTGGATCACATTTTACAGCCATTTTTGTTTTGCTAATTGCCAGGTAATTGATATTATTGTCGTAATGGCTTTTTTTGTTCCAGGAATACCCATGATTGTCTCAGAGAAAAAGAGTCATAACTCAGTCAATTCTCATCATAACTCTATTCTGTTTTCAGGGTTAAGAAGCAAATGCACCCTCCTACTCACTGAGTAATGTTTTTTCAGACCATCCTTATCATAAGTATTATATATATAGAATTGTAGTAAAATAATTAATTAAAATGCTTAGTAAAATAATAATAATAAATTAAAAGTTGTAAAATAATAATTGTATAAAATTGTAGTAAAAAATAAATGTACATTATTTCATGTAAAAATAGTGACATGCAAGAGAAATAGGGGAGACATACTAAACATTATTAAACCTCAAGTGTCAAACACGACTATACATTATTTCACGTAAGGATACATATACCAGCCTACATATACCTAACACAGCAATGCTGTAAAGTGAATAAAGAGTGAGATGCAAGGCTGTAGACAAATAGAGAAGACACACTAAACATTATTAAAATACAAGTATCATACATGACCATACATGTACATGATTTCACCAGACCAGTCAGTCAAACTCTTTTCCAATGCTTATAAAATGACCCTCTTATGACAACTTAATAATAAGTGAAGTAAGGCAAGGATTAAAAGTACCTGCTGTTTTATTCAGCAGTTCAGGAGAATGAAAGTCTCTTTATGCATAATTGCTGCAGTCTGCATAATGACCTAGCTTCCATCGTCTACTGACTCTGGATTTTCGTGGAGCTTGGATCTCACTCAACGTGGAGGTGGAGGCCACAGGGGAAGCCCTTGGCATTGATTTCGAGAATTTTTGTCATCAAGATTTTACTTCATCAAAACAGGATTGAATGATGAGTTTATGAAGAAATAAGATGTTGGAGCAACAGGCAAATGAGCGGACCAGTCAAGAGACGGGAGATGATGGCCAAAGCATTATGTGTGTGAATCGCACAAAATCGTGCTCGTCAAATCTCCCTAACGTACATAACGTTAAATCCATGACTCAAAGAGGCCTCAGGGACCATGCTAAAATCACTCCAGCCACTCAGGTGATGTGATGATTTTGCCAGCTGTGACCAAACGCTGTGTACTAACAAGATCATTTGAATTATTGGCACTTTCACTCTTCTGTACAGTTTGGCTTCATGGAAATTCTGTTCTTTCATACACGCTTTTGTTGAGTCAAATTTCACACATTATCTGATTCTCTATTTAGCTCTGTTCATTTGTGAGGATTGTTTTACAATGTATATCTTTCCACTTGGGTATTTAATTTCTGATAAATTTCTTTAACTCAATCCCTCTGTTCCTCAGTTTAGTTATTTCAAAGGCAGTGGTCTTTATTTTAACCTTTCATGCTAGACAACTGCACAACAGGGCAGATCCTGTGTTCTATGGTTGATGGTATTCAGATGATCAGATCTGTCAAATGAAAATCTGTGTGACTTCTAACCCTATTGTTGCTAATGTTTCACACTAAACATTTGAATCATATCGATTTCATAATTTATTGTTGCTCACAAATTCTAATTATCCAATATTAATAAAATAATTAATTAATTATACACACACCCTGAGATTGGTTGTTTATTTGCAGGCAAACATGGCTGTTGTCAAGTGGCTCCACCCTGTGTCAGTGGCGTACGCAAGCACGAGCCTCGGGGCGTCCCTTATGAACTCTGTGTTCATGTTCTACTACGTTAAAGTCTTCCTCAACCGATACCACGTCTCAGAATCCTGGTTCCAAGCTTCACAAATTGTCTTCCTGATATGGAATGCACTAAATGACCCTCTGTTTGGCTACATGCAGGACAATTTCAAGCACCCTTGCTTCAAGATACGTCGCCTGTCCATTCTGTATGGAGCTCCTCTCTTTGTGATCTCCTTCCTGGTCCCTTGGTTTCCTTGGGGCGACTACAGTCAGCCAACGTGGCTTGCTGGTTTCCAACTCATGTTTGCGCTGTGTTTCTATGACGCTCTTTTCACCTTTGTCCTTTTGGCCCAGTGTTCACTTTTTGCTGAGATCTCGCACCACCAAGCTGACCGTATACGTCTTGTCCGTTATTCACAAGTCGCTAGCTTTGTTGGTTCTTCGTCCGTCTTCTTCACAAATTATTTCTCTGCCAATCTCTCTGACTTTTCCATATTCCAAGTGACAGTTTTCTTCATCGCTCTCATCAGCCTTGTCTGCATGGTGTACAGTGGATTTAATTCGCACTCGGAATATGATTCTTCTCCCTCTGGGAATCCTCTTCTCTCAGAATCTGAGAGTAAATCTAACAGCGGCAACATCTGGCAGCAGGGTTTGCAGATCATCAGCCAAGTTAACGCTCTATCATTCGTCTTCATGAACTTCCTTCAAGTTTTCCACGTAACATGGCTCGCAAATTTCACTGGGATTATTTGCGACAGCCTCATTCCTGATGGGGAAATATCTTCAAGCTTGCGATCTGTCTTCTACGGAGCTCTTTTTGTGGCACCTCAGGTAAGAGCAATTTCTCTTTTTCCTTTTAATTTTCTTGAAGACGTGTTTCCAGTTTTGATCTGTTCCTGTAAAACAGCCAATTTTCTTCTTAAAATCAACATGTGAGAAGTGCCTCTGACCTAGTTAGCCATTTAAATCACTCGCTCTCGATCGCAAACTTTTCATGCCTCCGAAATTTAGCTGTTCTACACTTAGAAGAATTCTCTGTTCTTTTCCTCAGATTGTTGTAATTCTCGGAACGTCATTTGTCGGCAGTCTGGGATATTACAGAATCGTGAACTACACTTTTGGGGTGAAAATCTTGCTTGGTTTTTTCTTGTTCTTCATTGGACCCACACCTTGGATAATGATCACTTTCTTTCTGCTTGAATGGTGAGCTGAAAATAATGAATGTACGTTCAATTTCAATCCATTTCAGTGTCAACGCCAACTCGGCTTTTTCGCTCTTCAATTTGGCATTGTCAGATATCATTGACAAAGATAAGGAGTTGTATAAAAGAAGGTTAGTTCATCAGCTTATCAAAGTTAATATGATTTGCAATTTTCAAATAGTAAAATAAAAATCGATCAACCAGATTCTGGATCATCACTTTGTACTATGCAATTTGTACATTGGACATGAAGTACATTTGTCTCAATCAACATTTTGAATTATATTCCATTAAGGATGGAATATGGTGAGCATTTGAATTTCCCGTTTGAGCGTGTTAAATCCATGACCCTGAGTGGTATTGACATGTACAATGAGTAGCTCACATCTGTACTGTCCTTCATTCTTTTGCTCTATTATAATTTAACCATAGCTCTGAAGCCAGAAATGCAGTTCTCATTCCATAGTAAAACCCCAATTCTCAATCAGTTTTCCTCTTTGCAGCCACCCTCTGTCCTCAATGGTGTTTGGTATCAATGCGTTGATCACAAAACCAGCGCAATCATTGGCTCCGATGTTTGGAGTGTTCGTCCTGAACCAATTCGGATATCAGCAGTTCAAAGCCCACCAGGCGGCATTAGTCAAAGACCCCTTGTCAGTCACCAACTCTGTGGATGTACGGGACTTGCATTCAGTCATGTTCTACCTATCCTGTAGCATCCCGGTTGCCGTGGGAACGCTTCAGTACATCATCTGGAGATTTTACACTATTCGTTCCACACATTTGTCAATTACTAAATATGTTGAATCCTGAGAGTTTCATGTTATCCATTTTGATTTCATGCTGACATTGTTTATTGAATCTTTTTTTTTTTCTATAGCAACAGTAGTATCACATGACTTATTTGTCATCATAATTTAGTGGTCTTTCCTAATGATCTGATAACAATGGAGGTTCAGTGCAGCTCTCCTATATCTGATTCGTGTGCCATTCTTCATTTCTCCTGAGGGGCCAATTATCCAAATATGGTTTTTAAATTTAAATCACGATCTCAAATTGGCTTTGGTTTATTTTAATTTTTCTCCTAATTTTTTTTCTTGCTAATTGACGGCAATATGTTTAAATTTTTATTTATTTATTGATTCTGAATGGATAGATAGATAGATATTTTATTCATGAATGGAGCACATTCAAAGGACTGCTCCTTAGGCCATGGGGCCTGTCAACCGGAGCCGGGACAGCCCTATAAGCATTACAATAATTGCATGATAAGAAATAAGAAAAACAAGAAGAAAAAAAAAAAAACTAAACGAGAAAAAAAGACTATTAGGATTGTGATTGTGGAGATGGAGGAGTGGGTAAATGAAAAGGGAGGGGAGAGAGGAGGGAATGGGAGGGGGTGTTTCATTCTTCAACTGTATTGAGGCAACCAAGCTGTTTGTGTGAATGAGTCAGGGAATTTGAGTGCTGATTGTAATTTTTTTGCTTCTGTGTGAACGATTTTAGTGTGGAAATTTGTTTTGTGTCTCTTGGGAGAGAATTTCAGAGGATGGGCCCCTGGTAGATAAGGCTTCTGTGGGTGAATGTTTGTCTTGTGATGCGGGTGGGCATTGGGTTAGTGTCTCGGAATCGTGTGTTGTATGGATTGCCTGGCAGGATGTTCATTTGGTGGAACATAGTGTTGAATTCGGGAGGAAGGTGGTTGTGGTTGATGCGGTACATTAGTTTTTGAAGTTGCAGTTTATGTAGATTGTCTAATGTGAGGATTTTTTCTGATGCAAAAAGGGGCGTTGAAGGTGCATTATAGTCTGAATGTGTGATGATGCGCAGGGCTTTCTTTTGTAGTACTTTGTGTCTTTGGATGAGGATGTGTCGATTAGTGTTAGATAGTGTGTGTTAGCAGAATTGAATACCATTTGTGCTTCCATTGTGGTACTTAAGATAGTTCATTGAGTGGAGTATCTTTGATGGTACGTTTTGAATGTAATCTTCCATTTAATTATTTCTATTTTGTATGTTTCAACTTGTTGGTATTTTAGTTGAATGTTGATTTTCTGTGCTCAACATTCTTGTTTCATTTCTCCCATCGCAAATTATATTGTGTTATTCACTGATGTGCAATGATATATATAATAAAAACCTATAAAACAACCAACTTCTCAAGCATTGTATTTACAGGTCAACCTGGCCTTCTCCATAAGAGGGGATTGCTAGCCACTGTAGAGAAATTCACCCATAAACATTACATTATATTCAAAAGACAAGCATCAATGATTCCTCCTCAATAACAGATAAAACCATGAAAATTCAAATTGATTGAATTTTTTATTCAGATTTGCAGGGAAAACACCACTTAAGCACAAATTACGACTAATTTCAACAATTGTCAGCCAATCAGAAGTCCTCGTCGTCATCCGGGGGCGCTTGGTGCCGTCCTGCCATCGTTCGGCCCATCTCCATGTCGTCGCTTTCTCCATCTTGGTCATCAATCTCAATGTCCGAGTCAGCTGGGGTCAAATCATCGCTGTCCTGTGGTTGGGGGTTATTTGAGCGCAATTAAAGAGAGAACCTAAAGAGATACCTCATCATCTTCATCATCATCTTCATCTTCTTCATCAAGGTCCATTCCCATGCTTCCCTTAACACGCCCTTTCTCTGCTATGCCATCAGCACTAGGTCCAACTGAACAGAAAAAGTCAAAATCAGCATATTCCTATATGAAGCATAGGAGTTGCCATTAACTATATTCGTACAACAGTAAGGCATAAGGTCTAGGTTCCTTTCAACAAGTTCTCAACTGCTCTGCATCAGTACTAGTCGTTAAGCCTAACCTGGCCGTTGTCGTTGATGCTGAGGTCGATTTGGTCGATTCTTTTGACCTTGAAGTGACCCCTGCATGCCCTCTTCGTCACTCTCTTCACTTTCATCGCCTTCTTCAACCAAACCTGAATGAAGTACATGTATGAGAAGAGGAAGGGTTTCACGTACAAAGGAGGGAAAGTTAAATATCTTGAAACAGCTGAAAATTCAGAGTACATAATTCTGATTCAACAAACACAACATCAGAGGCTAAATGTACTCATACAGACAACATGAATGGGCTTCAATGTCGCAGTCATCCCAAACATCGCAGAACTCGTGTTTGGGTTTTCTGGCTCCACAAGCATTCGTAATGGTTCCAGACATCTCATTGGCATTTCACATGGATGGATAACATAGCCTGCTTCATAATCTGAGCTAGCATTTGCTAGACGTAAATTAAAAGCCTCTGAATATGTGTACACTATAACACAGGTACAAACAATTTATAATGGTGCATTATGGGTGGGAAAAAAAAAACGAAGAAGTTAAAGACAACAAAATTGCCTTTTGCGCCCTTTTTGGAAAATTTGGCTTTCATGGCACGCATGCTGTCGAGGATTTCTCTTCTCCCTGCGTCACATTCAAGCGAAAAATTAAGTGATTGTCTGTACAAGGAAAGGTGAATGTTAATGAACAGAGTCACAAAAGTTGTTCAATGCAAGAAAACAAGAAATCTCAATGCTCTTTCATTGAAAGCATTCACAGAAAATCCCTCCTTATCCTCAACTGACAAGACAAGCAGATTATCGTGTTTTTTCCATCAGCATTCACTGCATTAATCAGTGAACGTTTGGTTAAAAATTCCAAGTAAAATTTCAATGAATAATGCAACTGTGCAGAAAATGTTTATGAGCAAACCCTACACCTCATTTCTTACCTTCTTGGCCTTCAGTACCCAACAAAGAAAACAAATAGATTCAAAACCCTTAATTTTCACATTTCCGTAATGTAAAAACCACGTTTAATTAACATCATGGATCAAATTTCAGAGCTGAATAATCTCACACCCTCACCTTCGAATTCCTCATCACTGCCTTGGCCGTTAATGTTGTCCTGTTTCTCTTCCTCCGTTCGAATTTTATCTGCCAACTGTCTCAGATGGTTTTCAATATCCTATAGAGAAATAATAATTCTCAGAAATTCTGTTGAAAAAATTCTCAGACCTCTGTTTTGTCTTGTTCCGACCGATTGTAGTCCTCCAGCAGCTGCTCAAGGTAGGCTTGATTCCGGAATTTGATCATGAATTGATCGTACATGTTTTGCAGGTCTTCTTCAAACCTTTCATACTCATCCATATATGCCGGTCTGAAAATAATGTAATTAAAAAATCAACACAATAAATACCAAGGTAATTCTAACCTGACACTTTGCAGAGTTTGCAAGCGTTTTTGATTCCTCTCCAAATCGAGTGATTTCTTCTCAATCTTAGATTCAAGGTTTGCTTCATCGGCAGCAACATTCTCAATGGAACGCATGGTTTTCTTAATATCATTCTGAAACAACATTAAAATCACACAGTTATAAAACTATAAAGAATAAATTAAATGAAATCCTACCTCAACAGCTTTGACTGAGTTAGTGAGGCCCCTTTCGACTTCATTAATCTCCAACTGGCGAGCGATCACCGATGATCGTGCTTCCTTGAAAATTAATAAGAACAGAAAACTACAAGCAATGAAATCATCTCTCAGCTAACCCTTAGATCGACCTCTTTACCCAGCATCTCATAAAGACTTGATCCTTTCGTGGTGATAACTGAAGCAAGTCTCCTGGCTTCCTTCAGGTCTTGAATTCTGGTGGAAATGTCAAAGGTCAAGGGAGCGTCATCATCGTTCTGTTCCGAGTAAGAGGTGATGTTGGTCTTCATGGCGTTGTACAAAACTGAAGTCACTTTGAGCAGCTCTTTGACAGCGTAACCATCCGCTTGGTAAAGTTTTTTGGTGTTCATCTTGATATGTGCTTTAGTTGCCTACAAGGAAGAAAATATTATTATATATATTTATATATATTTCATCGATTGTATTTTACCATAAACTGGGCAACTGATTTGATGAATATCACTCGATCCTGAGCAGAATCCACATCTGTCGGAATGTCAGCATTTGGGTCGTACCTTCAGGGAGCAATGAAATCGGTAAAAAGAGAAGCATGTATTGATCTGTATAATACCTCTTAACCAGCCAGGTAAGAACTTCCGCCACCAATAGGAAGTTTGGTGTACGAAAATTTTCCATTGAAATCAGTCGAGGGTATCCCAAAGCCCTCATCATTTCAGTAAAATCTGGAAAAGGGAAAAATTGATGATTAATGAAAATGAAAATTAATCAGAAGTAGCAAATTCCCACAGTTGCCTGGAAGCCATGTACAGGCAATAATTATGATTGCAACAATGCGGCACTGATATAAAGAAATATATAGAGCTCTTGAATTCTTTGATTTTATTGATTTTTTAATAACCTATGAATACTCAAAAGGGAGTAATTTTCATGTGGTAAAGACCATTAAGTTTCCCAGTTTGTTTATCATATATATTATATCTTCCACATATACTGGTATTATTTCCGAATTTAATTATATTTGCAGTTGGTGGTTGCAGCAGAATTAATAAGCAGAAATAAAACCACTTTGAAAATCACCCCCTTTAATTAGGTCTAGACTTAAAGTGACTTAATTATGAAAATAATCATAATTACTTTAACATAAGCATTAAATTATTAATTATTTGGCATAATCTTTTTAAGAACTCTGTAGGCCTAAACATGTAATAATTACACCAATACAGTATACTTATTATACTCATAATACTATTATACTGGATTGAATGTCACACATTAATTAATTAATTAATTTAAATAAATGTTATTAAATATACACTCTATAATCTATAATCAGATGACGGACTCGTAAAATTAGTGTCAGCTACTCGGCCTACTCACTAGGCAGGCTGCTCACTAGTCAGTAGGACTACAAGGCTACTCAGCGTACTGTAACCTGGTAACCTAATTACTGCCTCTCACTCTCAGTCTCACTCTTAGACGCAGAGACGTTTCCCCAGAGGGGAATATCTCACTCTCAGTCTGTGAGTCTCAGACTGAGACTGTCAAAAAATTGCTCATCAGTTAAATCATTTCGTCTGTTCTAAATCCAGGCACACATTATAGGTATCACTCAACATATGATCGTACACCAACTCACTTCTTAAATCTCTGTACGACATGTTTAATTGTTGTAAAAGGCTGTTGCCGCGAAATTTTCCCAATAATGTTCTCCTTCAGCTGTGGTGATTGCCGTTCTGAAGGAATGTTTACATTAGCAATGCGCATGCGTAGACCGCGTACCTCTGCTCTTTCAATGCAGTCGCAAACGTAGACATGGGTTGACCTTCAAGAAATTTACAGACAACAACTAATTTACATGGTTGCCCAAAATTATGCAATTTAACGAAAGAACAGGAAGAAAGATAAATGATGGAATTCATGACGTGGCCAGGTTAATAAAATTATGAACTGAATACAATTTGAATGCCCGAAAAACTGATTCATTACACATCGAGAATGTATGAAATTTTCGCTTTGTGCGACTGCAACGCATAGAAAGAATCAACGTCTTGTGACTGAGAGAGAAAGTCGCATAACAAGCCAACTGCGAACATCATTTATCTTCGAATAGCGTCATTGCAGGTTGATTTTTACCTTATAACCCAAATTCTACTAGCTCCAAATATTTATAATTTGTAGTTGTTTGATTTGTCTTTGACAACAGGACGATATGGTGTGTGGTACTGCCGCCAGAACTTGAGATGCATCATGCATCAGCTGATTACTTATTTACTAGCTGGATAATAATAATAATCTTAGTCCCCCAAAGGTTGCTCTAACTTTAGGTCCAATAACAATATTAATGCAATATAAGTTTAACTGCAAGGAGGGGTATTAATTGGATAATGAGTTTTCCTTTGATATCCGCGTGCAAAGTAAGGTTTATAACATGCAAATATATATATATATAGTTATGAGTTACTCCTCTTGTTAGCTCCCCAAGCCGTAGCGTAGTGCTACTCCGCTACCCTTGGGGAGCTACTCCTCTTGTCTTTCATCCTTTCAATAGCTAGCTAATATGAGTTTTGGGGGTCCGGGGTTATTTGACAAGTGAACCTTTTTCTGTATTATTGGCAATAATTATGACTCTTGACCCATGAAACAAAAAGAATTCTTGATGTTGTGATTTAAAATGAAATTCTCTACCAGGTTTTCAAGATGGCTGAAAGTGCACCTCTTATAAACAATCAAGGTGGATACCAGCAGCAGATGCCGCAGAATCCAAATGCTCCCCCACCTTACGAAGGTCCTCCCAAGGGATATGGTCCTCCTGGTGGGTCTCCAATCAAACGCTTTATAACCACAACTTATTTCAATCTTGTACAGGCTACCAAGGTGCACCTGGTCCTAATTACCAAGGACCTCCTGGTCCCTATCAGAATCAACCCCCGCCCCCTGGTTTCTCACCAGGGCCCGGCCAGCATCCTTCATACATGCAGCCCAATACAACAATTCTTGTGCAGCCGCAGCCCAATGTTGTAGTCGTAGGTGGATGTCCTGCATGTCGGGTAAGTTTAAATATTGTTAAAATATTAGAAATATAACATTTATTGCTTCCATTTTCAGGTTGGGGTTCTTGAGGATGATTTCACTTGCCTTGGAGTGTGTTGTGCCATTTTCTTCTTTCCTATTGGAGTCCTTTGTTGTTTGGCAATGCGCCAAAGAAGGTGTCCTAACTGTGGAGCAATATTCGGATGAGGCTACATCGTGCCTTTGTTACATTTTGGACATCTGTTATGCTGTTATGTAATATCCCAGACACATTTCTCTTTTCTTTTCTTTTTTTCATCACCTAATTACCAACTTCTGATGTTAAGAAAACTTTTTGTATTCATTTACTCATTCATTATCGCTTGATACTATTCTGCATTCCATTTTATAACTCACAACAATCATGTTCACTGTAAATACATCATCACTGAATGTGCTCTTTGAGCTCAGAAAAATATTGAATTGATGTCAAACCTCACAAATTGATCAATGAACCACTTACAATTTCAGAAACCATCTGATAGCTGATAAAACTTTAACATTGTTGCATAATAAAAGGAGATTGTGAAGAATTGATAATAAAATCTTGAATTTATCAATATTTTTCATTGTTTTACGTGAAGCAAATAATAAAATTCAAATAATTCTTCTGTATCTGAAATTAGTTTAATTAAAAAAAATTCAGCATTCAGAATGTCAAGAACAAACTAAACATCATTCAGTGATTTATTTACAATCAGGAAAACAATAACTAACACTCATTCTGGAATATCATCCTTGAACGCCAAGCAAACGACTGCTTTCTGATGTCCACTGTACTCTCTCTTCACTTCACCCTGCTCAACCGTCCACAAACGAGCCATGTTATCCGAAGACGCTGTGAAAGAAACATTCTGATGTAAGGCTGAAAATGGTTGATTTATGTGCAGTTGTGAACTCGCAGCTATTCCCTAGTCCTAAATGCATCTCAAGAATTTTCTCACCTGTGATAATATACTGAGAATCTCCGCTGAACACGCAGTCCCAAACCCATCGCTGTGTCGGCTCTTTCAGTTCTGTCATCAGGCTAAAATCAGCTGTGCGCCAAATCTTCACAGAACTATCGGCAGAGGTAGTGGCTAGAAGTCTGTAAATAGGATGACAATAAATGATTTGCTTTAACGAAAGAATTTCTGTGCGATCTCACGTTGAATCAGGACTAAATTGGCATTTGAGCGAATACTTGCTGTGAGCAGTCATTTTCGTTTTTGGCTTCAGTTGAGTCGGCTCATCCAAATTGCCTCGCAGACTCCATACATAGCAATTTCCCTGGAGAAATGACTTCAGTGCAACATATAAAAGAGAAAGATGAGAAACCTTGTTGTTGACTGCTGCCATGTAAGTGGCCTCTGGGTCAATGCTGATGGATTGAATTGCTGCATCGGGTTCTGGTGTCTAGAAAATAATCGTCAAGGAAAACAAACGATGAAAAGGAATAGCTCACCAATTGTTCGTTATGATCTGTCTTCAAATCCCAAATGTGAATTGCTCCACTTTGATCTCCAACAAATAACTCACCCTGAAGGAAAGAAGAGTGAGTCGAAATTTTCATCTTAATTGCTAAGTATACAGGATCGTATTATACGTTAACCTGTGTGCTAAAAACTCAATATTGAGCCACACTTCAGACGAGAACCTTTATTCAACACAAGTTAACTACCAGTTTGACCCCATTTCACATAAACTGACCTGATTTGGGTGAAGACAGACGCAATTAACTGGAGCATTGACTTGAAATATCCTCTGACATTGCAGATTCCTTGACCTATTTGAACTCATACAATAATTCCATTTGAAACAATTACCAGACCATACCTAAGATCCCATAAACGGGCTGAATTGTCCTCACCACCTGTGTACATCCATTTGCCTTCCTGGTGAAAACCAACCGTGGTTACGTTCTTAGATATGTTGTCATAACTGATGACTGGGTTGGCGTTGTTGGAGTTGAGGTCATACATCCGAATGTGTTGATAACCTATGACAATAGGAGAGTGAGTTCTCAGTCGTAGATTAGGTCAAAGGCACTCACCTGCAGCAGCTAATAACTGCTTATCTGGAGTGATTTCTAAATCATTGACCTGCTGTGAAGTTAGTCAAGGAATTCAAACGTGCAAAATGATTATTGCAATGGTGAATAACCGAATCTATAGCGGTTTGCTTATAATGATAAACTATTGGTCATTAAACTGTACACCTTGGCTTTGACAAGTGACATTCACATTGGAACAAATTTGTAGATGCATGAAGCCATGATTGAGACAAGGTTATAATGCTCCAATTGGTTGAAGACATCATTGTGAAAAACCCTCATCATCTCCGCAGACAGAAATGATTAATTATGAGGCCTTCATGAGCCATCTCTTTGACCAGAATCTCACAAACAGAGTTGGTAATTCACATTATTATCTAAACGTCACAATGATATTGATGATCAAGATGCTCATCACAAATAACTAGGGCTGGGCGGATATTGCTTCAACACGGATACACGGATAACGGATATCCGTGTTACTAATATCCGACGGATACGGATACGGACACGGATATTTATGCCCAAACACGGGAGCATGCACCTACAGCGTAATACCCTAGCGCCTGGCACACGCTGTGAGCGCAAAAGCCACGGTCTACCTGCAGCAGTTAAAGACAAGCGACCTTGACCTACCGCTTGCTTCTTGTGCATTTCTTTTATCAAAACGTTCAGAATAAGTTTCAAGAGGTATCGCACATGCAGACAGCTCGCTTGCCTGTCGATTTCACAGAGGTGAATTCCTTATCAGCGCAAAGCTATTTCAAATATTTTTCCCCAACTTCACGAGTCGCAGATTATAAGCCCAAGACGGAACGATAGTAACGTGCACTTTGTGCTACAGTGTACACTTTCAATAAACATGATTTGGAAATGTACAAACTTAGTAACTTCATGGGGCGCAAGTCAGTTCATAACTTCATGGCAATTATTGTTCTATAGAAAGTTTGAAATAATGCAAGTCGCTAGATCGCATAGTAGGGGGGCCTACATGTACTAGTCTATATTAACTGTTCAATTTCAAACATGGTTCAAGGTCGAGAAAGTGATGAAATTCAGTGCTGTTTGTGGTTCACACGAAAACTGCAATTGACAAAGCTGTCACGTGTAACGGTGTTGAAAAATAAGTACTAAAGGAGATAGTCAACAACGCGTGTTACGTCACTTTTGCTTGATGACTGAAGAGATTCAAGGGCATAGAATTGTGTTTATTTAAAACAAATCAGAATTAGTTGACATCGTGTTATCTTGTAATTGACATCGCTTAGCTTCAGTGAGCAGCGCTTGTGTGCGGAATGGCTGTGCGCTACGCTCACTGTGCGCTCGAAACAAACACTTAAAATTTACACTATCCGTGTTTAACTATCCGTGTTGAAACACGGATCACGGATAGTACTGAAAACCCCCAATATCCGTGCTGTCACGGATATCGGACACGGATATCCGCCCAGCCCTACAAATAACCAACATCATAATGTAATGACATTGACTAGTTCATAAATTACATAATCATAATGCAATATACTGATACATGGTCATGATGGTGAGGATACAGAATCGGGATGTTGGACGGTTCTGTGACAGATTCCAGTGTGTGCTTGCCAGAACCGAATGGTGTGGTCATAACCCGCAGTTGCCAATATAACTGGATCGCTATTACTACTCATCATACACGTTTAAATGAGCGCAAGTCAAAACGAAAAGACAAAATTCAGAAGATAAACACGGCTGAACTAAATCTTGCTTGGGTCAAGGTTCACGCAAAACTACGGTTCGCTGTTAAACTCGCAATTAAACATCTTCATCCTGAAGAAAAGGGACATTAATCGATAACTTATATATCTAATGCCGAAGCATACTTCTATAACATATTTTTAGGGGTCTAATTTCATGATTTATTGCTCAGTAAACCACCATTTTTACCTGATTTCACAGCCAAAAAAATGAAACTGGTGGTCATCTTATTTTAAGACGACAAAATATTCCACAGCCGCATTCCAAGACCGAAAACTATCACACCTACCACCGCTTACTATATATAGTACATACGGTAACATACATAATAATTATACTGGGGAGACAGTTATGGCCGTGCTGTTCTGTCATAAATACGTTAGTCGTAGGGCATTATGTGCTAAAAAAAAAATCCAGAAAAATACGTTTTCGGCAGGGACGTAGCCAAGGCGGCGCCCCGGTAATGGTGGCTTGCGGCCCGGTTAAAAAATTTCAATTTTTTTTAATAAATTTTTAAAATCTGTCACCTTCGTGTCCATTGTTACATTATCTTTTAACAAAAACCAAGTGTATACATGCTGAAAAATTCAAAGAGAGTATAAGGGTCACCAAACTGTGTGATGGAATACTAGTATTTGCTCTGCCCCATGACGCGGAACCGAGAACGGAAAAAGCCCAGCTTTAAAGGGAGTGATGTTCTATTGCTTTGTTATGGAAGGGAGCTACTATTTCCAGAATTTTTTTTTTTTTTTCATCACATCCTTGACCGCGAAAAATTGATTCCGCGAAATGACGCAAACATGGAAAACCGCGAAATTTGAATTCCGCGTAAAAATAGTGTTCTACAGTAGATGTACATATATTATAAACACATTGTACATATAATTGTATGATTATCTTTAAGCATCTGAAGTTCGATTTGCCATTTGCACATTTGATTTTGCAACAATTGATGGCATATCTGATTGAATTTAGGGAAGTTTTAATATACATGCATAAACACTACTAAGGGGGTTAAAATTTGTCAGAGTCACAGAGCCACTAATGAGTCACACTCTTTTGTGCTTTAGTGTGCCCGCCGTGGGCGTGGATATTGCGACACTATTAGAGCATTAAATCAACCTGAATCTTGATCCAATGGAGGAGTTTGTGCACGTCAACAGGTCACTTCTATGACCATAATGCCTGCTCGCCTTGCCAATCCTGTTCAGGCATGCCAAAATCCTGAAGGTACTTCTCGATGTGTGCTGTATGTGTATATTAATTATTGTGCTGGATGCATTAGGCTCTGAAATAGTGAAATCTCTTATGAGGTTTTTGTCCACTTAAGTCGACAATCCCGCATACCAGCTTCAGGATTGGGAATTTTCTCGGAGTTTTGAGATCATTAACCAGGCAAAAAAAAAAAAAAAAAAAAAAAAAAAAAAAAAAAACATCCATAATAAATGAGTCGATCTTGATCTGATCTGATCTGATATAGGTAGCTGGCACCACAGTGTGAAGGTCATCAACCCCTATGGAGGATTCAAGGCTCTGATGTAGCTATGGCCCAAAACATAATCGTTGTTATCTATGGTGTTAATACAGAGTGGATTAATCATTAATGCATGTTGAAATTATTCGTATTTGTTTTGTTTAAGGATGATTTAGGTCTAAGTACATATGGCCCCTCGGCAAATTGTTTAGCTCGTGCATGTAACTATATTACTAGCGCATATAACCTGGCATGTGCGGCAATCCTTTTATGGGTAGAGAATGGAGCAAATTAAAGGGATGGGGAACTAAATTTTAAGTGATGTTCTATTGACTCATAGCACCAATTGATAGCATTCCGTGCCAAGAACACCCTGCCTGGATGCAAGCGTAAGGAAATAATGCATTCCGAATATCGGGGTTAGCATTGCGCCTATGGGAGAATGGCTTCCATTGCGAAGTATAGGAGGCAAACGTCAGCTGATGGCTTGGTTTGGCTGATGGCTGATTTGTTCCGTTCCCCTCGTGAAGCTATCGATTTCAGCCAATCAGAGCAGAGCATCTTCGCCATAAAAGGACATCTTTGTTGTTTACGAAACGAAAGCGCAGGCGTGGTGCAATCTGGCTGACCTTTTTACTGTTTCAGGATGAAAAACGTGGTAGGTGTCCTAGAAAATCGCTTGTTAAAATAAGAAAAATAGCGAAAAATATTTTTTTGTTTGCGCCTGACTGGTGGCAAAATGATTATTCTATCTATTTCCGAAAAGAAAATAAAAAAGTATCAAGGGGTTTAGTCGCAGGACACGGTGATATGACGAGGCCCATTGTAAAAGATGGGGAACTCGGTGTTTCATCACAGCGACTGACGTCACGCCTAATTAGCATTACATCTCCCGCGAAATCGTTAGCGATGATATTCCTTGTGTGGGCCAGGCATAAGAATCATCTTTGGTGCATCAAATAACGACTCAAAGTCCATTTTCAACCAGTTCTCCCTCCCTTTAAAGTTTAGTTTTTCGATAGAGAGCTCCGGACCGAAAACTCCGTGAAAATTATCAGCGACTGCAGGAAACAGTAATCATCAGAATCGTCTGCTAGCTTTTCACTTTTGAGCGAACATATTGTATTATTTTTATTGAATTGACAGCCCATTTATTGAAAAAATATGTCAATTTTCACTTTGGCAGCCATATGTTTCTGCCTTCTGTTAAGTTATGTGCTCTTTCGACGTTTTCTGAAAGGCGAAAAACGTGTTTCGGTTGTCGTAGTGGGCGATATTGGGCGAAGCCCTCGTATGCAGTATCACTCCCTCTCTTTCTCAAAGAGTGGATACAGTGTAGATCTCATCGGATATTCTGGTGAGTGTTTAAGAGTTGATTTTAGAGAAATAATATGATAGAATTACGCGTATACTGTGCAGATCACACTAGTCTTAACTGACACTGAGTTACTGTAGCACTAGCTCCCCTACTCCCTAGCACAGATTCTTGGGCGAGGTCTGTATACCTCGCCCGACGGTAAATCGCTTCTTTTTGCGTATACTGGCAGCGAGGCTCCACTCTCAGCCGATTGCATGATAAATATATACATATTATCTGACAAATCCTTGTGTTTAAGCCCTCCAGACTTTAGATGGTATATTTATGCTACAAGAAAAAACTGTCCCCGTGGTTAATTTTCGATACCTTTATGTCAAAGTCAACTCAAACATACAAAATTTTCATGCATATTTTAATGTCAGAGAAACTTTGCCTGTGATTGGAAAAAAGCTGACTCAACTAATTGCTTGACTCGGAACGTCCAATCAGCGTCATTCACACCTTTCTCGAAGTTGACAGCGAGCGATTCTTGGAGTAAATCCCAAATCCTATTCATGCTTACAATAGGTGTGAAAACAATGATGCACAGTCTCATTCAATGCTTTCCGTTGTGGTCAGTATTGTTTAAAGGCATAGAATGATTACAGAAATCTACAAAGTGTTTGTTACCTTTTAAATCGGCAATATCAGAGAAAATATGATAGACACCCAAGACTTCAAAGGGGGTGGATACTTGGTATATAAATGAGTGGAGGGCAGTGTTGGGTCATCATTTAGTCTCTGCACATATGCTCGTCATCGTGGCTATGAAGAGAAAACTCAACTCTTTTTGTTTCTTTTTTTTTTCCACGTTTGATCCATGTTACTATATCTCAAGGGCTCTATAACTCGAAGTGATTTTGGTGGCCTTGAATTTTGACATATCGAGATTATACTGTACATGCATCTATACTCATGCAGGAGACGATTGGCCAGTGTAGGGCCTATCATAATGTTTGAGAATTTGTCATAATTTCCAAATGCATTGGGACTATTTCATTTACTCAGATTTTGAGTCATCTGGTCTGAGATCACATGACTTCATAATGAATATTACATGAGCCAATTTCAATAAGTTGATGGCTGTCTCTGTTGCACCACCACACGTGATTGTACTTTATTCATGACAACTCATCTTTTGCAGGTTCCATTCCACATGAAGATGTCCTCAAAAGTGAATCAATTAAACTTCACCACATGTTTCAGCCTCCAAAACTTCTTTTAGGTAAGTTCATACTGTCTGTTTATATCTTTGAAACATGAGCCATTTAAACAGGGTTCCCTAGATTGGCTGCTTACGCCATCAAGACCATTTGGCAGGGAACTTTTCTTCTCATCGCTCTGTTAACAGTTCCTAAATCTTCTCACATCCTCATTCAGGTTTGTCAATTCCAAAAGAACCTGCACATAATGAACGCTTGTCTCATGCAGAATCCCCCTGGGCTGCCTGGCTTGGCTGCCTGCTGGCTGGTTGCCAAGATCCAGAAATCCCGTTTCATCATTGACTGGCATAACTATGGATATTCCATCTTAGCATTGGCAACAGGCCAGCATCATCCTCTTGTTAAAATTGCTCACAGGTAGAAAGAAGGTTTTGCACAAAGAATCATTTTCATAATTTCTGGCTTTTTCTTTCATGATAATTTTTTGGCACTACAGGTTTGAGCGAATTTTTGGGCGATTGTCATCCGGAAATATTTGTGTAACGAATGCCATGCAGAAAGATTTGCATGAAAACTGGAATATAAGGTATTAGAAATTAATTCTGTTCTATTTAGAATGAATTCTTTTTGTTTCCAGGGCTTGTACAATGCATGATCGCCCTCCTGCCATTTTTCAAGAAACGTGTATAGAAAAACAGCACCGCCTGATGAAGTCTCTATCAGAAGAATATCCTGAATTCAAATCTAGGTTATTTACATCTTTCATTTTCATGATAACTCAAAATTTATACGTTATGAGTGATTAAAATTTTGTGTTTGTCAAATCCATAATTTTCATAATGATTCACAGATCTACTCCCGCTAATGAGTCATCGGTCAGAACTTTTGTGGACAAAGACGGTCATCCACATTTACGAGACAAGCGTCCTGCTCTTCTGGTCAGCAGCACCAGCTGGACAGGTCAGTGACCTTTCTTCTGATTAAACAAATTCTTGACCGTTTTTTCACAGAGGATGAAGATTTTGGAATTCTGCTCGCAGCACTTGAACGTGAGATCAATTAAGGAAAAGAAAATCCCAGTGTTTATTTTATTCCTTACAGAATATGAAAAAGCGTGCTCTGATGAAGATTGCTGTTTACCCGATTTGCTGTGTGTCATCACAGGTATTGTGTTTGGTCGATTTTGATTTCAAACATATTTTTTTTCTTTTTGGGGTGAAATTTCAGGCAGAGGACCACAGAAGGAATATTACAAGAAGATCATTGATCAGAAATCATTCCAACACGTCTCCATTTGTACTCCTTGGCTCACTGCTGAAGACTACCCTAAACTTCTTGGTGAGATTTCGTGGCAATCTCTTGAAAACTTCCATAAGGCCCACATGATTAATAAATACATGGCCTCAGTGTGATTTTTAACATATCAACTTTCCATTTTTGTTTTCAGGTTCGGCTGATTTAGGCGTCAGTCTACACATGTCGTCCAGTGGCCTGGATCTTCCTATGAAAGTGGTTGACATGTTCGGCTGTTGTTTGCCTGTTTGTGCAGTCAATTTTCAATGGTAAGCAGTTACTCTTGCTGATTATGTAATTATCTTCTCTTTTTCTCAGTTTACCAGAGTTGGTCAAACACGAGGAGAACGGATTGATTTTCAAAGACGAAATGGAGTTAGCATCTCAACTACAGGTATGTATCTTTTAATCTTATTAAATTCGCTAAATTGAAATTTATTTTGACAGATGTGCCTGAAATATTATCCAAATGATTGTCAGAAGTTGACCAAATTTCGACAGAACCTTCGTGGATTTCGCGAAGTGGGATGGGATGCATCATGGACTATGAATGTTCTACCAATGTTTAATGAAAGTTGATTAAAAAAAACACACATTTTCTTGCTTATGAATCTCGGATAAGTTTTGCTTAAAAGGTCATTAAAAAATTTATTTCCATTCATTGGTTTTTGTTTTTATCATGAATTGCATATCTGGGGCCGATACCAGAAGAGAACTTAAGCGTCCTTAAGCAGTGCAGCCCCTTAGCATACTTAACTCATTCCAGGAAGAAACTTATGATCTCTCTCAATATTAGTCGCTAAGTGTGGCTTGGCTCAGCAGCGTAGGTCAATTTAGTTTCTGAAATCCACTTCTGATCACCTGCTGAACGCCTCCTCAATCATTCATCATTTTGCATGTGAATTGTAAGCAAGATAACTCATTTTTCCCCTATGTGGATGTAGAACTACTTGTGCAAACACGTATCTGGAATAAGGTACCGCCACAAACTTGACCGAAAAGATATTGTAATCACACTCACATGCATCCATGATCATGAGTCATTGAGATTAATTTGTTGATTGATTTATTACATGTGATAAGGTTAAGTGGGTGACAAGGCCGGAAACCAAGCATGTTACCCATATAGCGAATAATTATTGAAAGTTTCAAGTATCAATTCAATAAATAATATGCTCAAGTCAATAAATCTTAAATTCTGAATGACACCAGAATATCTCTCGCTTAGCATATGAAAAGATATAGCATTACACTGTGGCATTACACTGAAGGCTCTGTTGGCATTAAAAGATGCTATGCACAGCAAAGATGAAGCTCTTGAGCCGAGATGAGACAGTTGATGGATATGCAAGCCAACTAATGACGTTTACCAATGCCTACAATCTTGCGTCTTCTCCAAACACTCAGCCATCTCATGTGTTATCACAAAGGGTTATGGATTGAGAGTCAATATGTTCGTAGGGACAGAGTCCAACAATATCAACGGACTGATAGCACAGGAGGCTAATAGTTTCTCAAGGAATTCAGATCTTTGTGGATTGCACGTGAAAGCAGTTTGTATTTGAGAGGATTTTCTTTTACTAGTAAGTTGGAACTTTATTTTGTATATTAAATCATTTCTTACTGAGAATTATCTTATGGTATTCAGCATGCAATAATTGCATCAGTCACAGGAAACTTATTATATGCATATTTGTACATTGTTTATTTACAGTGCATGCTTAAATTTTAGATATTTACCATACACAGAAGAGTAGCCTACCATGAATGGATAACGAGAACTTAGAAATCCATAAATGTAAAGAAAAAGTCACAATTAAAATATACTTTAATTTCGATTTAAAAAAATCCGACTTTGAAAAACATTCAAGTCACTAAGTGATGTAACTATGTGCCAAGTTTGTACACAATCGAGATTTTTTTTTCCCCCGCCTAGGGTACAGAACATGTCGGATCCGAACTACCCTCCTGGCTCGTACCCTCCAGGGCAGCCTCCAACCGTCATCCACGTCCACCACACTGACGCAGTGCAACAACAACCACAAATGTCAGTATCCATGGCAACGGTTGCCATGGAGGTATGCTAGCAACACATGCTATGCTTTAGGCTTCTGCTTTCAAATAAACATGTCTTGCTTGCTCGCTTTTGATGCCATACGTTTCAGTGTTGTGCTTTACCAGCCAGCAAAGCCCAAGATTGACGACCGCTGCTGCTTGATCGCCTGTTGTGCTTGCTTAATTCTGCTGTTGCTGTTAAAATACATTTGTTCATTTCACTCAATTACAATCACAATGTCAGTCACGCCTCTCTTGCTTGCTATGTCTCTTTTCTTATCTTTCTTCCATCAAGATTACATGTAATAAAGGTTTTCTGTTCATTTTTAGTGTGGCATATAACAAACCTCATTTAATAACAACATTCAGGGCTCGAAATCAAAGAAAATGTTTACTCGCCACGTGGCGAGTAAACGGAATTTTTAGTCGCCAAAATATATTTTTATTCGCAGGAAATTCTGACGAAAAATATTGCATTAAACGCCTTGATGCATACTATGTCACTTTCTCAACCAATTTTAATTTATGTCGATCGTATGTGACAATGCACTGCCATATAGCGGGGATGATGGAAGCAAAGATTCCTGAAATCATCAACCACTGCTACTACATGTACTATAGGATTCAGACTAACCACCAGTAGAACATACTATACCTAAGACTCGACATTGAAAACATGTGAATGCAGTAAAAACAATGGGGGCGCCACAATTAATTCGTTTGATCAGCTAATTCAAACTTGCCCGCATGATATTAGGCACCTGCATGGGTTCACAGCGTTCAGTTTTTTTAACTCGGGATTGAGCAAAAATCTATTGCTTGGGCTTGACCAAAGAATCTGCCCTTTACATTTAATTGGGAGAGCTAAATTTTTACTCGACATCTGGGGACCATTCTTGATATTTTCACTCACCAGTGAGAATTTTTACTCACCATAGTCTTTTTCGAGCCCTGGCAACATCGTCTCCTGTGTGTGGTACAAAGTAATTCATTATTACCGGTATAACTCCTTCTGGATGGGAAAAAATTATAGATACCCGCTAGTAACCAGGTTTTTTTATTCAGAAAATTTAAACACCTCAATTACGCTTCTAAATTACATCCAACTATCAATATTTTGTCATCCTTAACCTGGATAAATATACACATACCAGTAATCGTGTTGCCAGGATATTAAAATATTAATCAGCATAAGCTTATGCTTGAGAGCCAAGATAACACTTATCAGATATGTCACTCTTGATTTAGAAAATTGAACTCAAATGCCAACTAAAACCACTTTTCTTTTCTCCTTTGCAGAATCGCTGAGCCTGGTCCCCCACCCCCCGAGGAGAGTGGAGGAGGACCCTGCATGGCACTGTGCCGCTGTTGTGCCTGCCTCATGTGCTGGCGCTGGTTCGCCCGCAAGTTTCCCTGCCTTGCCTGTCTGTGCGTCTGTTGCCCCTGCTGTTGTCCTGATCCAAATTAAACTGTTCGCATGCACTGTGCTAGCAATCTGTAATCAAATCTCATGACGTATCCAAAAATTTTGGGATTAAATTATATGCCACTGATCATTTTGTGTTAGTTCCTTCGACCAGTGCACGGTTTCTAAGAAAATGAATGTGACCCTCCACCGCCAAAGCAGTGAGAAGTCAGAGGAATAAGAATGATGAGTTGTGGCTGCGAGGCTTTTAGAATATTCAGTGCAAAAATTATCAAAATATCTCAATTGATTTCAAAGTACACAGCAAATTGTTGGCAAAAAAAAAAAAAGGAAAAATCTCTGCCAAGAAAATTCAGCGTGTTCTAAAACAAAAAATAGACTGTTCTATCAAATACCATGAATTTTAGATCAAATGAGGTGTAAGTAGCCGGATCAGAATAGAAAGTAAAAACCTTTTTCGCCGTGCTACGAATTTGCTTTGCGTCTCATCACATCTTTCATGGTGGAAGTTCACAAATATTATCAAGATAATCTAACTGTATCACGGAAAAAATGAAACATAAATATGAAATACTAAATGCTGTACAAGAACATTTATATTTAAGCCAAAAAATGAAATCATGAAGTGGGAATCAATCCATGGCCTCCGCCCCATTCTCCAGCGCCAGTTGTTTTCCCATCCATTCAGGCGCTGACTGCGTGATCTTCTCAATGATGTTGTTCACTTGGAAACACAGACTCTGTATCTGCACGTCCCATCTGGGCAGAGCCACACGCGCTGGGGAAGAAAAAAAAAAATTACCCCTCATTCAAGGAATGCCTCTCTATTCTAATGCTGAAATAAAACTATGTATGTAAACCATCGAAAAAAACAATTAAACTACACAGAATTATAGAATTGAGAAATACGGATCAGAGTGATGAAAGGAACCTTCGAAATGCACAATAGAATCAATCTGGTCAATGTGTCCGTCCATTCGTCCTTCTGTGATCATTTGCGACGCAATTTTCTCCGCCTGTGTAAAAATATTTAGAACACAAATGTCAGTGGGCAACATCTACTGACTATCATAGGGGGAATGGCTAACAGCGCTCCAAGCTCTTCAAAAGAAATGTTGTTGTAAAGCTTGCTGGCTGACAAAAGGTTGTGTTCGATCACAGCTCTGTCTAAAATCGTAGAACCTGCAAACATAAAGGATGTTGATAACTTGGATCCAATTAAACGGATGTAAATATTTGGAAAAATAAAGTTGATAATCTAAGGAGAACACTTTTTAAGTACTGACCGTCCGATGTCACAGCTTTTTGGTGTTGAAGAAGAAGTTCAGAAAATTCCTGAAGTTCTTCGCTGCGGATTATTCGATCGAGATACCTGTGAAAGAACATAATGAAAAAATCATCCGTATTAAAAAAACACAAAAAATTTACATTTTCTCCAGAATACTGTATGCCGGCAACTGCTGACATCGTTCATCTTTGAAGAGGGTTGCCAGCATTCGAGATCTCTGTTGACCTTAGAGGAAAAAAAAAAAAAAATCAAAATGGAGAATGACAAATAAAGACGTGGATGAACACACCAGCAGAGGCGAGAATCGTGCACATGAGAGCATTCTTCAACGCTGTCATCCGCTCACTTTCGGCAACAACAGTTTTGTACGATAATTCATTATAACGCTGAGCTGCTTCAATGAATTTCCGTCTGTAATCTAACACACGAGCATAGCACACCTGGAAAAATAGAGGAGACCGAATGAAGGAAACATTGTGAAATTATCAATATCTCACTTTGTAGTAAATCTGAAGTTGTTCATTTTTGGAGTCAGCTTGAAGCAACGAAGCTCTGTTGATATACGCCTCTGCCTGGACGGGCTCCTCATTCTCTAAATACAAGCGTGCAATCTTCAGGTACGTCTCCAACTTGTAATCACTCTTGTACTGTCTGAGGGAGAGAGTGCAATAGACGCTGTAGAGTGATTTTCATAATTGTAACAATTGACCTGAATCCAATTGGATATGGAGAATAATGCTTTAATTGAGAAATAGATTTTAGTTGTTGTATAATTACTTTTGACTTTCCATGTAATATTGCATGTATACATATGCAAAATAAATATTATAATAATAAAAAGTGCCTCACTTTTGAGCGGTTTCGAGGGGAATTCCAACAAGAACGTCAGCAGCTTCTTTCCATTTCTGTTGTTGCTCGTATAACGTTGCTAAATATTGACGGATTGAAGCAACCTGTGAAATGCAAATTCAGAATTATTCTGCGCCAAGATCTCGTGGTTTCACCTGTTCTTCAAAAGAGATGGCTCTGGGTTGAATCTTCTCCAGTGAGTAGTGAGCAATATCTTTTGCAAGTACATTGTCGAGTTTCGACAATGAAGTGCAGAACTCGGACAACAGTTGACGTGAAATGACCAGGCTGACATTCTCGTTGACCACTGGAAATGATGCAAACGGTGAGGTGAAAGAGAGAACGCAAATTGAGCAACATTACAGGCTTCAACAAAAAAACGGAGTTTCTCGAGTAATTCTTCTCCACTTGACTGAAGAATTTCTTCCAGAACAGCTCTATATCTGGAATAATAAAGTAAATATTAGAATCAAATTACGTAATAAAAATAATTTTATACAACACCCATGGGGCACCTGGACTGACACTCAGAATTCTCATGGAGCAGTAATGGCTCAAACCTTAATTCATTGTTCATGTATTCTGATAATTAGGTCGAAATACTAAGTCTGTGTATCAATGCCGAACCGAACCAGAATATCAACCAAAACTCATTGGTTTGGTTCATAAGATAATATTGATTTTTACTTTTGGATCAATGCACTGAAAATTCTTTGGAATCATCATCTGTAAAAAAAGTTTGTCATGATAGTAAGGAATCATTTTGAGCTGTTTACTTTCACTTTCAAATTTTATATTGATAAGCTGGTCACTTTTAACTCAGATAATCCTAATACATACACCTGGATTCATCATGTTGATGCCAGGGTTTTTATCCTTCTTTAACCTTATTTCTTTCAAAGCACTTATTTTTCATTCTCATTTAACCCTTCTTGTGCTATTTGCGACTGTTGTCACGATGCGTTATTATTCTTCTGACTGCTAATCGCGACAACAGTCGTTTCCGAAGATACCCGAAGTTAGTCGGCATTTTCCGTTACTTTCCGTGACATAGATCGATCGTCGGTTATGCTCGGAGATGTGACCTACTTTAGGCTTCAGTTTCCAGTCACGTGGTCGTTTATTTTTAGCCTCAGCTCTGTTTTGAACCTGCCGACCTCTGTCGGGGGATTTAAATGTCTGCAGATAGATTCTATTGCAAAGATACCCGAAGTTAGTCGGCACTTTCCGTTACTTTCCGTGACAAATATCGATCGTCGGCTATGCTCGGAAATGTGACCTACTTTAGGCTTCCGGTTTCAGCCATGTGGTTGTTTATTTTAGCCTTAACTTTGTTTTGAACCTGCCGACCTCTGTTTAAATGCAGGGGGATTTAAACGTCTGCATATAGATTCTATTGCGCGCAATCGTTGCTATTTTAGCCTGATGTAGATATTATTTCATGAATGAAACATTGATTACATGTAGTAATATGCTGTTTTACTACACATTGCAGTTGACCATGGCTTCTGCAGACTTGAATGACTCAATGACTGCATCAGTCACATTCACCGTGTCACAATGTATCGTTGTATGGCAATCATCACTATGACTATGACTAGTATGACTAGTACTAGTATGAGCATCATCAGTACGAGTATCGATCAAGTCAGTGTGATACTATTGATATTATCATTATGTGAGTATGAACTATGAATTTAGTCTCGTTCCAAGACTCTATATTGGTAATTCCCACAGATTATGGCAACAGAATGCAGCTACTATGAATAATTATCATCATCATATCTGATTCAGTGATTCAACTGATTGTGATGGTCACAAAGTTTCACTTAGTAACTTGATAAATATATAGACTTTTAGCAATTATACAAATCTCAGAACGGCACACTTCATTTGGGAAAAGTTTGAAGAGTGTTGTGAGCCATACTTTTCAATCTTATCTTTATGGCTGCTGCTTCCCCCGGCCAGAGCGGCAAGAGCCTGCTTCACTGCCGCCATTGTTGTGATCAAACTGATAGCGCCGTCTAACGGAGTTTGGTGTCAATATATGTACAAAGTTAATGAAATCAAAGTCATTATGGATGTTATGTATCAAAATGTTCTGCTGAAAATTTTTAACACCGCCCAACGATATAAGTGGGCATTTTTCGAACAACAATAGCTTAAAAATTAAAAAAATGCATAAGTAAGTATGACCCGGAAGCTATTTACCAAGCAGACGATTATTGGTTTCATTATGGCAACTAAATAGTGTATTAAACGAGTGTTCTTCTTTAACGAGTATTAGGGGTGTGTTTTTCTTCTCGAACCGAACTGTGGTTCAGGTCACTGGTTAGGACCAAGTCTCGGTCACGGATGATGAGCATGGGAGATGGGATCTCGCTTGTCTTACAGTGGAGTTTGTATGCTACAACATTGTTGTCAAGATAACCATAACCAAGTCTCGTGTTGTTTGAGAGGAACCAAGAGTCCGGTTACGCAACTACAGCGGGATTCGGTCCTAACCAGTAACCTGAACCAGATTTCGGTTCGAGAAGAAAAACACGGTCCAGGGGTCTGCAAACTTCTCCGACAAAGTGCAAACTCGAAAACCATGAAAATAATCGAGAGCCACACAAAGCTATAGATGATTTAATTTAATAACTTCATTGTCAAAATATCCGATAAATTGCACATGCACATACATTTCATCTCTGTTGGCGAAAAAGATGAAATTATCTATTGTCAGCAATGACATCAGGTTCACATTCACAGCAGGCTCCGCAGATGAAGATGTAGGCAATGCTCACAACAATATGAGTGGCAGGCAAACAATGCTGCAATAACCTTCATTGATGTGACATACATTGGGAACCTGTCAGTAGCATACATGTATATGTTGTTCTAGAGGAAGCATGATTGCACAGCACCACAATATGCAGAGATGAGAGAGAGAGAATGCTGGAATGATCAGCAGAACTTGAGACTGGAATAGAACATGATGGAGAGTGGAGAGGAATAGAGAAATGCAAAGTCATGCAGATAACCTTTCACCCTTTCAATTATGACACCAGGCTTACCTAATGTCAGCTGACCTCAGTGAACTGGGTCTTACACATTAGGGGTTATCACAGGCTCACAACATTCTTGGCTTTTTTGAAGATGCACTCCAGTGTGAACGAGTTGATCAGTTGTTTAATGACCAATAACACACCGAAGGTGACTGCTATCTTAAATAAAAAGAGCATGCATGGGAGTAGTATGACTACAGTGCCTTCATCCTTGTTCACTGCTGTGGGGGCTTCCCTGAAGTAACTATTGTCAACATTTACATACTGTTGGACAGTGAACCTTTGATGTAGTTCTTGCATAGATTTTATTCCATCATTAATTGATTATTTCATTCAAAAATGCGATCCAATTGCAGTTTAAATTGTGTTGTCTCTGGTTAAGCAATTTGAATAGCCGGTTATCATATCCTCAATGTAACCACTTTCAGCAATCTAATCTGGAACCATTACCTAAATTCATATAACCATGAACAATTTATATTTTCTGATACAATAAATGAACTAATATCAATAATTAATTATATAATTCCCATGTTAAACCTTAAGGAGAAAACATTTTTCGTTATATCTTTACCCTATAAATTATTATGCATTGTATTTTTTTTTTTCACTATTCTATTGTGTTCTGTATTCTTTGTCACATTCTTGTACATGTTTTGTACAAAATAAAGGATTATTATATTATTATACAGCCTATTCATGGACAGCCATTCACACTAAAGTGTTGAGTCTATTATTAGTGATTATGACCCATTATATTTCACAGATTCTGCTACTAGAGCGTACATACGTCACCACAGTACATGAACTAGACGATAAGCGTTCACGGCTAAAGTTATATGACCTTAAATTAGCTCAAGGCTTATGCATATCAATGTTTTGGGAATGTGGTTTCTTTCTCAGGGTTCTGTTCCAGTTTGTGGCAGAAGCGACTTGCGGGAACTCTTATTCCAGAGTTCTTGCAATTTCCGAACTCCCTGTATCCCAAATAACAGTCTCCAATCATGAAAACATAAATCAATATCTTGAACAATACTCGAGAAAGAATTATGTCTGTGTGTCTGGAATTCAGATTGATTTGTGTCTTCCTGCAGATAAAGAGGAGGAAATGGAAAATAGACCAACTCTTTTGGTCTGCTAGAGTGCAGAAACAGAAGAGTGTCATTCGAAGCTGTTGGTCACCAGATGGTTTGATCATTGCCAAGGATCTGGATGGGAAAACCTCCCTTTTTTTAAGAATAAGGATGATATCGATTGAATTATTTCCGGATCTATAAATTCCCCAACCACCATGATCACTTCAATCACATATGCTGCTTCTTCAGCTTCATCAAAACAATAACGTTGTTTTCTTCCTTTCCCTTTTCTTTTTCTCATTGTTGTTCTTCTGTTCATCTTTTGTTACACTACAAATCACCATACCATGCTCAACAAGCCTCTGCACCCAATACACCTCAAGTCCTCTGTATGAATTACCTTTCAATCAAATTTATAACTATCTGATTATAATAATAATAATAATAATAATAATAATAATAATAATAATAATAATAATAATAATAATAATAATAATAATAATAATAATAATAATAATAAATTTATTTTATATAGCAATCATAAAATTCACAAAAGTCTCTGACACGCTGTACAGAAATATTAAAACCAATTATAAAGTATACAATGTAAAATGCATAAATAAATAAAACAGTCAGTGAAAATAGTATGAGCAAAATAACAAAGTTTTTAGCTTACGTTTAAAAATGGCAATTTCAGTTTCAAAACGTAGGTCATCTGGTAGAGAGTTCCATAAAATGGGGCCATAAACATTAAAAGAACGTTGATGTATATTGGTATTAAAGCATGGCACAGATATAAGGTTGAGATTTGAAGACCGAAGTGATCTACTCGGCCTGTAAAGTGAAATCAGATTGTATAAATAAAATGGAGCCAAGTGATGTATACATTTAAAGACAAGAAGTGCAATTTTAAAATCGATTTGTTTACACAGAGGTAGACAATGCAGGTGTTTAAAAACGGGTGTAATGTGATCAAATTTCTTGGTTCGAGTGACAATACGTGCTGCAATGTTCATGATACGTTGCAATTATAAATAATAATAATAATATATATAATAATGAAGATAATAATGAAGCAGGAGGCCAGCAAGCAGAGCATTACCATAGTCCAAACGCGAAGTTATAAAAGCGTGCACTAAAAGCAATGCTGCATCTTGGCTGATGTAATTGCGAATGCGACCGATGTTGTACAGATGGAAGCGAGCAGTCTTGCATATTTGGTTTACGTGTTGAGTCATTGATGCGTGCGAGTCCATGGTGACACCGATGGTGAGGTATGAGATGAACCAATCAAGCGCTGTTCCACAAATACCAATACTTCTAATGATGCCGATGATGAGTTCATGGTCAACCGTGTCAAATGCAGCTGAGAGATCCAACAAAACAAGGAGCACCGCCTTCCTCTCCCCCAAAACACAAATAATGTCATTTTGTACTAGTACAAGGGCTGTTTCGGTACTGTGGTGGCGATGATAAGCTGATTGATGAGGTTCATCCAGGTTGTTTTGAGAGATGTACAGCTGCAGGCAAGATGCTATTGCTTTTTCTATTATTTTTGACACAAATGGGAGGTTTGACACGGGTCTATAGTTCTTCAGTATATCCTTATCCAAACTGGGCTTCTTCAACAACGGAACAACTTGAGCAATCTTATATGCATCGGGCATTTTTCCTTCCAGCAGAGATCCGTTGACGATAGAGAGAAGTAGAGGGAGCAGAGGATCCAGGATATTTCGGAGTAGATCCGTGGGCACAGGATCCAGGCCACAAGATTTCACTGCAGACGACTGAATCAGTTGCACAAGTTCATTCTCAGTCACAGGTTCCCATGATTGAAGAGTGGACTCTGTTGATGGTTCTGGATCACGGATTTGAGAGCAATCAAAGCTGGATCGGATGACGTCGACTTTATTAAAGAGAAAGTCATTGAATATTGTGGGTGATTATACTTTATAGACGGTCATTCAAAATTTGATTGAAACTACGGATTGCACACTTTTGAACATTCATTCACTCAGTGTGATGTCCTTTCATGTTTTTAATGTTGAAGATGATTTTGACTCAGACTTAAGTTTTTGCAACTAAATTGCAAGTAATCGTATGCTCTAAGTGATATTCCAAAAGATCCACTCGCTTCTCCACTCGATTGTTCTGCTCCTGAACCAGGGCTTTCCGCAGGCCGTTTTAGCATAGCGGGGCCGCAAGCGTGAATTGCTTGACACTGTGAAGCGCAAGCGTGAAATGCCACCGCAACGTACGATCGGCAAGGAAAGCGGCGGGAAATTCTTCGTGCCTGCTCGAAGTTCGTGAAAATTCGCCGAGTATTCCCAATGTTAAAGGGATGGAGAACTGAATTTTAAGTGATGTTCTATTGACTCATAGCACCAATTGATAGCATTCCGTGTCAAAAACACCATGCCTGGATGCAAGCGTAAGGAAATAATGCATTCCAAATATCGGGGTTAGCATCGGGCCTATGGGAGAATGGCTTCCATTGCGAAGTATAGGAGGCAAACGTCAGCTGATGGCTTGGTTTGGCTGAGGGCTGATTGGTCCCGTTCCCCTCGTGAAGCTATCGATTTCAGCCAATCAGAGCAGATCATCTTCGCCATAAAAGGACATCTCTGTTGTTTACGAAACGAAAGCGCATGCGTGGTGCACTCTGGCTGACCTTTTTACTGTTTCAGGATGAGAAACATGGTAGGTGTCCTAGAAAATCGCTTGTTAAAATTAGAAAAATAGCAAAAAATATATTTTTTTTTGCGCCTGACTGGTGGCAAAATGATTATTCTATCTATTTCCGAAAAGAAAATAAAAAAATATCCTGGGGTTTAGTTGCAGGACACGCTGATATGACGAGGCCCATTGTAAAAGATGGGGAACTCGGTGTTTCATCACAGCTGCTGACGTCACGCCTAATTAGCAATACATCTCCCGCGAAATCGTTAGGGATGATATTCCTTGTGTTGGCCAGGCATAGGAATAATTTTTGGTGCATCAAATAACGACTCAAAGTCCATTTTTAACCAGTTCTCCCTCCCTTTAACAGACAGTGCAAAGCTGCTTCTCAGAGTAGTCTGCGCATGTAGGCCATCACTCCATTTACTTGCGGCCATACAGAACACTGCAAACCGTGTCAATGGCATATTTTACGCTTGCCGCTTGCTAATACTTAGCTGGGTGTTTATGCCAATTGTTTTTCTTTAGAGAAATTTTGCAGAGTTCATTTTTCAATGATCATTGATGATGTCGGGCACAAAGCTTTGCGCTAAAATTCCCTCGAAGACGACATCTTGTCAAACAATTATCGGATTTTTTTAAGAAACGGGCACGGGTTGAGTTATTTGAAATGATAGTTATAATGATGATAGTTATATAATGATAGGCTCGACACCGGAGACTGTCTCTTAGTTACTTACATGCATATTTATATATATATATATATATATATATATATATATATATATATATATATATATATATATATATATTATATTATATTATATTATATTATATATATTATATTATATTATATAGTGTGAGAGTGTGTTATTTTTCTCTGTTTTGCTCCCCCCCCCTGCTAGTGTGTATTGCAGGAGCAATACATACTTCATTCAGTGATCTCTCAAACTGTGCCAGACATCTGTTGATTTTATTTTATTATTTGAATTTATTTCCCTAGACCTGGCTATGCTGGTCACTCACTGGTCATGTTGTGTTTTATGTAGTTCCTTTTTTTTCTAGTTTATACCTTCCATTGTCTACTTACCTGATATGGCTGAGGCAGGATTAAAATTTTGTGCACACGTCTCTCTTGCATCTTTATCATTCCAATATATCTAAGAATACAGTAAAAGCTCGTTACAAAGACATGTTTGGTTCCAGGCAAATCGGTCGTTTTAACGAATTTGTCATTGTAATGAATTTGGTCCATAACCCACCGACTGACCGTCATGATGGTCACCCCATAATGCCTATTGGTTTACTGTATGTAGTGTTACCTAGCATGCATACTGTGTTGTAACAAGGAAGAACAATTTTATGGATTTGAAGGATAGTTTAGGTCTTATATTTTTATTTCTTGAAGAAATCAAACATTATTCTTTCATAAGCAAAAGCTGTGAATTCACACCTCGAGCGCTCGCTCTGTCGCCGGAGTTCATTGAATATTCATAGAGTATTTTTCCGATCATCGGCAACGATCAAAGGACTTTTTATTTTTTGTAATCAAAACAAACAATAACGCTTTGAAAGACGACAAAGGCGACTGCTACCTATCCGTTGCTTTAATTGAGCGGGAGATGTGCATTTCACTCTCTGTGTTCAGCGTCAGCGTTCACAGCTTTAATCCTTTCATCTGAGCTGTTTACCAACAAACCATTGAATTGAATCTTTGATATTTTTACCAGGACTTAGATAAACATTGCAACAATAACATGCCGACAACATCAGAAATTTAATTTATGTGAGTCGTTCGTCGTGGGTCAGTGAACATCGGAGACAATCGCGTGTCATTGAACATGAGCGACCTCAAGGCGATGGCCTGTCGTTGTAATGAGCTAGATTTCAATGTTAAAGGCACATTTGTTTAGCGTTTTGCCTGTCAGTGTCGGAACAGTGAATTTTGTCAGTGTATCGGGCTTTTAACATTGTGGCAGATTGGTTTTGACCAAAAAGCTGTCAATAAGTGAATTTGTCAGTGTAATGAGTGTCGTAATGAGCTTTTACAGTACATCAATACTCAATGGTTTATAATATTAGTTGCATAAATTCAGCATTAATCATTTTTGGTGGGATTTGTGTCGCGTTATCCGTTTGTCCTGCTTAGCTTCCTAAGTACCACCACAAGCCTGAAAAAAATCCTGCGGAAGGCCCTGTCCTGAACATTGTTTAACCCAGCAACCAATTAAATGAAAGACTGTAAGAATTTTCGACTACAATTGATTTGCTTTGTTCAATTAACTTGTTAAGCGTTAAACAAACAGGGAGGCGCCATTTGTTGTGAAACCCCGCTAACTCGAATTTGAAGGGACCAGCAAAAACACTTTGACGAAGAGGGTTTTCGACGAATCGGGGTTTTCGAATTCTCAACATTTTGGTAACGTTATGATCTATGAGATGATGTTATGATAGCGTATTGATCTCAAATTACGTTATGATAGTGTACTGACCTACCCTTGAACACTTTGAAGCCACCAACACATGAAAAAAAAGAAAAAAATTAAAATGATTTGTTTGCGGTATTCACACAACCTCGCTCGCTTCCTGTCATCTCCACTCTCTCTGTAATGCGCTTGAATCTTCTCAGAACTTTTGATCCAAGTTGACAGGATGCTTGGTGGGAATCCAAACTTATTGCCGATGGCCTTTTTCTTCTCTCTATTTTCAGCTTCGCTGATCGTCGGAAACTTGGTCTCCAGGGTTACACGCGTGATCTTTCGTTTAGTCATTCATCGACAGAATAATTAATTTGTTGTGACGAATGATTGGGTTTATACTGATGGGCAGAGTTTGTTTGTTATTGATGTTTCCTGCCTATTCAACATCTGAGGCTATACCGCTTTCTGTAAATGTCTTCATCAAAGACGCCATCATATGTTTTACTCCGATCGAAAATCCACTGCATGCTCTCTCTCTTCTTTTGTTAATCAAGCATCGTGAACAAAAGAACGCTTGCTGCTAATTGAACCTTTAAACATGGCGGCTGCTTTACGATGCGGTCGATTACGCAATGAAAAGACGGAGACGGAGACGCTGACTTCTGAACAATGCGAGAGGTGACAAGCGAGTCGAACTCTGTTTGTAAACGATTGTCCAAAACAGTAAACAGAGTTGCGTTAATTACAATTAGCAAAAGGGTTCTTTGATTTACAAAAAAACTACGTACAACAAATACGATTCGATTTTGCGACATTTGTGACATTTTGCAACATTTTACGATTCGGTTTTTTGACAAAGCAGGGTTCGAGGAATCCGAGCAATCTGTAATGCTAAAGTATAGGGGAGTTGTCGGGTCTTTGAAAACACTTTGACGAAGAGGGGTCTTCGAGTTATGCGTTTTCGAGTTAGCGGGGTTTTACTGTAGATAGAATAATCATTTTGCCGCCAATCAGGCTCGAAAAACAAAATATTTTTTGCTATTTTTCTTATTTTAACAAGTGATTTTTTAGGACACCTATGTACACGAATACATCTTGTATCCCATGAAGCACTGCATCCATCATACGTTGGAATGTCTGACCAGTGTTTCGAAGACCAAATGGCATCCGTACGAATTCCCATAGACCAAAGGGGGTCGTTATGGCTGTTTTTGGTATGTCCTGTTCACTCACGGGTATCTGATGGTATCCGCGAACTAAATCCAAGGAACTGAAGATTGTCGCGCCATGCAGGTTACCCACAAAATCTTGCACATGTGGTACTGGATAGTGATCGGGTGTAGATACCGTGTTACGGCGAAGATAGTCGTCACTCCCCATTCGGTTTCCGCACCATGTGTAGTGCTGACGACCAACAACTTCTAGAGGGTCTGACGATGCCGAGCGCCAAAAGATGATCAAACTCCGCTTTTGCTGCGCGAAGCTTGGTTGCTTCGAGGCAGCGAGGGCGTGCCCAGATCGGGAGGCCAGTTGTTGGTATGTGATGCTCTATTCCGTGCTGGGGTTTCGAGAGCGCGAAATTAGGTTGAGTGAGTTTTTGGAAACGCCGCAAAAGTTGACTGTAGATATCATCAGGATGCGTCACCACAGAGATTCCCTGCTGCGACTTGTGCGGTGATACGTCGACGAAACAGGCCGTAGTCGTCAAATCCTCAGGGTTTATCAGTCGTCGCTGATGAATATCCACCAACAGTTCATGTTTCAAAAGGAAGTCTGCGCGGAGCAAATGTCTTTTCACGTCCGCGAGCACAGAATCTCCGCGATATCTGCGACCACCAAAACATACAATACGTGACACGGTGCCATAAGATTTGATGCTTGACCCATTTGCAGCCTGCAACTGGGGGCTTTTGTTCCTTTTGCTCCAAGACATGCATGCCCGATCAGAATCCGTTGCCGGTACCACAGACACCTGTGCACCGGTATCGATGAGGAAATTATCCTGCGAGAGCGAGTCCTTCAGACACAAAAGCGGCGAGGAGGATGAAAGGGGGACCACGCTCAACACTAAGAGCGGCGCCCCCCACATCGGGGTCACCACTTGTGGTGAGCAGAAATCACTCTGAGACGAATTGCCACTAATGAATCTTTATTCTAAAAGCTCCCGTCTTTTATGTGGAGAGATAAGTAGTTACAGAGCTAATAATATATCATGAGCATATCACGTCTCTGCCATATCATTTTATTTATTTATTTTTTACTTCAAACTTATGAATCGTGAAATTCAGAAAGAAATAAACTGTTCAAACGCGGTGTAAAATAAAATATAAATAAAATGATAAGAAGTTGATTTGTTAAGATATGTCATTAAAAGCTTTTCAGAAAAAGTGTGATATGAAGTAGTTAAAAAATTTAGTTTACATGAAGCTATGATAATACAGTAATACAATTTTTTCAAGTCTTTTGAAGTCCATGCAAAAAAAATAGCCAGACATTCCTTGTAAAAAGGAATACAAATCAACCCCCAATGGGTCAAACATCACTCATCACTCAAACCCTATCAAAATCAACCTTCTTGATTTTCTGTGGCCTCTGACTCACAATATTTCCTTGATGTCTCTGATACACTACTCACTTCCTGCCCCAAAGAAACGTGATTGTTCACCACGATCTGTGAATGGTATCTACGATAACATGACTTGACTTAACTTGCTGGGTTTAAATAGTGAGCAAAGCTCTTTTTGAATCTTGGTTAGTTGTTGTTATGTTATTGGAATAGATGGGGTGTGAGTTCTAGATGTTGGTTTGGTTGATTTTTAGGGGGTGGTGTTTGTAAGTAAGTTTTGTTTAAGTGAGATTTGAAGATGTTAATGGTGAGAGAGTTAATGGTGCTGCGAGGGAGTTCCATGCTGTAATGATGCGGTGTCATAAGGCAGTCGAGTAGGTAGTCATGTTTGTCCTTTGTTTGGTAAATTTGTGTCTGTATCCTTGGGTTGATGTAGTCTGAATGGTGGTAGTGCATCTGTATATTTGATGGTGGTCAGTCCTTTGATGATTTCGTAGGTCTCAATAAAGTTGGTTCGTAGTCATCTGTAGGTCAGGGTTGGCAGTTTGAGCTTTTCAGTTGTTGGGGGTAGAGCAGGTGATGTGAGTTGGGTAATGTTTTTGTGGCTCTCATTTGTATTCTTTTGATGTTATTGATATGGATTTTTTTAGATGGGTTTGTCCTTAGGGGGCAGACATATTCAAGGATGGAGTCGTTATTTTGCTTTATGGAGGGTGAGGAAAGTGTCATTGTCTAGGTGGCGAAAGTTGTCGTCTGAAAAGTTGAGTTTGTTGTCAATAGTGATACCAAGGTCTTTTTCTGTGGTCTTGTTGTTGATGCGTTGATTATTGATTGAGTAGTGTATTTTTTTATATATTTTTTTTCTTCAAAATGGAGGGTGTTACATTTGTCAGGGTTCAATTTAATTTTCCAGTCATTCCTCCAGTCATGTTTTTTTTTGTCCAGGTCTTGTTAGGGTCGGTTGGTCGAGATGTCTGGGTCGATAGTGTAGGATTTTTGTCATCAGCAAACACAATAGTTGGGTAGAATAGTTGGGAATCAGGAAGGTCATTGATGAAGAGGGAGAAGAGTATTGGGCCAAGTACGCTCCCTTGGGGCACACTGCTGCCTACATCAATCCATTCTGAGAGGGTGAAGGAAATCCAGACACACTGTTTGTGGAGTCTGCCTGACATGCGAGTTTGTGGAGTAGGAGAGGGTGTAACACAACGTCAAATGCTTTTGAAAAGGCTATATAGTTGGTGTCAATGTTCTGTCTATTGTCGAGAGCTGTCTTCTACTGGTCAATGGCAATGAAAAGTTGGGAGGTAGAAGAGCGACCTGAGTGGAAGCCATGTTGGGCGTTGTGGGGGAGATTGCTTGATTTCAGGTATTTGGTGAGGGTGGATTTTGGTATTTTTTCAATGACTTGCATGTCTCACGGGTAATACTGATTGGGCGGTAGTTGGGAGGGCTCTTTTTATTGCCTTTTTTTGTATTCAGGGTTTATGTGGGCTAACTTCCATTGATACGGGATAGTGCCTGCTTGAATGGTCTTGTTGAAAAAGTTTGTGAGGATGGTAGTACTTTCGGAGGCTATTTCTTTGACGACGATGGGCTGGATGTTGTTGAGTCCAGCAAGTTTATATTAAACCCGGAAGCCACCGCCGTGAGCCGCAAGTTGCCGCCATAGAGGCCTGAGTCGTCAGCCAGTCATGGCTATATGGCTAGCCGCCACATACATGCGCTGCCATTGTCCATATTCGCACCATTAAAATTGTATGAAATAAATTGTTTAAACCGCAATCATTGAGAATTGAGATGCGACTCTTTGCATTTGATCATCAATCATCTTCCCTGCTAGCATCCTGTCTTCTGCATAATGTATGTTTCAATACAGCAGTGATTTGTTTTGGATCAGCTCAATCTTTGAACAATAGTGATATCCTCTGTCATCATTGACTGTAGAATACAATATGAGTTTGTTTTGGCAACAAGTCAACATAAGACCATAATTTTTCAAACATTTGAATGGCGCTAAATTGAATGATGTCTGGCTGAATAAGAACAAATTATTTGCTGTCAAGTGCAATATTGCATCATTCACTTGCTTATTTGTTCTACATGTACGTGCATGCACTAACATCCATTTCTTTTGACCAAGTGCGGCTCTGAGGAAAAAAAAAAAAAAAACCATGTCATTAGCATTTTGTACATGATTCCAGAAATTTATATTAATTTAAAGCAATTGTTGATCATGAATTGCCTTCCTATAGAGTTTTTATTTTATTTTCGCAGGCTTTGTTTCTGAGTCTGTATAAAATACTGCAACTAGTATATTCAGTTTGTCATTCATTTCAATGCCTTTTTTGTAATGACAAAGAAGGTTTCATAAACTTTCTTTGATTTTGATTTCTGATAGCACAGATAATATTTTTCTTAAGTATACTTGTCAACAAATATTAGGCATGCTGATGTAGATGCTGTAATATAATAAGGTATGATCATTTGCTTCTTGTATCTAAGTATCTATGTTATTATGTTTCATACTTTTATTTTTTTTTACTCAGAATGTATTTTATATAAATAAAATAGTGTCAAATACAACTGTCAACAAATCCAGGGAGGAAAGCCGCTTTAGACATTATTGACTATAATGTTCTCCAAACAAATCAGTAGCTATAAAGGGTTATGACTTATGACAGAATTTCTCTTGTAGAGCATAGATACCATTACACAATTAACATACATATTTATTTATTATCAATTTAATTCTTCACAAGTTGTAAAATAATACTCATTAAATAATATTGGAAGAGTGCATGCTATTGCCTTGCTTTTGGGGCTGAGTGGATATGGACTGAGAGCAAAATATTATGATTGCTCTGAGCCGGCTCGAGCCGTGATAATTACTCAGCCGTTGCCGCGAAAAAATTACGGCATAGCTGGCTAACCGCTGATTTGATGCTTCAGCCATCCGTATTTTTACGGCTTGGAGGCTCTGGGGTCTAGTTTATATGGATCGATTGAGAGGAGTTTGGGCACACTTGTTTTTCTGTGATGGTGGTAGTTTCTAGTGTGAGATTGTTTCGGGAGGGGAGAGGGGGGAGCTGGTTGGATTCTTTGGTAAATACTTTTGAGTACTGAAGGTTGAAAGCGTTTGCTTTGTCACAATCATTGGTCGCTAGTGAATTATGTTTGTAATAATAAGAATGCCATCGAAGTATTCTCAAATGTTCTATACAGCTAATTATACGATATTGAAACATGTATTTCTTGCTTATCACGCTGTAATAATATTCATGTGTTCGATTACACTAGAATGAACCCTCGGGTGGATTTCGCGAGTAATTAAAACTGGTATTCCCTTTTCAATCATTTTTTTTTTTCGTCGACATCAGTGTCGGTTTCCATAATTCACTCCTCCAAGTAGGTCACGAAATTATGGGATGGTAATGGTGGGCGCGTGATTTTGAAAGACCTAGAATGCCCGCTTAACGAAATGGTAAATAATGATCATATGTATCTATATAACATTTCAGAAATCCCTCAATCTGGTCACAAAAATATTGAGCCATGACTTGATGTCATTTTGAGCGTCATGGGTGGTTTGATCGATGCCTTTTTTCACCACTTAATCTTCCGCGTCCTGGATATTTTTTGTTGTCGGTCACAGAACATCAACATCTGTCATGAGAGGGGCGCTCCACGCTCCAGTTACGATGCAGTAGTCACGCCTTTGAGTCATATCTTTGCTTAATTATCGGTACTATTGACTGTCATCTGCTCATCACATCTGATTTCATCAGATCTGTCAGTTCTGTAAAGTCCATCTCACTATGGAGTGTTGTGACCTGTCGGTAATGGATCATAAATCATCATTATCATAGATCATTAGATGTAGCTGGGTTTGCACTTGATCATTGACTGGGTACAGTCTTGATCATTGATGTGAACAGTGAAGGTCATAGGTAATACTCTGTACTAATCGGGAAGGACTGTTGGCAACATGTCTGATCCGTATGGCTGTTTCGTTGATGATGTAAAGTCACCACATACTAGTCCGAGGCTGTTTCAGTGTTTGGTTAAGATGCATTTCTCTACATAAGCCTAATTAATATGATCATCACATCAATTATCCAGTCACAATAGGAATGATTTTGTTACCTGTAGTGTAATCTGTGAGGTATGTTTTAAAACTCTTAATCTGTATGTAAAAATCTTTTTTTTTTCTTCTTCAGAAGCATCTGAGCTGATTTGTGTTCGTGTGATATGCAGTCATGAACAGCGTGCGCCAGACAACACATGGTGGAAACCAGCAAGTGATTCTCACCTCGCAGGCTGCTGGGACTGCTCAGCAGCAGACCGCACAGACTATTGCCCGGCGTACAATACCCGCTGGCAGTAATGGCCCTCAGAGCTCACAAGGCCAGGTCGTGACAAAGGTCATCATTCAGCGGCAAGGCGCCTCATCCGGGCATTCGCTGCTCAACCCAACTGTGTCATCACATGCCCCTACGCAGACTATCACTCTCTCAGAGGGTGGCATCGTCTCATCACAGAAACATGTGTCAACCACACCAACTAAGCAGATTATCCCAACTGGCAAGCTGCCAATTTCTCCCCTGAAGTCGCCCACGCGGTATATTGTGAGCACAGGGACGCAGTCGCCTCCAAAGCTGCTGACCAGCACTGGTCAGATGATCACCATGATCACAAGGCCCTCGAATGTTTCGAAAACATCAACCATTACAGTCTCTCCTGCTGGTGTCAAACTAAAACCCCAGAACTCGGTAATATTGCTGCTTCTCAAAGCTCTTATTTGCATTGAAGATCGTTTCTCTTGCATCAGGTTAGCACGATAGAGCAGGCTCAGAGGATTATGGGTAACCACTCAACAGCAGCTAATGTCCAGCCGGTGTCAATAGGTGGTGGAAAATTTCAGTATGTGCGAGTTGTCTCCACGCCAGGCTCACAATCAGGTAAGCAACAGGGTCTCAAACACGGCATCAAATATTTGTGATCTCTTTCTGCAGCGGCTGTGAAGGGCATTCAAGGGCAGCAGTCGGTCGTGCCTGTATCCAACGCTGTGAAAATCGCCATGCCCCCACATCAACTTCCTAACCAGCAACAACAGATGATGAATCGAGTTCGTGGTGCCACGATGCACTCGAGCGGTGCTTTTGGTCCATCCAATCCCCGACTGATCCTGCCCGCAACCTTGTCTCAGCCAATCCCCATTCAGCCTCAGCCTTCAGTGCAGAACATTCGGCCACAGCTGGCTCAAAGTTCGCAGGGAGCCATAGGCGGTGGCTCACTCACTCCTGGCTCCACCATCAATGTTGTCGGCAGTGGAATGCAGAGCTTCGCTTTGGTCCCTGCGCAATATGTCACACAGGTACGATTCTTGTGAAAATAAGCATGCAGCGGAATTCACTGATATGTCTTCCAAAGCTCCAGCAGCAGCAGCAGCAGCAACAGCACATCACTCAACCTAACGTTGAAGGACCTTCTGCCTATGCCCCTTTGAACACAGGCAATTTAAATCACCAACTTGCTGTGGCAAAAATATCCAATGCTAATGGGGCAGGGTATGTGTTTTGTTATCTGCTTGAAATATAACTGATTGCTTCTCTTTTTTCAGTTCTGCTGCCGAACAAAACGCTGCTGCTAGACCACGCAAAGCTTGCAACTGTACCAAGTCCCAGTGTTTGAAGCTGTGAGTGTGACGTACATTAACGCTTCCAGATCTATTATGATCACTTTTTATTCGTCCTTGCATGTTTACATTGGTGTTTTTTTTTTTTTAATAATATGTCTTATAATGTAATTTCATGTTCTTTTCACAGATATTGTGACTGTTTTGCGAATGGAGAGTTTTGTAGCAATTGTAATTGTGTTAATTGCTTTAATAATCTTGAGCACGAAGAGGAGAGATCAAGATCCATAAAAACCTGCCTCGAGCGAAATCCTCAGGCATTCCATCCGAAAATTGGTGAGTTGAATTTTTGAATGCGTTGTTTAATTAAGGGATAAGTCATGGGAAGGAGATGGTTATTCTGATTCTTGATTCTGAAGCCGTATAACCGAACTCGACTTCGTCCCGTCGGTTATTTGGCTCCAGATTCCCTTATATTTGTTTACCTGACGATAACTATCGACTTCCGAGTGACTTACCGGGTTATACCACAAAATAAAACTTCAAACTTTTATCGAGTCGAGTGATGCTTAGGCTTTGGGTGCACCATTTTGAAGTGATTTTTACGCAGTTGGTCTGTTGGACACCTGGGCGAAACCTACAACAAATTCTTCTCAGAGCCCGATAAAACGATTATTAAATCTCCAGTATCAATGAATAGCAACATAAGATGTATTTCCTTCTAGAACAATGTCAATTTCCACTAAAATCGATTGAAATTCGCCAATATAACAAACGACCTTTGTAATAGAACAAATGACCTTTGACCTGTCAGATCAACATAGACAGATGCAATCATGGACCGTTTAACATATGGACAACTGCAGACAAAAATGATAGCGCACATAATATATGATCTGCTCCTGTTTTAACACATGCATTTTTCAGCGCATCGAAACATGGTGTACTTTTTGTGCTTCAAAAGAAATTAATGAAAAATAGAAATAAATTATCTGCATATAGGCAATAATTGAGCTGTTCTTACAGCAGATCATCATAACGTCCAATCAGCGATTGCGTTATGAAATTGCATTTTGAGACTTTTAACATTAGGTGAATTGCCAGAGTGATCTATGCTATTTGTTTATTTATATGCGTTATTTATGCACGGATCAATCACTGAAATACTCAAAGCTGATTGGCTGGCAGACTCACTGAGTGGTATAATTTTATTAATTCTATTTTCCAGGCAAAAGCAAAGCAGGCCAAGGAGACATTCGCCGACACAACAAAGGCTGCAACTGCAAACGTTCAGGCTGTTTGAAAAACTATTGTGAGTGTTACGAGGTCAGTTGAACTAAAAAATTATTAGAAATTTGGTTGACTACCATTCTATTTCATCAGGCCAAAATTCTGTGTACAAGTTTATGTAAATGCGTTGGTTGCAAAAATTTTGAGGAGAGCCCTGATCGCAAGACCCTCATGCATCTAGCAGATGCAGCGGAGGTCAGAGTTCAGCAGCAGACAGCGGCTAAATCGAAAATGGATGAATTGCCAATTAAGCAGGTTACAGCGTCAGATGGTGAAAGGTGCGTGGCTCTGAGCTGACTTGGCTGTTTCTTGATTTCCTGCTCACAGATTAGCGCACACATTTGTGACGTCAGAGGTGGTGGAGGCAGCGTGTGCGTGTCTGTTGGCACAGGCGGAGGAAACGGAACGCACGCGGCAGATGGACATTTGCCAGGAGAGGCTGATCTTGGAGGAGTTTGGACGCTGCCTCATGCAGGTCATTGAGTCCTCCAACAGCACAAAGGGATCCTGTGAGTGTTATCATTCTGTCGGTCGGCCAGTCTTAAGTGCCCAGTACTTGTACTTGAGGCTTTTCATTACTATGTTGTTGACTAATTACTCTCTGATAGATTGATTTATGCTGAATTTCTGATTAAATTGGAAGCATTGGTTTTATGATTATCTTAGCTAAGTGATTACTGTTTAGCAATATTTCACATACTAGTCCAATAGTTTATGTTTTCACTCTGTAATCCAAGAGTGTTCTTTCCTAACTAATTCCTCACCCTTTGAGGAATTGCCTTCTATTTTTAAGTATCCTAATGACGCTTTATCTGCTTGCAGCTCCACACTTGCTGTAACGATTCCCCTGGAGAGGTGGGGAGTGAGCAACAGGGACTCCCTTTTTAATCCGTTATAGCAGTGTGCAACTGTCCTCCACATCCTTGCTCTGCTATGACATACGATTTTGCGCCTAAACTGCAGCATCTTTTTCTATTTATGCATTTTGTTGAGTGAACTTTTTATGTTATGTTTTCATATGTTCACTGATTTATGAATGAATGAGCGTGTGAGTGTGTATGTATGCGAGCGTCTTTTAATTTAGCCCCTTCCGTGTGTATTTATCCATTTCTGATTCCTCTCGCAAATGTTAACGCTGTATATAAAACCATCTTTCGTAAATTTCTTCTTCCTCTGCCAGTCAGTTGCTAATGAAACAATCAATTATTTGTGCGTCGTCCTCATTCAAGTTTAGAGATTGGTGTTTTTATTTCATTTTATTTTTTCCTTTTTGTGTGTAAATAGTGGCGCCTTATTCATTGTGTGACTTCAATTCTCCTCTTATATATTTTTTTTTACTGTTTGAGGATTGATTATTCAATTCTTTAATTCGGCTATTATTTTTTCTTTTCTGGACAGTCCATTTACCGAATTTGGTACATAACTTGATAGGAGAAGTAAAATAAATTCAATAATCATTTCATTATATTTCTTTCTTATTGTTCTTTGTTTTTACTTTTAGCAATTTACGTGTATCTGGGTGCTCTTGTCCGGTTGATTCATAAGGGGACCACAATGGCACAGTTGTCTGCCCAGCGTGCAGAGGGTCGTGGGTTCCCTACCCGCTTGGGCAACTTGTCAGTTTTGAATTTCGTGGCCTGAAAACCCTCATGTTCACATTGCGTAGTGTCAAAATGTGGTACCTTGTTGGACAGTGATGGATGTTATTTATTTTGTGCACGATTAAGCAGGCTCCGCCTTCGCTGCAGCAAGTGCTTGCTTGTATGCTCCCCGGGGAGTTGTGTTTGTGTTGGTTTGATGGGCCCAATCGCCAGGGAAAGATTGATTATGTCCGTCCCTCCATAATCAATCACATTGTCTGTAATCTAGATGAAAAACTACTTTGCTTAACTTTATATTATTATGTACTTTACAAGAAGCTGTTACTCATAACATTATTTCAATCAAGAATATACTAAATGAATAAGCCATATTTCATATGCTATATTTCATATGCAAAATGAATAAGCCATATTTCATACGCTATATTTCATATGCTAAATGAATAAGCCATATTTCATATGCTACTACAGCATGTCCCACTCTAAGACTCTTCCCATCTGGAGTTGCTGCTGCACATGTTACTCTTAGTGCCTCCCGACCTTCATTGACCTCAACAGCTTCACATTGTTCACAAACTTTATTACTCTGCCACGTGGTCGTGAATCTGCGTAAATGAGCAAAGTTATCAGCGTTCACATCCGGTCGCCCACTTCTTTGATGCACGGTAAACTGTTCTGCCTTCTCTGTCCGATGTGAACCCGATAATTCTCTGGAAATACGCGTAACTAATCTGTTAGAAGCCATGTTGCATCATGCTGTATTGCACAATCAAACCTTTTAAATCTTCATATTTTTCCTTGTAAATGTAGAATCGACAGAGGTCGTCTTTCAGGGTTTGAAGTTCACATTCCATTTGGGAGATTTTCGATTCTGCCTCGAAAAGAGCCAACTCGGTTTCTTGCAGTTTGGCTGCAGATTGGAAAGTTCATTATTAAAACTTTATCATTTAATGCGTATGAATTATAAGATTGTCTCATTTGCTGCAGCAGGTAATTTTTTTTTTCTTCAGTGGGTGTACACATGTTGTACGTGTCGCTGAAGTCAGGCTGTACCCTTCTGCTGTGTGTACAAAGTACGATTAATGAATCATAAAAGAAAAGAAATAAAGTGACATTCCTGGAAACTATGGTTTCTATTTGCTTGCTGGAATTCATGTAATGTCAACTTATTTACCAATGCAAAGCACTTTTAATAATTTAACACTGACCTTCAATATCACCACGTCTTTGCCACGGTTCAAAGTCAAGTCTCTGATCCGAATTTGGGTCTGCTCTTCCGATTGGCTGAAACGAATGCATCGATCGTCACGTGATCATCAAATGAAACCACAAAAGCCACACCCTCAGACGTCTATAGATGAAATGCAGTATCTGGAAGATGGCGCAGAACCACGCCCAAACAGTGGACGTGTGTCGGACGGTTTCCAGCCACGAATTGCCACTCCCAATCGCAGTTGAAGTTGCATCCAGAGTTGAGTTGAAATCGTTATCGTCTGGCGATAAAAGAACCAAAAACGATTAAAAGGCACACATGTTTAAATTGCAACGGTAGCAGAATGTAAATCGCAGTGGCTTACCTTTAGAAGATTTCGTGTTATGTTGATTTGTGATGAGGTATATTCCCGGGGAGGTCATGCACAGGAGCGTTGTGATGTAATTTGCACCGTACATACCGTAAGTTTGTTTTAATTGGATGTTGGTTTTCAAAAGTTGTGGAAAATCCGGACACTTCCCTCTCTGGTTACCATGGTTACCAGCGTACGTACTTTTTTTAACCCGCAATAAATTTACGTGTACAATTAATTATTGTACTTGAAATCGAATCATTTTTGGTTTCTATCAATTATTGTAAGGCCCCATTTCCTAATTATATCGCTCAAGCGTGAGTTTTAATAATGATTAGTAATATTTAGTTAATCCATGTGATTGTTTTTGCCTGTATTTAATTTAGTTCAAAAATCATGCGTAAAATATATCCATGAATGTTTGCATGTAATTTATCAAATACATATAAAAACTATCCAGCGCCAATCATTTATTTTTTTATTATTCTTTTATCTCTTCAATTAGAATATTAGAATATTAATATTCTCAGAAAAGCGAAATCAGAATGCTGCAGCCGCATCAACGGGTTGCTTTCTAATTTCATGCACTGTTCTTTTGGCACTATTCAACACTTGTTCTCCTCCTACTGCACATCTCATTTCGGTTGTTCTCTTTGCCTCTCGATACCCTTAATGGATTTGCTGCTTTCTGGAGGAAGAGCATCAGACGCCTATTATGGCTACCTCATCGCACACACTCACGCTTCATTGCACCATTATTAAACAAACCCGATTTACTCACCCAGTTACGTCTACGATTTGCCAAGTTTTTGTTCACCAATCAACTTGCTGCACACTCACGTTCAATGCCATTCAATATACACAGTAGCCGATAAACTAAGAAACATCATGTCAATTCTAAATCTTAACTATGAAATTCTTACTACCCTGTTAATATCCAACACTCTTAACGGTCAACTCAATAGACTTAATAGAACTCAAAACCATCTGGACAGCTCCACTTGTAATAGCATTATATATAGAACTGATTTAAATACGAGACTGCCTGTGATTTGTTATCAAGACTCTTATGAAATTGAGCAACTTATATTTTTTATCTGTACTGATCAATTAGGCTGATCTCTCTCACTGAGTTTTGTTTTTAATTTTTATTTATTTTTTCTTCATTTTCTTCATTTTTTTTTTCAAACTGTGACTATCATTATTACTGTAGAAAAAATGTATGTCAATGTGAATGGCACGAATAAAATGATGATTATTATTATCAAACACGATTAATTAACATTAGTATTTAGTACTCAAACTCGAGTCTCGAGCGATGCATATGTATACATATATAATAATGTATACTATATAATAATATGGCATTAATACATAATAATTAATATAAACTAAAAGTGGGTTGAAATAATTTTCGAAACTGCGGTCATTATCTAATGTGAGATCACGTGGGCCATGAAATAGACAAGGCACAGTTGTAGGTTTTCAACCCATATCAATTTCGTGCATTTTGTGTATAAATAGACATAAAACAAACAAATGAAAGTGAAATCGACAAATCCATTTGTAAAGTTTATGAAATGTAAATTTTTTTGAGTTAGGATTTTTATTTGCCTTTTAAATGCATGTAGTTTGTATAAATTATTCAAATACATTATATAATTATGAACGAGAAAATATCATCCGACACCACTGCAATTTTGCAATCCAGATGTTTTTGACTCATTGCCGTTGTTAACGTATGCATGTATGTACTATATGCATCTTTGTTGTTCCATGATTTTCTTAGATTTTATCATTTTTATGTTAAGCACCGTTCATATAATTATGTGCGAGCTCGTGCGAAAAGCACACACGCGATATTTTCCATCACACTTCTATATTATGATTGTGGGTTCACATTTGCGGCTGCGTTAAGCGCCGTTCATATTAAGTTTGTGCGTGCGGTCCTTGCGTGTGGGAAACGCACGCACGTACTGTACGGCCCTCAAATGCGTTGCGTTCACATAATATTACGTGCGTGCGGTCCGTGCGCGCGGGCCATGTTTCTCATTCAAGTTGTAGTTTATGCGCTGACGATCGTGAAACGGGAAACGCTCGCATTCACGCAACGCGATTCATTGATCGGTTTGGAACATTACAAGCAGGCCACGTGTTTTGGCAATGCTCCAACCCGATGGAAACGTACATTTTTAAATTGCCATGTCAATGGAAGATTCCCGTCGAAACATGGCACGGACTGCACGCATGATTATACATGCATGCAGCAAATTTGTGGGTCGAATGATATGTGCGTGTGGGAAACGCACGCACGCATATCATATGAACAGCGCTTTACGTCCACGCTTCCATCATAACGGATTCCAGACTGCTTCATAATTCTTCATAACGGACTCCTGACAACGTGATTCAGATCAAGACGCTTCATAACGCACTCAGCGCATGAAAAGTTGAAAACATCAACTTCTCTGCAATAATTATTCCAATCTTGCCTATTAAAAAGCATACATGAGTATTTTCTTGTGGGATTTGAAGGTGGTGTTGGTACAACCAAAGAGGCGCGTTTCTTTTCCACCTAAGTTTATAACCCTCAAGCCAAATCCAAGTCAATCTGCTATTGCATGCTTACAGCCTCCAATACCAGGGTAATCGCATTGTGTAACATTCAGTTGGCCGCTCCGACCGACTGGTGCTGTGGCGTCGTCTGCTCGTTAGACAATGAGGGTAATCGAGCATCCCAGGACCGACGTCAGAGCGCGAGCATTAGTATGGCGATTCATAACGCATAAAATTATCATAACGTGCCGACCATTTGCGTGTTGTTTGTAAGTTTCATGAACAGCATACGATGGGAAATCCCAGCGCTATTGAACAGAAACCCAGTATTCAGCTGACCAGGGAACCAGTGAAACCAGGGGAATCATAACGTACTTGAAAAAATGCGCCAAGGAAACAACTGCTTCAAATGTGGCAAGAATAGATTAACATAAACAGACGCCCTAAACAGGTAACCATAGATATAAGACTGTCTAGTGATCTTTCATTGTTATTAAAATGAAACAAAACAAGAAGTTATCCGCCAAATAAACTGTATATAATTATATGCCCTATAATTACAAGGTATACACCAACCAATCAATCAATTTATTAATTTATATAGCGCATTTACTTTTAAGAAATATTCAAATTCTCTTAACAAGAAAAGAAGATAAAGCACTATATTATTATTAAAACAATAAGGCACCATCATCGAAATGCAAGTTTAAAATTGTTTGTTTTCTTTTTGGTTTTGAAAATAGCCGGTGAGATGATGACTCGAAATTCATAATATTATGTCTAAACTCATATTCATGCATTTGAGTTTAGGCTGAGGAAAATTCGAAGAGTTCAGAGCGATCAGCATACATTAAATTTTCTCCCCGGAACACCGGAGCTGCTCGGTATTTCCAGACGGAACCTCACCGCGGGGCGTTTCCCTCCATCAAGGCGCCGTTCGGTTCCGTGCGATCAACAGATTTCACGGCGCGGAACAAAATGAGCGAATTAATTGGGATTCCGTTAATCCATGTCGCCGTTTCGGTATTCGCCACCACGCCTTGTAATCATCTACTGCAATAAAGTTGTAAACAATTATTCCACATCACAAGAGGAAGGTCATAAAACTCGCATTAACACAGTAATTCCACTTAATTCCTATTTGTCGTGTGTTTCTTTGAAGCTGCGATCGCGCCACCATGCAACGCTGCGTGTTGCTAACTTCGCGGTGGTTCATATCACGATATAGGGATTAGGGAATTCACGAGGTGTTGCTATACTTTCTATTGTACTCACAAAAGTGTAATTATCTCAAGGTGATACAAGGCTTTCGGAGGGTTAAACACTGTAGTATTGTTATTGTTCATAGTAAATAAAGTACCGCTCCGTATACTATAGTCTATACATGTACACCATAGCCAAGGCCCATTGTTGATCGAGCTTTCTTTTCACGGAAGTTATTCAAACTCAACGGCAGTGTTGGCTATAGCATGTGGTCAGATGGCCGGTCGGACACATTCCCCCAGGCACCTCTGGAGAGTGACCGACGCCCGCACAAAGGGTACTTGAGGGCTCGCTTCATTAACACGTTCGGCCGTTCACGAGCCTCGAAATGTGCCTGGTTCAACGCCATTAGCTTTGACCAGTGGGCCAAACGAGATGAAACGCAAATATTACGATTGCACAGCCACGGTGGCCGCGAAATCGTCTGCCGTATTTTGCGTCTCGTGCATGCACTTGAATGACATTAGAGATTCAAAGGTGCGAACATGTGTCGACTTCCTTTTGTTCTTGGCGGCCATTTTGAAGAATTCATTGCGGCCATTCTAGAATGGAACTGTTGAAATCTTTACGATCTGCTCAGAAACATTCGATTTATTTCCGCTTGGGCTCCCTTTCCTGGAGTTTTGATTATAATTTGCTGTCGACGCGATCACATGGATGACATTGACATGCGTGAGAAATAGATCGCGCGTCTCGTGACCGCATTTAACGCGTTGCGTGCGCAGAGGGCAGACGCCGATACCTTGAGACCATCCGTGAATCCGTGATTACAGACCAGAGAAGCGTGGCCACTTGTATCTCTTGATTAGCACCTACGAATTAATTGCTGATGACCGCAAATAAACCCACAGGGGGTGATGCGGTCGGCGTAGTGTTCGCAAAAGGTGTGATTAGGCACGTTGTCACGTGATCACCGGGAACCAATCATCTCATTGGTTAATTAAAAACCTTTGGTTAGGAATCACCGAAGAAAGATGAAAGTGCACTGGAAGAATTGAGCTCATCTCATGCGCTCAACGTTCGCTTTGATTCATTTTTCATCAAGAAGTTTCCAATTTTAATTTTGGTGCGTGACTGGATGTCGAGAAGTCGCACACGCACTGCATGCATGCATAATTAATGTGGTTGGATTATCCTCATCTCAAGTCCCTTTTTAATGTGATGAGGTTTTTGATTGCTTCATTTTGGAAAAATGAACAGCGAGGTCATTGCATGTGGTCGTGTTGGAGAAACCGCGAAACAAAAGGAAACAAATGATGCAACATTTCACTTTCTACATTGCGGGTGCAACACAAGTCACACCAGTAATAGAAGACGTCGACTGTCGACACACTTTATACATGAACACGCATAGACATGGAGATTAGCTTGTAGCCTATATCCCCCTATTGTGGGAAAATAAATTGATATATCATCCCGTGTTCCCGGAGTTTCGCACGAAATTAAAAATACACGTCTATCCGACATAAAACTCATACAAAATATTGTGAGTCAAAATACAGAAAAGAAAACCAGTCCAAATTTGGCCAAGGATTACTGGTTCTTGCAAAATATGATCGTTGTTGGTTCGCCGAAACCGGAATCTGCGATAATCAAGTGAACGAAAAACAGGATTGCCATGACAACGGGGGACACGTAAGGACCACTTTTCACGAGCGATATCGAATTTGGTTTATATACAAGCTAATCTCCATGTCTAAGTGTACACGCACCAAACTAGAATTTACTTCCCGCCCAGGAACTCTAACAAAAGAACCGGCACACGACCGCTCGCATCTCTGCAGTGGACAATCCGAACATCAAAGCGGAAGACGATCTCGTCGCCTCCGCCCACCGTCCATTCCTGCAGGCGGAGCTTACGTGCGATTTAATCACATCAAAGCAAAGCAATATATCTTAACCTTACGCAATGATCGCCTCCTACCCAAAAAAGGGCGGAGTGGAGACTTAGGCGTGCGTCAAATGTTGGGAAAAGGGGCGGTTTATACGCTCGCCCCAACCGGGATCCTGGGTTTGTTCCCAGGCGTGGGAACCCAGCAGGAAAGCTATCAATGCACTTAGTCGGTACAGGGCTCACCCCTGGGCGATAATTCACAGAGACACCTTTGATAAAAGGAATGGGAAGGGTAGTTGTGATGTAATCTACACGGACTTCTAAGCATCCTTACATTACAAAGTTTTCCTTTCTTGTGAAATGCTTCCTGTGGTGCGTGTATGTAACTGATTGACGCTGCGAACTTCATCGATGCTAGTTTTGCGTGCATGTAGAACCTGTATTTTTGTTGTACAACCGAATAAAATTATATCTGACATTTTACGCATGTCGATTATTGGTGAGTTGCCAAAAGTTTGTGCCTGATCTGTTAGGGAGGCTCCTGTAATTGTACATGATGAGATCGAGACATATTTGGCATTTGTGCCTTTGCGATGAAGAAAGAAAAATCCAGAAAAGACGAACAATTTAATCTATACCGGTCGATTCTAATACATGTGCGTTATGTATCACTTTAATTGCAACTGTAGATTATGCGTTCGTGAAGCCTTGTAGTGTTTAACCCATTCGGTGCTATGGTGCTGTTACGTTTACTGTGGGTGTATTAGATTTACCGACCAGTTCCAGCAAATGAGGAACAAATTGAGCTGCAATAATAACCTACAATTAAGGAACAAATCCGTGCAGGGCAGCGTTGCCGAGATGCGAGATCAATCACCCGGGAAGTCTCCCGATCACCTGCGACCTTTAATTAGGGAAGTCCTAATCACCGAGCACGGCATGGATGGTCGTGAAACAGCAGGGATAAAAAGTGAGTTTAAACTGCAGGGGAAAACAGGGGAGTGCAGAAATCTCCCTCCAAATGAGGGACTAGAGAAGGGGAGGGGGGAAGGGGAGCACAATGGGGCACACGACACGACAAAAAAGTGCTTATTAAAAGAGGAAGGCTTAATGAGAACGGATGAATACCTGCGCATCTGTTGCCCGAAACGGAAGCATTCCCACACGGGGTGTCATAAAACAGTCCTTCGGGGCTTGTTGCAGTGGATATGAGGGGCTGCGAAGGAGCTCTGCTGAATTAATGGTTGCCAGTTGCAGTGGTGGCTCTTGAAGCTCAATTTGCAAAGGGACAATTGGTTCTGTATGGGATAATGTTATTGCGCGATTAATATGCAAATTGTGGGTGTGGGACAGCGTGGACAAATGGGTGTGTATGGGGGATGTGGCGATCATTATTGTTCTCGGTGCTGCTTGGTTATTTAATTTCCCACCCGGTGCATCTCTTTGATGTGTTATAATCCCACTTCTGCCACCTTCCGCGGCCCGGTGCAGCAGGTCTTTAGTCATTGGTTATTATACAGATGAAGTGAAAGGTGGTTTGCTTGGTTGAAGACGGAGAATAGTGCAAGTCTTAGTTGAAAGTGGGAGAGGATTTCATTAGCCTTTGGGAAATTACTTTCAGGAAAGGAAATGAGGTGTCAGCATTTGAGATCAGGAATTTCTAAAAATTCTCATTTTTCTTTCTTATTTCACTCTCAAATTGACCACAAAAGGGGTCTTCTGGTCAGCGTACCAGTCAAAGGGTCTGACCGGGGCAGCGGCGATTTCCCTTTGATGTTTTCTTTATTAAAATATAATAAAGGAAAGTATCAATCCCAAATGTTCGCATGAAAAGCCCGGATGTTTGGCTTCGTTCTGGTGGTCTGACCAGCACTGACGTCACACCGGTGTGGCCAGCGAATAAGCGCTAATCATATTTAAAAAGGAAATACATCAATAATATTATCTCCTTGAAGGAAGCGATTTGAATGGTGGGCAAGGGGAAGCACAGATGGATCAAGGAATCCAAGGAATCAGATATGAATTACAGGTCATCGACCTCCTGAAATCTCAACGAATATTCCCGCCAAATTGAAATGATATTGGCTGTGGTCAGTGGACAGCGATTTCCTGTGTGTGACACTTGCATCAGATACGACCGAGGCTGAGAGTGCCCTGATCGCCAAACCATTGTCCAGGGTCGACCATTAGGCTCATGTTTCGCCCATTGGGCCTGCGACTAATCACGTTGATCAAATGGTGGCGTGTGTCAATCCATGGCTACTTAATTTTTAAAGCAAGCCACATACGACTACATAGCATCTGGATCTATTTGGTATACAAATCAAATGATCAAAGAATCAGAAATCATATACATGTATAGGCAGAGGAATCCGTCATAGCATTTCTAGCACTTAGATGTATAGATGCAATAAGCATATTATAGGTGACGGTACTTCAACCAATCTTGACTTTGAACAGTAAATGAATAAATAGACTACCTGTACATTATACGAGTGTAGGTGCATGAAGGTATATGCATGTTACGGGTTGATTGTGTTTGTTTAGATAAGGACCCCCACGCGTCATTTATAAGTGTGTTGTGGTACCACCAAGCTTTGGCCCGAGGGTCTTGGTATGCTCGTGCGCAGACTCCTGGGCCAACCTGCCCATTTACCTTGCTCATTATACTTAACGGAAGCCAGGTAATTGACTTGTAATTGAGGAGCACGAGTTTCGGGAATCGTTTTTCTCTCTCTATAAGTTGAAGGTGCTCACGTTCATGGGTGGACATGTGCGGTACGAAATTCGATCGGTCGTCCAGTGGTCAGATGGTCAATAAGCGCTGGCCAGTGGAGTGTATCTCCTATCATTTGTCAATTGATATATGCATGAAATGATACACTGTATGTGTGATTTATACAAGTGGTGGGAACCCCGCGAGGTGTTATACTCTATGAATATGAACCAGAATGAGAAGCGTGAATTTTATGAAAATGGAGGTGTGAAAATATGAAATGGAGTTAAAATTTTTGTATAGAGATACATGCGGTCGGTGGTGGGGTGGGATGACCCTGGTAATCTCGTGTGCCGGAAGTCAGAGAAAAGAAGTGAGAATATGAAGAAAAAAGAAAAAAATTAAAAATTGAATAGGACAAGAGGTGTGAGTAATAAATGAGGCAATATTTGTAAACGGCATAAACGTATAGTGCACAAGTGAGAAAAATCTAATCATATTTTTGGCATTTGATTAGACTCGAGTGTTTTTCTTATAACAAATAGGTACATGGAGAATTTGGTGAGTTGGCAGCGACATGGGTGATAAATGAGGCGTTGCGAATGCTGACGTAATGTGGGTAATTTAGGTGGGAAATTTATTCGAGAAAATTGATTAAATCAGGAATGATGAAAGCCTTACAACACCTTTGATAACTCACTTGGAGACGCTTATCAATTCATCGTTTTCTCTTCACTGGAGCGATCTTTTGGCGATTATTTCTCCCAAAAGAGGCTTATCCTATTTCCAAGCCTTTTGTGTCCCACGTTCAAATTGGCGCGCACGCGTCTAGCAGACGACCAACGAACGCGAGAGACGCGCGCCATTCTTCGATTTATGAGAAGGACTTTTGAACCTACCAAGTGTCTATGGGTCGAAATCTATACCCTCTTATGATGTGGATTTTGTGGGATCGATCAATTCTCGAGAATTCTTAAGAAATTTCCCCGATATTAAAAAAGTGGCCTTTTTTTTTTCGTTGCAGCCGCATGTGTTCTTGAAAACGTTCTTTGACCATTTTAGTTATTCAGGCTTACTCGTACAACTACGTATAGATCGATTCAACATTAGCCTATACTGACATGTACTTATGTAGGTATAATGCAATTAATTAAATACCAACAACTCTCGCATAATCCCCATAATAGGATCTATTCTGTGGTTGTTACATATTTTCGCAGCTCACAGTCACAGGAAAAAAAAAAGAAGAAAAAAAAAAAAAAAGAAAAAAAAGAGAGTAGATTTTTTCCCATGACATTTGCACAATGGTGGACAATCACTGACACAAATTCTGTCATCGAATATCAAAGCAGTTCACAAGGACAAACATTTGCTAAAAATTTAAATTACATATCTTGTATATCACCAACACTCAAACATGACAATGTAATTCCTATGTCCAAACCCAAGAAGATGGATTACAAAAAGATGATGTCCAGTCATATGCCCCCTAAGGGCTGTCCCTTCCAACTCTGCTATACCTTTTTACATACCTACACAAAAGGTGCTCATTACGTTGCTATAAAGGTCGGTAAGAAGAGCCGTAACCTAAGACCAGAGGAATGTAAAGTTTCACACTGGGGCCAACGCAGATCGCTTTCATGTCCGAGCGATGAAGCCATGAATGGCAGGGTTCGTGAACCGGTGGGTCGACCGAAGTCTGGTGGCCAGTCCTGCTTGATTGACAGGTCTTCGCAGGGCCACCATTCACTGCCTGCATCGCCTCTTCACCTCGCATCGTGATGAAGTCAAGGAAAGGGCTGACAAGTTCAAAATGTGAGTCCAGTAAGGGGGCGGGTCATGCCATGCCGGGGCGTCCCACTGTGCCCCCGTGCCACGACTCTCGGACCCTAGTCCGACCCCTGCGGAGCTAGCACGCCTTGCCAAACATGGACAAATAAGATATAAGAATGGAGAAGAGACCTTTGGCTTTTCTCTGGACAGGTCGTCATGACTAATGGTGCCACGATAGGCTAGTGCCAACCACGCTGCTCGGAGAAGGCAAATAAAAGTGAAATTGGATCGCCAGAATCAATTACGCGACAAGGTCTTGTTTGGACTGGCTTGATTTTTATTACAAAAGCATTCGCGATGCTGGCTCAGGATTCATTCATCACTATCACGTCTGGCAAGATGCGTTATTCAATTCGATTAAACGCAGAGTGAAGCTAAATCGGTCATCAACTATATTTAATACCTGCGGCATTAATTCATTCGTTCATGTAGGTCTGCATTGCGGCAATTTTATGGGGAGGCTTAGAGCAGCAGAGGTTAAATGTGTGGTCTAATGGCCAGTGCCCAACAGTGCTCAATATCAACACATGCAGTCACATCAATGCATTGCATGCACAAATTCTATCACGCCATTATACAATGCATACCCATAACAGAAAAGCAAATATATGATTAAATGTACAATACTACAGTTGTAAATATCAACACATGCAGTGTTAATTTAAATACACAAACGACCACATCTATGTATACATGCACATGCATGGCGTACTCAATCTTTGCCAATCGCATTTGCCTGCCTTCATTTCACACACGATTTGGCAAACATCCTCATTACAATAGTGTCAAATATGTTTCGGTGTGTCCAATGACCAATTCGTGGTTGGCCCATGCACGATTTCCCTCGCCAGCTTTCAGCCCTACCCCACGGATGCACAAACAATTATCTGGACACTCAATCGGCACCACAGGGGGTCCACGAAATGTACATTCGTGCTGACAACTGTCACTGAGATTTATAAACTGGGGTTTTATTTGTGGGAGGGGACCCATGGCGAGCTTGGCAGCTCACGCTCCACTGCGCAGTGACCAGCGCCCAGTTGCTGGCTCGCATCATTACTTACGCCGGACTTCGCCCACGGACAAAGCTTACATTAGTGTCAGACTCTGCGAGGGGGTGGCCTCCAGTGCCGCGGCATGCGGGGAAGGTAAAGGGTTGCTTAGTCGGATGCATTGCCTGATGACTTTATGAGCTCGACACGTATGAAATCGATCCCCTTCACGTGCCAAGGATATAATGCATCATGCATATGTGTCGAAATGTAACGAAATCGTTAGACGATGCAAATTTGTCACCTCTATATTTATGTACGTGAATCAGAAACAATATTAAGTCTATAATACGCTGTTATACAGATTTACATGTGTAACCATTGCAAAGAGTCCTTGAAATAATTTTTGTCCAAATAACATTGCATAACTTTCGGACCCTATACCTGGCTATAAGTGCATGAGAGATGGCTTGAACCCGAATTTAAGCCATTACGTAGATACCTGAAATCAGACCGCTTGTTTGTCCATAGAACGTCAGATGAAGTCACCGTTGGGGCTCTTAGTGACGTAATCCTGGCGGGCGACCATCAAAATCCGTTTCAATGGACACCCATTGGACAGGCGAGCGACCCAGGAGGTCACGGGCGGGTCATAGTGGAATCACGTGACGTCATCAACGCACGTATATGCGCGTGCTAAGCAGAGTGTCAGAAATGCACAGGAAATTAACGAATTCGTAATCGATGTCAGATTAATGGGTCAAATGTCGAGAGATTTTGTGGAATAATGTTATGTAGCATCGGGCTGGGTCTGTGTAAGCCGATTCAGATCCAGAAGATGTAACCAAGGATAAGGCCCTATATGCACGGATTAAAAAAGTCTGCTGTGTCTAAATTATCAGGGGCAGGTATTCAATATCTGGAATTATGAAATTATATTTGTAAAGTTAGAATCTTGATTTAGCTGCTAGTATTAGTGTTACCCATCCTTATGGTCTAAGAGTACTTTTACAAAATATATTAGCAGACTACATGTACAGTCACGTCCAAATTTCATGTCCAAATTTGATATCGGTTTTGACGAAAACATGATTATGTTAAAGATATAGTTTAAATTTTGAGACTTTTATTTGTTTTGATGTAGCACGATTAAAAGAAAGTTAAAAAATCCCTAAATCGACCGAATCGACACATCAAAATTAATCTATTAACTAATAAAATTAGCCGTGAAATAGATTGGAATTTATCTCATTTTTGAATCGCTACCGAGGTGCCTGCTGTTAAGAACAAGAACACATCGAACACGCTAGCAGATGAAGCCCATATGATGTCCATTTCGCATGCATGCAATGTACCTGCACATAATAAAATTACGTATTTCTTGAATATTTTCCATGATCCACAGCTGTGCCAATTCCATACAATTGCAATGTGCACCATCCCATCAGTTTGTAATGGAACCATGCGGCGAAATGGAAACGTCGAAAGCATGTACAACATCAACTATTGCACACACACTGGTGAACATGTATCTGCGTTAAGGGTAGGCCAACTCGAGTTAATGACAATTACCCAAAAGTACAGCTGTCAAGACTAAGAAACGAAAAGAGAGTTTTCGGTGAACATGAAGTGAAATTGACACCGGAAGTGAGCTGACCAGTTTCATAGGTAAATGTGTAATCCGGTATTCATAGGATACTTTCAGTCAAACGAGCCGTGTTTTTCTGACTCTATATTTTTCTTCTTCAAACTTGTTAGGTGCCTCTCAATGGTACTAGTATTTCCTCAGTTTACGATTATTTGATAATAATTACAGTCTTTATAGAAGAGGTACTGAAAAGGTATTCATTAATTATACGGTCGCGTGGCTTCTTGGGGCCTTTAATGCCTCTCTTAATAAGTACTCTTTACGTACTTCCACTGATAGCAATTATTGCGCCCTGTGGCAATGCATGATACATTCCCCTTACAAAGATCCCATAATGGATAATTCTCGGAAAGTGTAACTTTGCAAAGATCAGTTTTTCGTGTGATACATTGCAAGTACTAAACACCACTTATTAATGCTACTAGTATACAGGGCTCATAATTAGTAGGTATACAAATATTCTAGCTATATGTTGGCAAAACACAACCCTACGTCTGTCATGTTATTAGACCAATTATAGTACATGTATTTCAATTTTTTTTTTTTTCACGATGCGTTGTGGCGTGACGTCAAAAGACTTTGAGAAATTCCAGCCAACAAGCAACGGGGAAAAATAGCAAAAGAAAAATTCGAAACAACTCAATCATGGAAGTCAGATTTTTAACTGTATTTAATGAGCAATTTCCAAAACACGAGACGTCGTTTCTACCTTTCATCAAATCGAAATAAAAACTCAACAAGACTAGCAAGACTTCAATCCATGGATTTACAGCATCGTAAATCACGCTCACCTCTGACCTCCTTACATGACCCGACCTAGAATGGTAAAACTGGGAAGAAAGGGCAGTGGGTACCGTACCTGCTTATTACCGGCAACATCAAAGGAGTGACCATTGCCACGCGCTGCCTTGGTAGGTGATTGCCCGGTGATTACACGGCTCGGTGTGATTGAAACTATCCATCATATAGCTTCGTGACTTAGTGGTGTTTATCCAAAGCAAGGCTACTGTAATTACAATGGACAAGGTCCTCAATTATCGCTCATAAAGGGCAACGTTATTTAAAATGGACAAAACAGTTTCTTTGTAGGTCTTCAATTGGAGAAGGCCCCCTCCCTCCCGTCTCCCTCCCCTTCTCCCAGTTGGTAGTTATTCCCCTTTTTCCCCTTCAAAGGGCAAAGAAGGGTGGTGTCCAGTCAATGGTCAGCGATGTCTTTTATGATAATTGGCGTGCAAAAGAATTCAAAGGTTGAATTCATCTTTTCTTTCGTGGTCAAGGAATTTCGCGTAACTCATAATTTGGGGAATTCCATAGTTGTGACTTCCTTTTATGTTCTTTTGTGTTCTTTTGGGGAAAATTAACGAGTTTTGTCAGTTTTATGGGAGAAACTTTGTATTTTCTTCGCTTTTTATTTGTTTGTTTTCGGTCAAAGGTCAAGTAATGACGGTCTTGTTAAAAATGATTATAGTGGAGCAGATTGTCATTTTAGCATGTTTGCTTGCTAAGAATTTTGTCATGATGAAGCGCTTTTACGCAACAGAACTCAATGATGTCATTGGAATGATCACCAAAAAGCATTCCCTTTGGTTGCCACCAAACATTTATCTTAAGAAAATGAAGCTACTTTTTTTTTTCATACATCATGTAGAAAACTCACTGTGAATTTTTCCATGCCCAGTTCTCAAAGCTTTAGGAAGTTGGTACATCTGAATGCCATTTCGTTTGTTGTGAACTACTGCGCTGGTATTAGCCCAGTATCAGTTAGCATCGTATCACACATACTTTTCATTCTGATTCTTTGCTCAGAACTTCAATAGTATGTGTTTATCACAGAGGAATATTGAAATTCGATTGAGAGATTAAAACTTGAATTTCTCGATATAAGTTTTACACTATGATTCACCTAAACGCACCACTCTGAGTGTTAAATTACGCAATAAACATAACTGTCCCAGATGTAATCTACATGCTGATCGGAACACACTACATGACCGATACATGCAACCATCCAGGGTCCACCACGATGATCACAGAGCAATCTGTCTTCAGCATGCAAGAGCTATCTGATCTCATCCTTCATTCCAGGTACTACAGATAATAACTAACAAGTCGTCGATGCACAATCACAGCTGACAGAGACGAGGAGCCAAGCAAAGCCAGTTAGCATTCTGCCTTGACGACCACTTGTCACTTAGCAGACGCATTGGGGGCCATTTCAAAGCGATTCAGATCGAACTGATAAGGTGTAGTGCAGGTACGTGCACACCTCAGTCGGCCACATCTCTCACTCTGTGTGTGTGGTGCTGACTGGACTATCATCAGGCATTCATCACTTGGTGAGTGTGCGTGCAGTTGATGCTGATGAGGGGGCGGTGATGACGTCGAGGCTGCAAAGAAGATGAGTACTGTGATGTTGCCTCGAAAGATGAGGATGGTGACGAGGCCACGGGGTAAATAGTTAAGGGGTGACGGTGACAAGGACGAAGAATACTATGAGGAGAAATGGGAGCAGGAATATGAAGCTATCAGGATGAGAATGACATGTAGGAGAAGAATTTGGCATTGACGAACGTATAGTGTGGCAATTATGCATATTAAATTCTCTCATATTTTCCAATTCAAAAAATATCTCACGATTGACAGCACAATCGTTTTCAGACGTTGCAATGTACGCAGAATTTTTTTGGGGAGCATAATCGTGTTTTGCAACATAATCCACATCACTACAAAGACATTCATCATTAAAAGAAGTTAATCAAGTTCGAGTCGCATAAATTGCAATTAAAGAATGATAGTGTGCAGCTGTTTTCCGGGATTTTGGAACAATCGCTTACATACATTGAAATATCATTTCGGTTCAAACAAGCTAGCGATTGATTACTTACTTATGTAGTTATTGATGGCCTGTCACGTTCTGTGGACTTTTCCGGTTTTTTTCATGACGTCGGTGAATGCTGCATCCATACGTTGCGGTTTGACGTTCGTTGTGTTTGATTTGTGTTTGGGGGAAATGAATGCATTTGGATTTATTACTATATTTTAAATATAGCCGGGTATATAAAGTATTCAATCAAAGTGAGGCAGCCATGTACAATTCGTTTTCAACGCACAGGCTGACCAAAACGGCGGGAAAACAATGAAAAAAAAAAAGAAAAAAAGAAAAAAAGAAAAAAAAAAAAAAGAAATGAAAAAAAACCACAAAGATTGAATGAAAAAAGCCGGATCCCTTTGAAGCATTCTCACTAGCACTATTTGGATAATCGGAGCTCTCGCACACCATTCTCACGGAAGGCAATAACACCAGCAAGTTCAATTTAGCAGGGGAAAGGTCGCAGCCCCCAAGGCAGTTCGATTCCCCCGCGAGCCCGTTTTCCCTTCAGTCGGCTAAAAAGCCTTATTCGGTCATAACGAGCTAGAGTCACTAAATACGCTTTCAAGGGTGTTGTGTTCTCGCTGGGCGCGCGTCGTTGCGACGCGCACGGGAGGTAGGCCTCGAGTCAAACGCTGTTTCGTCATGATTGACAGGTGGATCAGGTACAAAAGTCCCTAAACAGATGCGTTAGCGACTCCGAAGTTGGCTTTCCCAGGAGCGGGGACTTCCTCAAACCACTTCAAAGAGCGTGAAGGACACTTCCACGGCATATGAGTTACCTTTAGGTAAACGTGTACAATACCTTTGATGCTTTAAATGAAGACATCTGCTGACTTGTCAAGCAGTGCAATTGCTACTCTAATCAGCTTCCAAAAACCTCGTTGAGAAAGAAGAAAAATCGGATTTTTCTTTATGCTAATGTAATCAATCATATTTTTATGAATTGCTGAAATGTGTCTTTATTTGGTAGTAAGTCTGTTAGCTAGTATACTACTATATATATAGACATCGTAGTATATAATGTTACACACAGGAGTGTAAATATGTAACAGGTAAGATTATAAAAAATAAAAAATGTAATAACATGACCAGCTATAACACTCTAAAAAGGGGCTTCAAAAGTTTATATGTCCTGTAAAGACCCAATTCAACGTTTAATCGAAGAGGTGGTGGCCTTAGGGGCTTTAGGGACCTGAAGGGGGCCTTAAGGCTTTAGCAATGCACGTTTACGGGTAGAATGGGCAAGAAGCAATTGTGGTCTGGTGATGTTGGAATAACTTCTCCGTCTGATGAATGATATCGATGTAATCTGAGTAAACGCAATAAAACCCAAGTAATGGAATCGAAAAAGAACCTTTGGTTTGGATAGATTGATGGTAATGAGAAAGCGCGACTTTCTTTCTCTTGATCACATCTAATCTCTTTCAAAACGCCGCCTATAACCGCAAAAAGAAGAAGAAGTAGAGGCAGGGAGAAGAAGACCCGTTTTGTCAAAGATTTAGTAGTCATTAGAACGAGAGTTAGAACGAGAGTTCACGCGGCGTGATGGCGAGTCGTACCGGAAGTGCGCTGTCTTGACTGATCTCTGTTTTTCTCCTCTTTGAAGAGTGGATCTGTTTCCTGTACTGTGCTATTCACCTCGTCTGACAGATCTTGCTGTTGATTGATCGTAAATCAGAATGGCCCACGAGTCCGTCTTTGACGAGCAGCGTTCGAGGGGAGGAGACGGTGTCGTTGAAGGGCGCTGTGTCGTTGCATAGATGCTTCAGATGTCGGCGTATCCCCTGGTTACAGACACAATCAAAACTTTTGAATTTCTATGCAAGAATCGCGTTTCCTATGATGACGATGACGGTATGCGATGTACATCCATATATAAAAGTCAGTCAAGGTGAATAACCTCTCGTTTGTCAAAGGCATAACTTTTTTTTGGGTGTCTCTTGCCTACTTAGCAAGGACATGTCCCGAACACGATCTAAAATTTTGATGTACGGTAGGAAAAAATAATGCAAAAAATACTGCCTTATCGTCTGCACGTGATGCACGAATTATGAGCCAACATCACACTTGCCCTGCTGAGGCAATGCATGCAGTTGCATAGAGCTGGAATCAAAATGAAGTTTAATCATTTTTTTTTTTTTTTTTTTTTTTAATTCAATTTTATTTTTTTTTTCTACCCAAACTGGGAATAACGTTTCTGGAACGAATGACTTTCCACACCTTTTGAAAATTTGAACACAGCGCAATTTTGTCAAACTTTCTTTGAAGTCCCAAATGGCTGGAGTCCTAATGAGGCCATAATTGGGTCACGGGCAATCAGTCGGCGTTGTTCCTGAATCGCCACCCGTAAAAAACCTTGTCACCTAGAAAACTAATCATCGGAGTCCCTCTGATCTTAGGCGGCGAGTGCCACAGCATTCAACACAACGATAATTTCCCTAATGGTCGAGCGCACCTTCGCTTTGTAGTGGGTCATCAATGCTTTGACAGGTTTCTCTCTCTCGAGTCCTCTCTTCTTCTCTCCAGTGATCTTCCCGTCTCGAGGACTTATCACTTTCCTTCCTTTTATATCTAAGGATTGGGTGTCAAGCTTAGATAGCAAGGGTTTTAGATCAAAGGTTTGCATGATAGCTATGTCACGCAGGGTGTCATGGAAACTGGTAAATCTTGAAGAACCCATTCTCTTGTAGACTCTGGTCACTGCGGTCAGTCTATGATGGTCATTGTGCTTCCATCAATAGACATCGCCAATCTTACGACCAATTCTCAAGGGGCATCATTTCCTCCAGTTGAATCTAGAATTTTTAGAAAAGGGCGACAGTGCTTACGAGTGGCGGTGAGGTTCACGAGGTGGGGCTTGTCACGGCTGGCTGATTGTCGTCATTGAGGCGTGACGGGGCAGGAGCCAGGAGGATCCCGACTTGCACCACTCGCGAGCCCCGCGCGTGGCTGCACCGTGCCTTGGCATTGTTCACGGGCCGCGACGGCTTCTGAGTGGCTGGCGGGCCTCGCCAGTGACACGCCCTCCTAGCTTAAAAGGAGCGCAAAGCGATCTTGGAAACATTCTTCCCTGGAAAGTGAAAAAAGTACGAGCAACTTAAAAAGAAGCTTCTTCAGGAGTTTTTTTCGGCTCTAAGAATGGAGTGCATTGACAGCAACGGTTTCTACAATCTGTCAGCCAGTGGCTTCGGAGGTCCTTGCTCCCAGCAGTCGGATGATGTCCAGCAAGGCGGGGTTTCAGAAACGGACTTTTCGGACATGTCCAGTCCGCTGGTCTTCACGCCTCTGGACAACGGTCAATCTGACAGCAAGCAAAGCTTCTGCTCAGAAGAGAACAACAACTCTACCATATCGAGGAAGCGAGAAAACGAAGAGAATCTTCACGGAAAGGCAAAGAAGAAGCGCTACAGCAAATCACGCGCCAAGGTCCTCAACCCTGAGGTGGTTGTGAAGATCAAGAAGACGAGACGACTTAAAGCCAATGACAGGGAGAGAACCCGAATGCACAGCCTCAATGACGCTCTGGACGAACTCAGGGTCACTCTGCCGACTTTCCCCGATGACGCTAAACTGACCAAGATCGAGACTCTGCGCTTTGCCAACAACTACATCTGGGCTCTCTCAGAAACGATGAAAGTCATTGATTTGCATGACAAGATGGCCGAGAACGGCATGAGTGCCATGACACTGTCAGACATCGCCACCCAGGTGTGCATGAAGACTGACCACTTGTTCCCAGGCACCACCAACCCCGTCGCCGCGCTCCTCAGCTCCATGATCATGGACCAGTCATCGCAACCACCCAAGCAGCAGCAGCCATCGGAACCAGCACAGCATCCACAGATGGTCGAGCAACGTCATCTTCCTCAGCAGCCTCAGCTTCAGCAAGTGCCTCAACCACATCAACTCCACCCTCTGGTGCCGACGGAATCGCCGCCCAGTTCATCCTTCCACCAGCAAATCCCCGGTCTCCCATCTAACCACCACCAGCAACAGCCTCCCCAACAGTCGCCCCCAATGTGCTCAAACATCGAGGACCCTTCGTTATGGCCAGGTTACCAAGGACATTACCAATTGAGTCAGCCACAGAGTTACCAAGCGCCCTGCTCAGAGTCATTCCTCTACGGTGCTTATTGAGGTGAACTCGAACCTGTTTCTGGTGCTCTCCTGTGCCTTACCATTCAATCAATCACAGACTGATGTTTTGACTGACACTGCTATATGTTTTGCTCACTGATACCCTGCGTGTTCAACCCCAAGTGCATTTAAAACCTTTTACATGTCATTTTTTTGTATATATCACCCATGCAATGTAAATATAATTCATCGGAATTTGTCATATACTTCGCACGCATTTTTATTGTTCATCAAAATTGGAATTTATATCTTACTTTAATTGATTGAAGTTAGTCTTACATTGCTTGCCATCGTGATAAATGTCACTCCAATTCACTTCAACTTTCATCGTTAATATTTCAACGCGCATAATTGAAATGTTTTAGCTTCGAGAGCGAGCTGGGGTGATCAGCTCACAAACGCATTGCCCTCGGGGCTTCAGTCTGAGCACACAAAGCTGTCCTCCACAGGGGAATTATCCCTCAATGGGAGGGATTCTTCCTTGGCTCACTGTGATGCCAGGAACGCCGAGGGTCCCCTCGATGCACGTGCGCTCACCTGTGCGCCCATTACCCCTCCTACCTGACTAAACACCGAGCTTTCACTCCTTCATTCTCAGCATCAATTATCGTCTTGAATTTCATTTGTAAATATTTGATGTACAGATATTTCCATATATAGAGACTACGATTGAAACTATTTTGGTAGCTTGAAGCGCCTTCATTTCGTTGTTTGAGAAATATGCTCCGTTGAATACAATTTTGTTTATAATTTTACAAAAAAAAAATCTTCTGTGTTTTTTTTATCCACTAATTTGTGTGTTTGTGGTTTGACCACATCCGAGAGTAAAGATTTGGGTTTGAAGTGATTACTTGAGGAGAACAGATTGGTATTGAATCTACATTGGTATAGATGAAAGGTATTCTACCTCTAATGGAAACCTGATCAAATACATCGGACAAATGGGGTTAGTGCATAGGTATAATTGTTGGGTATTTAACATAAGTGTGAAAACCATGGTAAATATAACCAAGAAGGAAAGAGAGAATGCAACCGCGTGTCTTCTCTGTAAGCATATACACGTAATACTAGTGTACCATACCATAGGAATTCCCTTGTGCATGCGGGATGAAAAAAAAAAAAAAAAAAAAAAAAAAAAAAAAAAAAAAGCATCGCAGAAGCAATGCAATTTTTGAATCAACCTTCAAGAATTATAATTATGCCGTCCACCTTTCTGCATCAAATTTAATTCCTCTCTTTCGTGATCTCATTATGATATTATGACACAGGTTGTGATATATACCGAGGATACGCATGAAGTATGCGTGCATAATCAAATGCATCGTGAAATCTGGGCAGGGAGATTTTCAGGTAATTGATTGGCTTAAAATTAAACCACCACAAAAAGTGAGGTCTGCTTAGTCTACCTATTTATTCAAAGACGACAAGGTGACTGCATGTAACACTTTCATGTGTATACACAGGCATCAGATAATTACAGATGAGTTATTAACCAACGCCTTGGAAATTCGAAGCTCTAGAAAACGTCAATCCAGGTTGTTATTTATTTAATTTACTGCTTTGATGCTCATACTTTAGTAAGTGATCTCATTAGACCGCTGATTCATCACCTGGAGAAGGTGAGAAAATCCCTCCCTGACCGATACACACCTTTTGAGGGCAATGAGGTGACGTGCATATATTACCATACAGTTCAATTAATCTGCCTCAGTGAGCATATTCACTCAAGGCATTAATTACAGGTACATCCTCACAAGTGATTTCTGAGAAATGTTCCTGTAATTGATAAACTTATCCTTACATATAAGAATTAGATCTGGGTCTCCGTTTTTTCCCCTCGTCTTGTTGTGGCCTTGAGACAGTGTAATTGTAGGTATGCTGTAGCAGGTATACAATATGCAGATCAAAGAACGTCTGTCGTGTCGATTCTGCTTCGAGGGCTTTTAAATGCACGTATATAGACTAAAACCTGAGAGCTTGCATGGTTCCTGGGGCATGTTGTAGTACTAGTTCATAGACACGCCTATTTTGCTTCGGTATATATTTAGTCTGACGTTAAAATGTTAAATTATGCTAAATTGATTGTAAGTAACGATGAAACAAAGGGCATTATTACTCAATCACTTCAAGTGTCACGATTCAGTGAAGCAAACTCGTCCATGTATGGAAATGTTCCCCGATGACCTGTGAATGTGTGGATAGGTTGTAAGCAAATCAAGCCATTAGCGTCAACTTTGGCACTTTAGTTCGTTGCCTTAATCCCCGTTGTTTAATGATGCAGTCAACGAGCTAATAGCATGTTTAATTATCCATTCACTAATCCCTCTGAATATCATTATCATAATGAGCTTCATTAGCATAATAATTACAAATTCCTTGGCGGTTTCCTAGCATGGTGCATTGACCACATCGCCTTTATAGTGGTCAAGCCTTCTGTTACGCTGACTACTGGCGGCCTGTTCAATCGGCAAAGTTGACCAGTGGTCAGAGCGAGGCCTTGCTTGTAAGTATTTACTAGTACAAGAACAATTGCACTTTTTTTTTTGTGATCATGAACAATATATTTCCTTCAAATTCAATTCTCTCAGACGCTGAAAAAAAAAAAAAAAAAAATCAAAAAAATCAGACTCTTTTATTATGTTATACATGCACATCATATAGTATGCCTATCACAGTGTTCGTGATGGGTGACCAAAGGCAAAACACGTAGTCAGCGCTATCTACATGTTTAATACCCCAGAATGTTCGAGCATGCAATTACGAAAACTGGGAAAGGTTAGGCAAATCTTTTTCTTTTGCATTGAGGTCATTTTGAGGATCAGAAGGGCTTCTCATAGAACGCAGGAGCACGTGTCACTTTTTCTTCTGAGCAATGACAGAGGGAGGGGCAGCCATCCCCAAAGGAAACAGGGACACACTTTTATGGCTCAGCTTCCTTTTCAGAATTTGAATGGAGAATGAAAGAAAGGACGATGAGATCATGGCGATTTGAAAAGGGCGAACGGGGTTTGCTGACGAGGGAAGTTGGTCGGGAGAGAGACGTGTGACGGAGAACATTGGAAATCGTGAGACACTGAAGTAGACGACAGATTGTGTGATTGGTGGAGCATATATCGCGAGATACAGCGAGAGATGGCGAGATCACGCAATGCCCAAGAGACTGCTATGGCCGACAGTGGGCACAAGAGAGGTTCCGCTGTTGCGATGCGACAAAAGGGTCGGCGTGTGGCCTGGCTCAAGTTTCAAAGATAGTCCGAGCTTTATTTGGTTTTAATTTCAGCGGATACAATGCGGCTCTGGTCAGATGTCCGTCCCTCGTGATTAACTGACCCTTTGGCCAGCGAGTGTCCACCCGAAGGAATCTTTATTTACTCGCAATTCTCACGCACAGCGGTGGTCAACCATAACAGTCAACACATCCGAGTGCTATCGATAATCAATCAATCAATCAATCAATCAATCAATCAATCAATCAATCAATCAATCAATCAATCAATCAATCAATCAATCAATCAATCAATCAATCAATCAATCAATCAATCAATCAATCAATCAATCAATCAATCAATCAATCAAGCAATCAATCAATCAATCAATCAATCAATCAATCAATCAATCAATCAATCAATCAATCAATCAATCAATCAATCAATCAATCAATCAATCAATCAATCAATCAATCAATCAATGGCTGTATCGATAGTCAGGTTCTCAGCCAGCCAATCAATCAATCAACTAATCAATCAAACTATCAAACAATAATCTTCAAAGGGCCGTCTTGGCGTACATGAGAGGTTTTCAATGTTCTTAGCGAGCGTCTTCTTCGTTTCTTTGATTTCTAATCCGCTGACGAAGACTGACGTTCGCTAGGCCCTTGAGTTTGATCTCCGATCATCACTTGTGCTCCTGTAAACCATGTGATGCCCGCGGACACTGCTTCCCTCTGCAACCGCGGTCACCCAACACTGTGTGTGGAGAGCTGCTAAGACCCCATCTGTTGTCCCGAGCGCGCATCCCTTTCAAAAAAGCCGCCACGCTCAGTGAGCCCGAGGCGCACATCACCGCTCCGTATCAGGTGATAGAAGCGCAGAGACCAAATTCGGTTTTCCATCAAGCAGTGAGCGATAAAAGCCTACCTCTAGGGAACTGCTTTGGTGCATGACGCGCATTACTTGTAATAGCGTTTGATGAAAGGGCAGAGTGCGTGTTAGGCTAAATCCTTGAATTAATCCACGCTGAATGCTAAATTTGATGCATGCAATAATCAACAATAATCTTCAAAGGTTGTGCATGAGCGATTTTTCAAACTCAACACCCGCTTGGTTCAAGGTACACTTGCATTAAACGTCTTCAAAAAACTTCCAAGAGCTCTTGTGGCTCATCGAGGGAAGCAAGACGTACCGCGATGAGGTTCAAAGACCGGTTTCCCCCTTTTTTTTGAAGGGATCAATCCAATCGAATGTGTATCTTCTAGATGAGCCTTCGTGTCAATAGAATGGTGTCTGTCGTGTTTTGTTCAACGGATTTGCATTGAAGTCGCGCGCGCCTCGATTTCAATGCAACAGATTCGATGTCAACAAACGCTCGTGCCGCGTCTATCCCGCGAGCTCATTGACTGTGGGGGAAAAGCCCCTTTATGGCCCGGTACCAGCAGACTGCATTGTCATACAGAAACGAACAGTTGGTGGTGAAATGCAACCGCAAAACAGATATTCTATTAGAAGCATTTTCTGACAAACTTGAAAATAAATAATCCTGTTTACATTCATCTGTCGCTGTATTGCTGGACTATTCATTCCGATTTCAAATTTTAAATTTTAATAAATCAGCCGTATGATGCGTAAAAGTGAATGGGGACATTATTGGGAATCGAAATTTAAACCTAAAAGTCTACAGCACATCCCTATTTAAAACAGCATATAATCCTAGTATAGATTACCATCAATAAAACAATATTTATCGTAACACCCACAATATAACCATTTGTAAGGACTTCATAACCACACGTAACCATAGCAACTGACACTTCCGTCTTAAAGCCTTAATACGCTAATCCCGGCATTATCCATTTTTGCTCCCCTTTCCCTCATCGCCTCAAGGAAGAAGAAAACCCACAGTACTTAAAAGTACTTTCCATGGCAAAGAATACTGGATGCCATCGCGGTGCTGTCAAAATTGATACTAGTTACTCAACACTAGATTCTGACACTTGATCCTCAATCTTCAACATAAATGTTTTCTTGGTGACGTAATAAATCCGACTCCTGTCTCTACCAAAACTGCTTCATTTACGAGTAAAACACATTATATACAATTATACATCATTCACCTAGTCACTGAGCCATCTTACACCAAAATAGGAGTTTGCGCCAACTGACTGTGGCAAGAGAGGGTTTAATGGTGACCAGTCATGTTTGGCCTTGTGGTTATGGAATCAATTTTCAGTGCGTGTCTCAAGTGGAATTAAAGAAATTGCTTACCTGAAACAATAGACTGATTGATTAAACTGTAATACAAATACAACTGTATGCTAAGGGTTATGGATTTTAGAAGCATAGATGCATTCCTGTACATTATATCTCGAGAATAATTCTTGTGTTTTTTGTTTAGGAATCTTTGAGTTTCTCTATTCAGTAATTGGTCACACGTGGCCGAAGGAAAGCACTATAAGCAAGTCCATGAAAGACCACGATAAAGATAATCTTTTATGATTAGCCTGACCAGTGCCCCTCCACAATTGACCAAGCGATGGCACCAGGCCGCTTGTCAGAACATTTACTCTGCTTCGGTGCGTTGAAGACTAAGGTATGCGGATGGTTCTCAGGATGGGAAGCATTCTTCATGCCTTGTGTAAACTCCTATGCTAATGCTGTCATGAAGCCCAGCATGGGCACTCTTTTGAATGGCGCGGCAATCCGAAATGATAAAAGTGGTGATCAAGCCCATTGTGGCGTAGAAATACATTGGTGCAACCTGATGATTTGGCAGTAGAATAATGATGATCATCAGGGATTGAATTGTGTCACATTTCTTGGCAATACCCCGTCATTTCTCTATGTCATTTTATTGCTTAATGATGAGCTTGCGGAGATGATGTTATGCTTTGGTGAAAGTGGGTTGAGCCAGACGTCCGTGTCAGCCTTGCAATGTGCAGTATTGGGTTCAGAAAAAGGCTAAAATGATAATCGCGAAACATAATTGGGTAAGCACGCAACCTTGGTGGTGTTGAAAACCCTGCTGTGATTATAATTAGCGAATCATTTGATATCTTTCATGACGGTGACTGGTAATAAACTGATGAGCTCTTACGTCGACATGTTTACAGCGAGTATCACTGCTGGTGGTGACACCTAGCCAGGCGCTCTTTGCCGTGAAATTTCTAAAGTGCATTCCAAGATCCAAGATCAAACAAACATGAATGGTGGCATTCTGTATAAGTGAAATTGATGTTATTGCCCTGTGGAGAGAGCTAGAGACAGAGAGGGAGCAGTAGAAGAGAATGCTGTACCTGCGGGGCAAGTACTGACTTCTGCTTGACAGGTGAACGGGCGGATCTATTGTAAGCAGATAATGAGCAAAATCTTCACAAGCAAAATTCGAGAAATGAGAAAAAATAGATAACATTGAAAGTGAACAAAAAGTTTGTGCTTTGAAGGCGGTTTTGTCATCAAGAAGGGGTGTCCACTTGACAGTTTATATCACTGCCTTCAAGTGCCGCACACTTGGGTGATTTACGCCCTCCTACCTGCTATTGATTGCCCCCCCCCCACACTCATCCTTCCTCCAGGTAGTAAACGTGCCGTGGACTCGGCTGACTTCTCCGTTCATGCTATTCGATTTTGGAGGGGGAAAAATGGAGCAAAGAAATTTCAAAAATCTATTTCACGAACCCATATTTTTATTTTGAAAAAATAAAATTTTGATTCTTCGGGGCAATATCTTAATTTCAAACCAATGAACTTTAGACAAAATGAATCATGGTTGCGATCGACAAAGAATTCAAACCATTAACTGAGGTAGCAAGAATGAAACTAGAAATTATGTGCCAGAAAGTTATAGAGACCCTGACTTGCAAGTTCCAACGCCTCCGAGCTCATTTGTCTCGACAACTGCGTTGCCCCAGCACGAAGCGTGCCACATCCGGCTGTGAAAAAAAAAAACACTGCAGTAAGCCACGCGACCCGCACGTACGTGATAGCCGTACTGATGGACGCGTCGACGGCACACTCCGACGCGTGGGAGTCTGCAGGCGAAGGTGCGAACGCGCTGTTGTTTCGGAATGTGCGAGTTTGCAGCCGCGCTTGGTTGCGCGCGCAGGGCCACATTCATCACCCGACTGGCTGACAGGCTGAAAGGACGGCGCTGGATCCCGCCACCAGCCCCCCAGCGGAGCACGGCACAATGGGCAACGGGTGGGAAATGAACTCTGACCGGAACACCAGCCATGCGGATCGGTCGAGGGAAAGGGGAAAGGAGCAGCTGCCACTATCGCCATGGCAACGGCGCATCATTCAACCGGCGAGCATTTTTCATAAGTGGCCGTCAATGGTCGGCTCGAACGAAACCTAGCACTTGAACGAAAACGATTCTTGCACTTTGGATCTACTCCTCCTCTTCTCTCTTTGCAGCCTAATTCAATGACCTGGTGCTCAATTGTCACACGTTTGTTTCCGATTCCGCCCAGCTATTAACCGTTTAAACAATTTTAAGATTGCTTCCGGTCTTTGAGTCTGACCAAAACTGGTCTTCCTTTAATCCCAAAAAAAGGGTGTTCCCGTTTATGAGTGTTTTCCCCTTTTGAAGTCGCTGACATTGACCTACATCTGATGTCGTACATCTCTTCAATGTTTAGTTGAAAACGGACCGCCAAAAATTGTGAAAATTCTCTGATTTTGGCTTTTCATGTTCAGCTACACTTCCGGTATTATAATAATCACTAGTGATGTATCATCGCCCATATAGAGTTTCTTTTACCATAAAAGGGTCTGTGGTATATTACTACGTAGAAGAAGAAGAAAAAACACCCCCAAAAAGGGTGATTTTATGTGAAATAAAGGCACTTACACCTAAGAATCTGGGCCTTTCTCACTTCCACACAAAAGGGTGAAAGTGTATAGGGCATGAACCTCAGAAGAGGAGAACAAAATCTTGATGTCAAATAGAGTTTAAGGAGATACACAAATATATAGATATACAGAGGATATGAGAGTGCTTAAAGCCGCTTATGCAATTACATTGATGGTACCGTCAATGCTTCACTGGTGACGCATTTAACAGTATCCAGTTGCAGCCAGCAGGAGGTATAGCTTCAAAGAAGAGGTCGCCATGAAAGAAACTAAAAGAAAATGATCATTTTACACACACACACAAATCTATGGTCAACCATTGTTGAAAATATACGAATCATGTGACTACCAATCTAAAACTTCTCCTCAACCTCCACGAACTCATAATTTTCGTTAGACACAAACTTTCAAAGCCCTCTCATTATGTTGCCAATTTCCAGCATAAAAAAAAAGTGAAAACTTTTGTGCCTGGCTCCCGAGGCCAATGGGGCGCATTATTCAGGAAGCGAAAAACGCCAGGTGCTGCTATTGCTAAGAGAATGAATCTTCCATTCATTGATGAGCTCCCGAAACATTTCAGGGAAAAGATCAAGAGATGAGACACCATGTCTCTAGGGCTACACGTTCCCACTTCAGCACCTGTTATAGCAAGATAACGGTACTGGGCCGACAGATGGGGAGGTGGCTACGCTTGGACAACGTTGGAAAGCACCAGGAATCAGGGGATTGAGTAACATTTGATCTCATAATTTCACTGTTTATTTCCTGGGGGTGTGGGTGCAGTTACCCGCACCTGGCGTAGCAACAAGCTACTAAATGTCCCTGGAAACCAATTGGAACCGGGTTTTAATTTTTTCTTCTGATGTTTTCAACAGATGGCACGGGAAACTTGTTTGGTGTACCGTTATACCTATTTATGGGGAGATTGAACACAGATTGGCACAATGCAGCACTTATTGCAGGGGTAATGGTTATTTTCTATTAAATCCACCGATTACATAAGCCACAATGTAAACTTGTCATCTTCTTCTTTGATATATGACGTAACAAAAACACCTTTTGACAATTGACCACATGAAGTGACCACAAATCATGATGCGGAATCAGTAACGCACTGCACAGCGAGGGCAGTGCTTAATTTGACATGTTTAGGGTTTTATTCTTTCACCCACGCGAGGCACAAGAGGGGGTTGATGAGGCCTAATGCTATGTTCCCTGTATACCCCAAACAGCCCATCAGTCGTGTGCCCCATCGATCTAATTGGTGTCCACTGGCGGGGGGTGAGAATAAATAATCAACACAGACCTGTAATTGTATACCTGCTGGCCACTAGCACGGTTCACTTGAGCCCTCCAGGTCCGAGCCCTCGTTTTGGTCAGCGCTGAACGAATGGTCAGGTGTGGAGTGGTCATTATTGATGAATAGCAGGTAGATTCATGCTTTCTCTAATTGGTGCATTGCTAATTCACACCTTGAGCAAATCTGAGGGTAATTTGATGAATGTGGATCTCGACAATCACTATAATATAGGGGAATTTATGCAGACTATGCACAATGGATGCTTTTGAATGGGGGTTTGAATATATAGTTTACATGTATATGTAGTGCTGTAAATTTCTGTTATTTATATACTTCACTAGTATCTAATATTTACAGCAGTTTTATATACTGATGGGCCTGAATCGACGACTTAAGGCGCGTTTATATGACGGTCATAGTTGCGGTGGCGAGAATGTGAAAAATTCAAACTACGTATATACGCGCCAAAATTATAAAAACATGCACGCCACAACGGAGGCTTTAATAAAAACTTGAAAGACTGAGATATGGACATAACTCAAAAGAGAAGAAATTCAATCGCGGGTTTTATCATCCGTGAATGCGATTTATTAACTGCAAGCTAGCATGCATACACATACGAGTGTAAAAAAAAAAAAAGACAGTCATTAAGTCGCATCTATGCGCGCACGAAACCGGCACAACAGTAAAAGATTTCTCCAATGAATAACCGCCATGATTATGATTTCAATCACGTTTGCCTTTTACATTCAGAGCGTGCCGAGAGAAGGTAATAATTCCACGTCTCATTGTGAGTGACATGATGCTCGTTGATGATTTGTGATGAGGGACCATTACGCAATTCTACCATGTCGTAGTTTATGAGCGTGCGCCGTGATTTCTTCTCATCTATTAAATCGAGAGAAGGAATTCAAAACTTCAGAGAAATTTTCAGAGAGTGAAAAATGAAGAAGAATCACTGGGGTGTCTGCGGCTGACTCGTTCCTTATACTTTGCTGGATGCTTCTGAGTTTTTTTTTTTTAAAGGCGTTGAACGCTGGGTGATACTCAGTAATCATACCCATCGCACGCGATCCAATACTCCTGCGCATCGTCCCTTGCGCAGCATGACCTATTATTGCGAGGAATGATGGAACATAGGTTCAAAGGATAGCATACCCTAAATATAGCACCCTTACACCCCTTCGCAACATCAAACAAAATTTTTTTCATACCCTCGTGTTTACTACATGAGTAAACTCATCATTGACTGCTTGTAAGTCTTTTGCCTAATTTGACAGCGCACCAAGAAAGTAATGGCTTGAATTCTTGCGGTAAAATGCGTTTATAGATGTTATGGTCTCTAATTAACCCTCTTGATTACTAACTCGTTGTGGCATTTGAATCAGAAGTTTTCAAGCGCATTCTTTGTGATAAGCATCTAATACAGTACTTACACTCCGTACCTTTCTTTGACACGCGCGCGGCAAGTACTCTTGTGTTCTTTTTTTTTTCTTTCGAGTTTATTTTTCTTGCCAAAAGGTGCCGAACACCAGGCGTGTGTCTTGAATACACAGGGGTTGGAGAGGCTTGTGCCTTACTTGCTTTTACTCTTAGAAGTGCGGGGCCTTTGTGGAGGTGTGTATATACGGATACCACTATCAATTCACTCAAAGAAGAACTCATTTTTGATATCAAATACTTTTCAAACGATTCAAAACCAAACATGTTGACACGATGCTTCAGACTTTCACGAAGAATTACAGACCCTCCGCTCTGTGTTTGGGCATGGAAAAATATCTAGCAAAAAAAAAATTCCCAGAAAATACCGCCCCGCTTGCCAAGGCCTTGTTATCATTAACCGATTATAAAAGATGTATCGGTGTAATTTATCGCATTTTTTTGTGTGATTATTACGAATTATATCCGATAAAAATTTGAGATGTCATATCACAGGGGAAATTTATTTTAGCCGCGATTCAAGTTGAATAAAAATGATCCTACAAAGCACGTGCGATTTTTATCTCACTGTTTATCGCCCGGGAAACACCAAAATATGCAACATCAGAAGATGCAGTGACATTCATCACCGTATTGCTGTACTCAGTGACCCTCATCTTCGTGTTCACTGAGGTGCTCTTTGAGATTCTGAGACACCTCAAAACGACCGACAAAGCAGATGTGCTGACTGATCATCAGTTGTCTTAAAAGGTTAAAATTCCCGGCTTCAAAAGCAGCTCATCTCTTATAAGCACATTTACATAAGTACTATTCTGTATGCTATGCTAGAATGTTCATGATACAGTAGCATGCAACTGATCTCTTCATTGTAATATACAAGCTGTCCATTGTATGGTGAGAGTTTCCAACCAATCATAATCTTAACGTGGGTGTATCAATTCCATGTACTTCTATGATCAGTTGTTCTTGCATATTACTTATAGCATTGGACCTGGGTGTATATAAGTACATATAAAGTACATATATATAAGTATATATATAATAATATAGATTCCAATTTCTGCAATTCCCATCCGTATCATAAACACAAGGGTTTCGCGGCTCGTAGGGTTTCATGCGGGTACAGCAGCTGTATTGGTGGTCTCCATACATTCAACCCTGATGACCCTCCTGACCGTGAGGCACTTTGCAGGCGCCCTAATCCAAGAAGCACGCGACCTTCAAGTGGTTTATTGCGATTTAAGATAGATAAGAATGACTTCATCAAAACTATGCCAGTTAGCACCGAAGTGAAAAGCAAGTCTTTCATGTGGCTGGAATTGAACAGCGCGCAAATCTTCACAAGTGTTCATACACTTAAGCCGCAAACCACATTACACTTCATTGAATACCAATAAATAACAATAAATAACACTGCTCATCGTGAAATAACATTGTGTTAATGGTGAGTTAGATTCCAGGTATGTTAACGAGTTAACTGATGAGTTAATTGGCGACGTAAGAAGAATAACAACAACATCTTGTTTTCATCTTTTCGGTCAGGGTATACAAAATGTGATTTCACGCTTGGGGTAGCCAGAATCAATCGCGGTAGATGATCAGAGGTGTTTCAATTGTTGTGACTACGTTGGAAATCTTACGCTTCAGTTTATGCGCAATTGGTTTCAAGAATTGTGCAATTTATGCCACAAAGGCATCGTCCAAAACGAAGGACCCTAGAAAATCTTCAAAAGATTAGATAGAAGCAGTTTATAGGAAGAACCAGACAGCAAGAATGATTTACATCTGAGAGCGATGAGTTAGATACCTGGGGTCACGATGGGGTTACTACAAAGAAGGTTGGTTAATCGTGGGTATCGGTGGATTATGTAATGCACAGAGGGCTTAGCATTGAGGTGAATATGCTATGTATCATAATGTTTTGCCCGCTTTTATAACTTAGGGACCCTGTGTTAGTAACCCAAGAAGACTTGCTTTGAAGTATTGATAGTCGTAAAGTGATATGTCAAGTAAAGCAGCAGATATAAAATGCGTATGTTATACGTGAACATTATTATTGCGTGATCGGAAACAAATCGAGTGTCTAATAGTTCACATATTCGACCAATCCATCTATTCCACCAACCACCCAACGATTTTTTCAGCAAAATTTCAAAAAGGATTTTTTTCTACTTAAAAAAAATGAACTAATCATTCAATTGCATATTTCAGCCTATTACCATCACATTGAGGTGTGAAAATAACTCACGTATTTGCGGCCCTGTTTGGCCTAATTCGGGCATTTAAATCACTGATGAAGGTTGCCTATTGCTGCCCCAATGTTGCAGGGTAAGCAGGGGGTCTTTAACTCAGCTAATCTCAATGGAATACCTCTTCTGTGCCCCTGTCCTTTCATCTGTCAGTTGCATTGTCAGCAGTCGTTGCTTCTTTCGTCAGTTCCTCGCAGTCTTCTCGAATCTTCTCCAACAGCGAGATCTTCGTATCTTGAAAATTGGCTAAATTTGTATGTAGGCAAATTAATTTGAAAATGCGAGCCAAATGTGTAATGTACAGGTTTTACGGTTACAACTGCACTCGTGATAGAGGCTGAGAAATATATATACTTTGAAGTCCTTTAAATATAACTACACAATCTGGTGAACAAGATTGGGATCCCGTTCTAGGCCTGTCACGTTCTATTCCATGACGTAACATTTCTCGAAACAGCAACTTGAGCCTGATTAGCCTGCAGGCTACAACATTTGTATACATACTATACACAGGCTACTACAAAACTCGAAGCTACGTCTACTCTACATAATACAAACTTCGAAACCCTCTATTGCTCGAACCCCTATTGGTAGTATTTTTGATAGTCCCTGTGCGACGTTTCCCGGTGGTTCAGCCCCGTATCCGTGGTCACTACAAGGGACAGCCGTCCCTTGACGACCACATACATGCTCTGATAAGTAGATTGCACCCAAGCTCATGCAGCAATATGCTAGAAGAGGGTGCTGCTTGTTAGGTGCTTTTTTTTTCACCGTCTGCTGGTGACGCTGTGCCCTTCTCGCGTGCCTCAGCGACCCATGAAGAGATTCATAAGCTTTGATCTTCTGATATAAATGAACAGGTGTCATTCTATACAAGCCCTTATAGTACCATCTCTGCATAGGACACGCTGAACATCAAGCTTCATATACTGTCGGCAGGTATATCATTAAGTTCAAAATGAACTTCTGTGTAGACGATTGAAAGGGAATTTTTTTATTATATACAATTTCTAGTAACAAAAAATATTTATATATACAGAGTTGTGACCGCGATAGCATGGAATAACATACGATGCGATGGTTTATTGGTTTAGTTTTGTTGTTGCAGTTTTCCTATTAATCTTATTGTGGTTTCTTTGTATTTTGCACAAGTTAAATTCCGACTGCTCAAGGCTCACCTTTCTATAGCAATGCATGTACGTGTCCTCAAACTAAATTGCAGACAATTCTGCATAAAGCAAACTGATTGCATCTCATAGAATTACTCATGGATGCTATATTTGCAGGGCCACGATCTACCTTCGAATAACTCACCCATGATTGGCCAGGTGTAGGTAATGTTCACATTATGGCAGAATGCGTGAACCTTTCATACCTGGAACCCGTGCAATTAATTAAAGGGAGGGTGTTCTCAATGACCGTAAACGCTGCCTTTTCGAAGCTAAGCGAGTGTGCATAACCCGCGCTTTCTTTGAAATCACTTTCAACTCGATTGTCATTAATCTCAAGAGTGTTGATGCTTCTGAAAGATGGTGATGCGTCGTTAATACTCGTTATGACCAAATTACGAACATCGCATCTGAGGACTTGGCGATCCCGTCCAGACTGAGAGACATTGCAATGAAGTTGACGAAAGCCCTGGTATAAGGACAACATCAAAGTGCAGTAGTGTGCAAGCACATGTAATCCATGCATACATAGATTTAGGCCCTTATGTCTCTCTCGGTGTTGTGAATAGGTCATGCGAGACCCTTGTGTGTGGTCAAGCTTTAGAATATAGTACATGAAATAGGCATAAGAGTATAGTACATGAAATAGGCATAAGAGTATAGTACATGAAATAGGCATAAAAGTGGACGCACACTATAAAGCTTACTGGTGAATACAATACTTAGTCTCACGCTAATAAATGTACAAATTAAATTTTGTAGCACAAATTAAAGAAATCAATCTGAGACCGAGATTCAGCCCAAGAGGGCAACAACCTCTGTGCTCTTTTCTGTATTTTTTCGCTTCGTTTATTGGATTAGCTCTGAATAAAGCAGTACTGTCTATATAAGGATCAAACTTTGGCCTTTTTAGTCTATACTTTTTTGGCACATTTTTCCCATGTGCGGTTTAAGAGTTGAAGTATGTTTGGCGCATGGACGCGACCTCATAATGGTAGTGAAGCGGGTGGTTCAGACACCTTGAAATCGCGCGTTTAATTGCCGAAAAGCATATTTCTTTTAAAAAAACGCCACCAGCCTAAAGGCAAATGGTGTGAGATAAACAAAAGAGCTTGCTACAGATACTATGATAGATGAGCAAAAAAGTAATATCGCTTTGAATGATCTTAAACACTTCTCTGATTCTCTTGACAGGCTCTAGCCGAATGGTACTTGAAAATGTCGGGCGCCCGTACGCCAGCATTTCGTATCACTTTCCACCCCCACTGTTAGCTCATTTACCCTCAGAAACTCGATATAAAGAGTGTCTGTATACCTCCCACCAACCCTTATTTAATTTCGCCAAGAGGTGGCGAGCGTTCAAACTCTGACGTTGACACTTTAATGTAACCCTCCTGAGCCTCCGCGCGCGTGCAGAAGAAATAGTTCCATTACAAATCACTGCGCCAAAAGGTCACATGACGTCTTCCAAAAAAGGAAACCAATTTTACAATAGAAGTTGCTCATAACATTGCACAACATTAGGAGTAAAGCCCTTTCTAATCGAGCAGCTTAGGAATACATTAGTGTCATCCCCAGGGCGTGTGGCGTAGACATGTGAGCTTCTTACGCGGGGCATAGGCCCTATAGAGTGTCGCAAAACATGGCTACTATCGAAGTCTGGTGGGCTGCGGAGATAAGATCAGAAGCCTTGACGCTGATAATAATGATGTCTTGATAAAAAGGTAAAAAACCCGAAGAACCCCGAGTTAAAAAGGTTTTAAAACGAATCAGTGTAACGCTTTCTTTAGCTCGCACAGATGGTATAATAAGCCAGGGCTGCAATTTCTATTATCATTTTTTTTTTCTTTATTAACTTTTTTTTCTTCTTCTGACGGTTACATCAGTGACTTGTGTTCTGTTTCACTTTAAATTGACTGTTACATTTTTTTAAGAAAAAAAAAAAGTAAAAAAAAAAAGAAAAAAAAAAGAGAAGAAAATCCAACTCCAAATCTCCAATCATCAAAGTGATTTTTGAATCAAAAGTAACCATGGAGACAGTGTTTCAAAAAAACACTGCATGGAATGACCATTTTCCGGAGGGGTCAAAAATAATAACAGGGGCTGGGTTATCCACTCAATGACCAGATTTGCGAAGGGATCCACCTCCAAACTGCCAGGGATGACCACTACTGACCGGTGGGTCGAAGGGGCGGACATTGAGGTCAGCTGGTGTCCACTGCAACACTGGACAGCTCCTCTAATTTCAACGAGCGGTCAGCCAGAAAATCAGCCTTTAGGTTTCTGTTAGAGGTATAATTAAGCCCCGGGTAAGATTGGGGAAAACCTTCCCTGGTGGATTCTATTTTGCATGGGTGATCTATTGGAAATGTGTTGAAGGATTTTCGCTGCAGGGGAAGCGACATGCAGGGCAGTAGGGGTTGGATATAACACGGTGATGTAATCAGCTCCTTATGCAATGCTGAGATGAACAACACAGCTCATGATTCTGAAGAAGAGAGATTCCGTTCACAGGACATGGTCGGAAACTGAACATTATACATCGGCTTGTATCCTGCAATGTTACAAGAGTGGGACACATCGGAAGGTGTGAGTTCTACGTAGCTTTGGGAGAAGGCGGGGAAATTTGAATTTGACTCATGGACATCCACAATCTAAGCAGCAGCCTGAGCAGGGGAATGCATGGATCTGCATTCCTCGGCGGAGCTGGCCGCAGGGTAGCACCGCCTCCTCGGTGAAGACTCCCCGGTGCCTCTGCATGTTGCCCGTGCCCCGGGACACGGAATCTCAGCGCCAGGTCGCTAATGAGCCGTGTTCGCTCATCGGAATACTATGGGAATGTCATTGCGCAAGGATTGCTGACTGTTTATCAATGGGCGCTGCAGGAGGGGTGATGTCAACAGGGTCATTTGCAGCATTTAGCCCTGCTTCGGTGCTCTATGCGCCCTTCGAGGGGGCTGTATGGGATGCGTGCCCTCTGGGGAGGAGGGTGTGAGACCCCACCGATCCTGACATCCCTCTGACTTCTTATGGCGTGCTGCTTCGCTGATGCAATGCACTGGCTGGCACTGATTGGGGCTCAAGTATGAATATGATTGCTGGCTTTATGTATTTGCATTTTGAAGCAGGTATTTTGTGTCAGTGATGGGTGGGTGCACACTGCTAGCCATGCTATGCAAGGCTTATGCAACTCCATGGACACAGATTCTGTCAATATTATCGAAAATTTTATAAGCTACTAGCCATGGTAACCAGCCATACACTAGTACTTCTACAAAATCGGTTCACTGTATATCACCCATTATACAGCGGGTCGAACACAGTCTCTGCAATATATCAAACACAACTTTGAGGTGAGGCTGAGCTCATAAGAGACCCTTGCTGTGAATTGATAGCGGAAATCGCACCTCAGCAAGGTGTTGCAGCAATGACGAGGCTACACCAGTGCCACAAAGGCTTTGAAAACGACCCATGATGTGGCGCGGACGGTTGTGGGTTGGCTCCGGGCGACATCTAGGACAAGGAACCCAAATGAAATTCCGACTGTCGCCTCAGGATCAACAAATAAACGCGCTTTGAAGAGCTGTCATAAAAGCGGTGTTTTGCCCTAATCTTATTCGCATTTAGATCGTGTGTCAGGTGTCATAATTATAGGTGTTCGGCCGTGATTTTGGAGGAGAGTCAGTGGGTATTGAGTCCACGGGAGAAATTGCAGGCGTGATCAAAAGCTAATCCTTCACAGGTTGAATTATATGTTTGAATGAATCATAGCACAATGCACAGACCAACACGTCAAGTCTATACACAGTAGTAGTACACTATTGTGAAGTGGGTCAGTCGTTCATTTAGCAAATCAGTTTAATAAGTCATCCATTTTGGTGCGTCGTCAGCCGATGAGTCAGAGGGTGAATTGGATTTCCCCTGAGCTCGTTATACGGACAGGGGCTCTCATATTTTAACATTCTATCATAAAGTCTGTAGCGTTTTCACGCCATCTGGCACCTTCTAAGCACGGTTAAGAGTCAGAAGCCGCGCGACTACGACGTGGCAAACACAGTCCTCCGCTGACGTCACGTGCAGCAGCACTTGTCTGTGCTGCCAATTTTCCTCCTCGTCGTTCCATGGAGGATGGCGTCCTGTTCCTCTTACAGTATCCCGATGGGGGAATCGCGGGTGTGGGGCTTCTCACTGTCGCTCATCGTTATAACAATAATGACAAAACATCAAAGGGATTTGGATTCATCAGGAAAATATTCCGCTATGATTTGTCTATGGTTGATTTGTCTATGGTTGATTGTACTGGGCACCTATAGCAGACTTTTATGTTGAGCGCATAGAAACTGTATCCTATAATTGTACATTTCGCGCTATATAAATGAATAGATTATTATTATTATTTATTATTATTATTTATTATTATTATTTATTATTATAGTACCAAGAGATGTATAATGCGCGAGAGACGTTCAATGCAAAGGCCATTTATGTGGCCATATATGGCAACTGCTTCCAGAAAGTCCTTCGGGAACAATTGGTTAAATGGTACGCTGCTATAAATCCACATAATTTATACCAGAAACAAAATTACCAAAGCGAAGCAGAATGATCAAACAGAAAAGTGATATGGTCGTCGGGGTACTTTACATCTTACGTCAAAAAACACGTTAAAGAAGAATATAATTCAACATAAAAGAGACAGCAAAAGGGGGTGATGGTGTGTTTCGGCCCAATTTTCGAGCCATCTGTTGCTCTGGATAGAGCATCAACCCCTTTTGCTCGATTTTTTAATTGTTGGCTGAATCTTGCAAGCATAAATTGACAACATTTCGCGCTACATAAAAGGGTAATACATTGTTACGAGGGACACGTCGTATTCCTCGTGACCTCCTGCTGTCCACAGCTCCACTTCACTTCTTAAATCCTTGCAGAAAAAAAAACGAGTTTAATTGGTGAGTTTAACAATAGATGATTCTGCGAGGGGAGTCTGTCTTGTCAGCGTGACTCCCTCTTCTGATGTCGCAAAAAATTTACCGCAAATCGCTCATACGTCGTCAATTGGCATTGTCGCAAACAAAGGTCGGGAAAAACATGTGTAAAACTGAACTTCAAGTTAAAAGTTCACGTTTTTTGTTTACCTGTATACGTGCTTCTCTCTTATATACCCTCCTTCAAAATTTGTTGGTACATGTTTTTAAAACGTGTACAAACAAATTTTGCAGGAACAAAATTGATAAAACGGTTTTATCAATTTTGTTCCTGCATACCTGTGAATTGCTGTAAGCATGTTGTACAAATCCAGGGTAATTGTACTTCTTAATTTACGTGTATAACTATTAAGTGTATAATAGTGTATATATGCTGCAAATGCATCAATCGGTATAATAAACCTAATCAAATTACACCATGATAAAGGCACAGACAATTAGCCGATTAATCAAATCAGAACGATTCAATAAATAAAATCCTTGAATGGTTAATGACTAATTAGTAATTACTCAATTCGCTTTGGGAAGACATATACAGACACAGCGAGATTCCACTTTGCTGCGGAATTAGCCTTTTTATCAAGGAGGGTTTCAACGACCAGATAGATTACGTTCTGTGCGGTCATTGTGTCTTGCTTTGTGGACATAATAAAGACATTTGACCAGCTCAATCACCGGTTATTATTGGCCCCAGAGGAATGACCGGGCCGAGTGACCACACGCTGGCACCATGGTGTGAGGGGCCGTTCTTATTCAACAAGTCACTCGACGCCAATCCCCTGTTGTCCACTGGTCAAACTGGACAATGAATGACGTCATCGTGATGACAGATGGATTTAAAGCTCTTGGACCTTGATGCTAGTTCTGTTGAGCTGGTTGCAACATAAGGTCCATCTATAGATTTGGATTCAAATTTTCCTTGTCGGTTTTTGTCCGAATTAAACTGACCATTCGCCTGGTTGCTGGTTACTTTGGATTATGAGAGGATTTTTTTTTTTTTTTTTTTTTTTTTTTTTTTTTATTGAATTTGAAACATGTAGACTACACTCATTGTTGACACGATGTCTTGTCACTGTAGATATCTGATACAGTTGTGATACAAGTATGATGAACTGTCAAATACATTTCTACTTGGATACTGTTGAGTCTGTTGTCCGAAAGATATATAAAGGCTAAAGCCAATCGGTAGACCCCGATAACTAATCTAATTATGGGCAGCGTTACAAGGCGTAACGCTAGCATCCACATTCAACCCCAAGGTGCTTTTCAAAAACCGTATACACCAGTGAAGGGTATTAAGTGAGTGTAATCTTTCCGTACCAGATATTGAGTGTTTCGTTGGACGGGCGATGAAGCAGATGAGAAATCTCTCGAGCGATGAGACGGAAGCCCGCGCTTCCACCGACGACCGCCATATGATTAGAACGTTATGATTAGGAGAACAGAGTTAGCAGATGCGCATTAGAACGTTATGATTCACTATTCGTTGGACTCCGTTGCCAAATGAATCGGCGTGCTTAATGCTGCCTTATAATCTGTGTTGGGCATAATTAAGCACGCTTGCTTACAACGTAAGGCGCCCTATGGATACGTGATAATATCACATACTGATCGGGCAATTAAATATTATGCATATATATACAAGGTATTTTGCCTTCTTTTGGCTGGTACACGTATATTAATAGACCACCCACTCATAATAAGCAAGTACATATACTCATTGAATTATAATTTTGGAGACAGTCTGATCCTTTTTTTTCAACGCAACACAAGGTATTGTTTATTTCAGATTCATTGAAATATGACACCAGCGTTATGTATACTAGTACTAGCATTCGGAGCCTTGAAAGTGATCAGCCGATCAACTCAATGCTAAGCAAAGTAGAAGGTAATTACTTGTATCCACAATTAATTGTAAAATATTCTTTTCAACAATTAACACATTCACCGACAGAGAGGAGGATTTCCGTGTTTAAAGCAACACTGAAATATTTAGTGGGGAATGAGTTCAACATAATATCATCCATATACCACCGATAGTCCTATATCTAAAATCATTGTTTTTTTAGTGACAAAAAACAAAACTCTTGGTAAAAATTGAATCTTTCATCAGCAAACATAACAGAAAAACAAATTGAAGCATTCATTACATAATAATAATTAAATATTTAATCAACTACATTCCAAAAATACTCTCAACAGACAAACGCTTTACTTGGATACATAACACACTCAAACAATTACAAAACCAAAAACAGCCAACACCACAATTGAATGATTATTCTGTTGATAGGAATTGCTTTAAGCTGTCATAGTATTGATCAAACGTGCTATGAATAGAGTTTGGCTCCGAATGATTTATCCATACGAAGAGGGAGATAGCTGGATAAAGAAGAGACTTCCCAGTAGAGCGACCGTGAGATGAGGAGGCGGTATTGCAGAAGGCAGGCCAAGCACTCAATGCTCTCCACACTCAGCAGAATAAACTGCAAGAAGAATGCGTTTGAAACTCTGTAATAACAAACTGCAGCTCACCTTTGGGCGAAAATATGGCGAGAAAATAAAAGATACAAGATGAAACAAAGGATAGCAAAGAAACCACATGAGACAGTTCTGAAGAGAGCAAGAGAGTGAGGATCGTGACTCTTGATTAGTGTGGCACACTCACCCGATTGAAACCGCTGTAGAAATGTCGCTTAAGGACACTACGCTCGCCCTGCACAAACTTCTGCAGTCGCGTTGCCATAGCGATGGCTAACATCGCCCTAGCTGCGAGTAAACAGAGGTTAGGTAGGCCGGGGTCGAGAGGAAACTGGAGATCTCGTTGCGAAAAGAGATTCGTGAGGATAAAAATAATCTGAAAGGAAACGATTAATATTCCCATGGAATGAAGGGGAAAGATGACTCACTTGAAGGATAGCAAGGAATTGAATTATTTTTAGGGTTGGTTTATCACTCAGTTTATGGTAATGGCTGATGAGATCGAGAGAGGCTCCGGCCATGTCACGGCCAATTGAAAGACTTAGGAGCAGAACAAGAGCGAGATATTGCGCAAACTGATCAAGAACTGTAAGGAGAATATTAGATAATAAATTCAGCGAGCAGGGATGTCACCTAGAGTGAAAAATTCCAGCCACGGAGAAGTTTCACCATCAATGGTATAGCTGTGGGGTGAAGATGTTAACTGACCATAACTTTAGATAAATTTCCACACTCACTTCCTCAAGATTAAAGTTGTAAACAAAGCAGCAATACCTTGAGTCAGGGTCACTAAATTCAAAATAATGAGCAGTACATGCATAGGGCCTTGTTTCCGAAGAGCTTCCCAAATCTTTGGAGCGCAGATGCAGCCGCTAAGAAAGTAAACCAACGTGAGGAGTTGGAAGAATCGCAGCAGCCCTGAGGGTTACATTGGAGATGGAATGCAATGTAACGAGAGAAGTGAAAAGATGGCGTACCTAATTCTTCACAACTGCAATGATCCGTAGGGTTGTGCAGGGAATCAGGATTCAATGTTTGAATTTCATACGAAATAATAGATTGCGACTCAGTTTCTTCAGAACCACAAGTTAATCTGTCGGCCATAATGATGTGCCAGCGCCTTGGCTTAGTAAACGGGCTCACGGTGAAGTTCCCCTCAGAATCAGTGAGGTTATCTGTACAACAATGAGATTGACAGGCGATTTCAGACTCGTAACAACTAACTTACAAATGAGCCGGGCCAAACCAAGCTTGCTTTGACAATTGTCATGGTCCAAAGCCTCTTGCCAGTCCTCATCCAAGAAAAGATAAAAGGATGCATCAGCTGTGACGTTGAACTTGTACAGCACAGTGCCATTGCCACCTGAGTTCATTTGCATATCATTACAATGATAATATTACTAAGTAAAATAACCAACTATGGAAGCAGAATGATGTAATGTAATGGCCCTTCTCCCTGATAGTAGACTGTGAATTAAAAACTCCTGATGTCGTTTTGCTGAATGTGAGATGAACCGAGAACCAAAGGAGGAGAAGAAAGAGTGATGTCATCGTGAAAACCTATGTCACAGGAGGCATTCGTATCATCCTTCCATAATTTCATTCATGAAGACTAGAAGAGATACAAAAAAGAAATAGTTTGGAGATATTTGAGCGCATAATTTAGTTAGTATAGCCAATGATGCCAGGGACAGGGTCTGGAATGAAAAGCCGTTGAACAGTTAACTGTTTCAATACTGTTTGCAGAGTGTATATAGACAAAACTGCTCTGTGATAGCCTTTTTCTACGTTACAAAAATTTACACGTTACAAAAATTATCAAAACAACATCAGGATCATACATGATCATGAATATGAAGCTATGATCGCAGGTAATGACATATTATCGCTCATATCAACATCTCGCAATTTTCACTTGGGAACGCATTAAAAGGGTATCACGAATGCAAGTGCCAAACATGGCTCCCATTCGTATATAATTCGCTACTCACAATATATTTTGTGATTTAAATATTACAAATATATCGTATAATTGTGAAATCACGACAGGGTTCAGTTGACAGCTTTCACATTTTCCGAGTCACTCCACGATCAGTCCGAGTTGGATGAGTATTCGTGGCGAGCGTAAGCTTGTTGGGTTTACAAAATCCTATTTGTCACCACTCATAACGCACTCAACCCCATAATTATATCCTGTGCTCAACCCAGAGGCGCGCCTATATTTTTTAAAGTTCATCGTTATGTTTATTTTTTGTTTGTTATCTCCTTATGATTTACATATCTTAATTTTCGTTATCTCACTTTATTTACTTATTATTTATTCTCTTGCTCCGAGGACAATCCAGTTATTATTTTTAGAGTCCTGATACAAAAGGACTGAAATCTTTTGACCTGACCTGACCTGACCGCGCTTTAATAAGGAATCTTACACTTGATCTTACATTCAGAAAATATTAATTAAATACAAAGTTTTGCCAGAGTATGAGATCTAGATAAGATGAGATAATCTAGAGTTATAATGATTTGATGATATCATTATTGAATTTCTTCCAAGTCCCTTGGTGCATAGACATTGCGATAAACTTATTTTGTATAGATACCGCTAGAATGGGCCAAAGTAGCTTATCTACGCAATGCTAAAAACAAAACTTTTAAATGGGCTAAATTTGGCCTAGAACAATGCACCTAAAAAATCGAGAGGCTGAGAAACGCACAAATGCGTACTACTTTTCATTGTAGGCCTACAACATTTATTGGAGACTTCATCAGAAATCGCACGTGTGTATTGTATCCATGAATGAACTACACGAGTGGAAATGTTTGCTCATCCATTTCTTGTGGATCTTTAATGCGACTGAAAATTTTAATATTGCGGACAATGCCGATTATAATCATTTTATTATTTAGAGAATCATAGAAATGCATGCATAAATTGGGGTCACATAACGGCATTATCGTATGTATTCTCAACGGATAATGTTGCGCCATGTTCGAGAGAATACTTAGTTAAATAAATAATACTGTAATGAAAAGCTGAGCTTCTCCTGAAGTCAGTCATATAAATTGAAGTATCTGGGTGGAGCGGTTGCCCTGTACTGCAGGGCATTGGCGGTTGCCCTGTACTGAATGAGTGATGGTCCGTTTTGGAAATCAAAATTCAAGCCGCCAATGCAATTTGTTTCACCGCGTGGGATATGATAATCCTGCCTAGAGCGTTTGAGTAAGCCAATGACTGGCGAAACTTCAGAATATTTTTGGGAACGCCCCCCCCAAAAAATATAATAATAATAATAATAATAATAATAATAATAATAATAATAATAATAATAATAATAATAATAATAATAATAATAATAATAATAATAAGAATAATAAGAATAATAATAATAAATAAATAAATAAATAAATAAATAAAAAAAAAAAAAAAAAAAAAAAAAAAAAAAAAAACAGCACCAGGTAATGTCCATGTACCTATGCCATAAGGGTCAAGGAGTCTTAATGCTTCCTGTCCCATAACATGCAGGGTAGGTCAAAATATATACATGTACCGCAAGGCTTGGTCTTTATCAATTTAAAATGCTCCTGTGTTTGACCCTCACAAAGAGCACGCTTCTCTCCCATTTCTGAATTAATAGACTCCCATTCACGTAAGAGAAAATTTCGTGTTTATTGCATTTTCTATTTGTTGTAATTTTATTTATTTTTATCGTGAATGCTATGTAGACGATCATGTTTTCTGTGAAATCAACGGAGAGACCATTCTTCCCATAATTAAACTGTAATATATAAAAATTCAAAAGTAAACTTCATCACCGCCATCGTTTTGGTATTCAACCAATCAGCGGCATTTACGCTATGCAACAATTATGCATAATATCAAGCAGCCTAAGCGAGTCAGGGTCTGGGTCTGGGATCTGCCAACGATCGAACAACGTGATTGGTTCGTATTATAGTAGCAGAGATCAAGGAATACTGACCAAAGTATATGTTGTCTCAACCAGAAGGTCGGTGTTTATGGTCGACTGGCAGGAAGGAAGAGTCAGCAGATGGGCTTCAATGTAGGTTTTATTCAGGTGAAATATATATTCCCGGAAATACGCGCTTCATAATAGTATTTCGGTTAGCCAGGTCACGTGTCCGTCCCCTGCCATGTGGCCAAGCGTCCGTGGGTTGTTGATCGGCGAATCTTCTCGGGCTAGCTGGACTGCATCACCATCAAAGGTCTTAACACTGATTGTCCTTGGGTGAGGTCTTATAATTATAGGGGTGGCCAGGGGACAGACGGTTGACCGACTGATAACGGCTCGCAGAAAACTTAAACAAATGAACAATCATGTTATTAAAAGGAATTCGGACAAACAATGAAACAATAATTCATTACTTCAAGTATTAGGGCGTTCATTAGTAATTATAATTATAACAAGCTGACTTAAGGGCTGACTTGAAACAGCTCAGATGGGATTATGAATATGTTGGTGTATAGACTATGGAGATTATGAGTTAAACACAGCGGCAACAAAATGTAGCGAGTATACTGGCGATTACTGACAATGTATATGGTTCGCATCCAAAATCCTAGGCATATACACATGTTACATGCACATATCTAGGTACATATCTGCGGTGCAGTTGTAGTTATGAAATCACTTTAATCAGATAACCGAGATGCTTATCTTGGTGTGTGATTTAAGACCACGTGATCGATATAAATTCGATCGATACACGGGGTCAAGTGCATGAGTACTGTTTTGTTTACCAATGCGAATGAGTTGGCGAAAATCTCTCAGAAATAATACTCTTGTTTACATAGTGAAATATGGTCTTGCCCGAGGTTTGCGACGTAATATTCTCGCCTGTTGTGGAAGAAGTGCTTCCAAGTTCTACAGAGTCCTTACCGGTTGGTCGAAGTGGGCATTGCTGCTGCACCGATGGCTCGTACCTCTACGTGTACGGGGGCTACAATCCGGAGCCCCACACCAGTCTACACCTGGAAGAAAATAACCTTCACCCAGGCTTAATCGTCATCCCAAACAGAGAAGTTCTCATTGAGCTGTGGATATTTCATATCGCATCCCGGAGATGGACTCTTGTGCAGAGACCCCTAATCCCGGAGGCTGCGGCGTCTTCCTGCATGGTTCGTTTCGGTCGTCACTTGTTGGTATTCGGTGGCAGTGTGTTTGCGTACGGAGGCATGATGAGCAACTCTCTACACGTATGTTCTTTACATGACATGACGTGGTCAGTGGTTGATTGTGGTGGTGCGTACACAGATTATCCACCGAAGGCGTACGGTCAGAGCGTGACGGTTGTGCAAAATGAAATGCTGTATGTGTTTGGTGGTTCAGTGAATTTATACATGGCTCCTGTGTCTGACTTGCATCGCATCAATCTCCGAAGCAATCGGCATCAGAGGAATTGGGAGAGACTCAACCCAGGGGGCGAGGTGCCACGAGGGAGGTACAAACATGAGATGGTGGAATACGACAACAGGTAAAGGCTGAAACTATATCTGATTCGGTGTATTGTGGTCCTCGTGCAGGTTGTACCTCTTTGGGGGAGGTCAATTCAGCAACGCCGAGGGTTTGGACTGCGTCCACGTGTATTGCATTGACCACAACTATTGGGCACTGGAAGAGACCATGCCGGACGAAAACAACGGCTTCCCTAAATCAAGGAAGTATTTCGGATGCGCCCAGCGTGACAACATCGTCATCATATGTGGCGGTGAACATCCGAAAAGCGAGGCCCTAGATGACCTCTGGACCCTCGATTTGAATCAGCTCCAATGGAGGAGGCTTAACTGCAGTTTGCCCAAGCCGATTTACTTCCACAGAGTTGCACTTACTCCGTCTGGCAAACTCTATATATATGGCGGAATTGTCGGAGACAGTGAGCGTACGTCGAAACTCCTTTCGGTGCAGATTTTTTTTCCCAAACTCTCAGAACTCAGTTGGGAACGCCTCACTGAACACTTTCACAGTTTGCACCAAAGAACCAGGAGTGAACTTCAAATGCTGGGCATCCCTCCGTCGTTCCTGCATCGGTTAGAAAGACCGAAACTTGGTTCTTTGGTGGAACTGCGGCAATGAAATCAGCATTCTTAACGCCACCCGTGACGTCACTTGACTCGTCTGCATTTAGGTATTGGACTCGTCTGCATTTAGGTATTGGAATATCAAACTGTCACCTATATAATTATGTCTTACGCTCAAATTGCACCAGTAGTATGTACTAGTATATCACATGCATCCATCATGGGTATATGGGTCAAATGGTGCAGTTGCTTGTATTAATGGATTTGTGTTTATAAAGAAACTGATCTCCCAAAAGAAGGTTAATGGCGATTTTGTTGTTGTTGCCCCCCCCCCCTTCCTTTTTATGGTTACAATCACGTAGTTTACGTTGCACTGATAAAGAGCGTCCAGTTCTATATGAATCAATAGTTGAGTTGTATTGATTTGTCACAACCTCGATATGATGAATCAAGGGCATTGACGTAGAAACGAAAAATGTCCCATGATTCTGAGAATTTGTTTTCCGACGACTGCGCGGATTAGTCATGAAAGGCATTTGCAATTGGATCGTTCCGACGACGATACTTTTAAAAGCCACTTCATGCACATTCAGAATCCTCTGCATTTGTGGCGGCCAGCCAGGCATGAAAAATCATGAGACCTTTTTCCTATCGCTTGTCTTTATAAGGTGTGTTATGGTCGCGAATCCTTTGGATGTTCAGAAGCGATTCAGATGTTTATTATATGAAGGTAAACTTTATAACTTTCAGGTGGCGATCGACCTTCGATCAGAATTCAACGCAGTTCTTGGGTCAGTTCAGAAAATGCCACAAGTGCAATCAAAGATATTCCTTCTCTGAATTATGACCCTTCATTGTTTTCCAGTCTATCAAGCTCGTCATGATTTGCTTTTAGAGCCTTTGATGGTTGAGCATAGAAAAAATGGCAAAAATGCTTGGCAAAAAGTGAGAAAAGCACCCAATTTGGCAGAGGCCTCAGCTCACACTATATATATCCTGAGGTTTTAGCCGTGGTGCCAAATACATACTATTCCCAGAAACACCAATATCTAAATATCAATAAAATTTATCAATGATTCAATCACCAACTTTATGTGTTTATAGAGCTGTCCAATAGGAGCCCAGTATGCTGACAGATCAGAACCAGTTGCTTCGGTGAGCTGTGGCCTCAACACGACAATATCCCAAGTTTCCCATCACAATTAATGCTATGAGAAGCAATGATAGAATGCGATCTTTCATGACCAATAGAAACTGCAAACAGAAGAGATGTAAGACACACATAGAAGCATGGAAACCATGTGAAGCCACAAGCAAGCAAGAGCCAATATTTGCGATTCAGTAAGCCCTTCTATTCATCAGGCAATGTTGCATGGGGACAATTTTCATCCAAATTGATCCACAGGAAACTGACTTGATACAAATATGAGTGTGTGTACAGCAAGTGAATAGCCCTCGTGATCCCTGGAGAAATTCTGATATCAGAACAAAACACACCGTTAAAAGTGGATGTTTTAGTTTATTAAGGGTATATTTCATGTCTGAACTCTTCATCTACACATGAAATTACTGGTATGCCAATAGTACTCACGGATTAAATCAATATTTGCAATTCATGAATTTCTAAATAATTATTACATTGTACTGCTAAGACACTTATTACCGCCTCTTAATGATGAGCGTGTAGTCCTTGGGGCATCGCTGGAACCCTCTCATGGTTCCCTCCAAGCATTTCATAGCGTCTTGTCCTTTGGGGAATCTGAACTCGAGGCGGTGGAAGAGTTTTGCAGCCAGCAGAAATAGTTCCATCTTGGACAAGGGCTGTCCTGCGCAAGCACGAGGTCCTGTAAACAGATGAAGCCGTGCAATCAATGGTCAACCGTAGATTAAATCACTCACCAAGGCCAAAGGGCACAACAGTTTCATTGGGAGTGAATTTGCCATCTGCATCCAGGTGGCGCTCAGGTTTGAATTCTTCCGGATTGGGGAACAGCTCAGCATTGGTGTGGATGGCGTAGACGTTGCCCATAATCTGACAGCCTTTGGGAATGGTGTATCCGCCCAATGTGGTGTCCTTCTCTACTGTGTGAGCCGCCAATGAAAGGAAGATGTTTGAAAATCTGTAGCACTCCTCCAAGCAAGCCTCCAGGTAGTGCAAGTCTTTCTTGTCCTTCAAGAGAGGCTCGCGACTTCGTCCAACCACATCATCAAGCTCTTTGTGCAGTTTGGTTTGTACATCTGGATTCGCAGCGATCCCTACAATCATCCACTCCAGCATCTTGGGCAGGGAGTCCAGTGCGTCAGGGAGGAAGATGAGGCAGTTGTGGAGCATCCTGCGGTAATCCAGTGTCGGTCCATCTCTCTCATCCAGGTAGGCATCGATGAAGTCACGCGGCTCTCCAGGGGTCCGCGATGTCATGTGCTCGTCAATCTTGGGGCGGAAGAATGCTTGTAAGCTCTCACTTCTTTCCTCTGCTGAACGTATTGTTTTCGTGAAGAGGTGTTTACCCAGCCAGAAAGGCACAGATTCGACCAACAGATACGTCGCAACGTCTATGTCAACGAGATCTGCGCTCATTTTCATCATACCCTTCAGTTCGGCATCGTCTGGTTCGTAATGCTGACTGAAAATGATGTTGCAAATGAGGTTGGCTGCAGTCCATGCAACCGGCTCCTTTAAGCACACTCCCTCCTCTCCTGCCTCCTCTTGTAGCTTCTCCAGGTAAGCAATAAGCGCATCGGCTTCTGTGAGGATCTTGCCTTCCAGCGTATTACTTCCAAAACCCATAGTCTTCAAAGCCCCAGTCAGAAACTTCTTGTTTTTCTTCCATTGTTCGTCATAAGGAGCAGAGAATATATCTAGAAGAAAGCAAAAAAGCACTGTCAAATATTGAAATTATTTCAATTCATAATTTTTGTACCGTCATGAAAATCAAAGACTTTATTCCAATTGCTTTCTGGCCGGAATGAGAATTCGCTACTGCGGTGAACGTAAGCCTCCTTCAGGAGCCTGGCTGAGTTGATCCATATCTGTAATCTGTGAATATATTATGTCATGTACATCAAAACACTCCTCTTGATGATGCGTACCCAAATCCCATCTGGACAGATGAAATTTCACCATATTCAGCCATTAATTTCTGACCCCTGCCGTCAGCAAAACCAGCCGCTTGAAGCATATATCCCAGAAGCGGAATTCCGTACGGCCCGGGAGGAAGTTTTCGTAACTGCATCACTTTGTAGGTCAGGTAGCCGATGGTTCCAGCCGCTAGCAGCTCCCATTTATGTTCTTTGACAAAGCGAAGAGCTTCCTCTTTGTTTTCTGGCATGCTGTTCATCAGCCAAGACGACGCAGTCGACAGTTTGGATGCCATTTTTATGATTATATTTTGGAATCACGATTCCTGCAGCACAAATTACAAGATTATCTGAAGATACTTAGCTCCCCAAGGGTAGCGGAGTAGTTCACTACGCTACGGCTTGGGTAGACGCAGAGACGTTTCCCCAGAGGGTAAGTGAAAGTGAATCAAAAGAATTACTCAATTACTGAATTAGCAATACTAGTAGTATAATACTAGTAGTAGTACCAATATAGCGGCAAAAGCCCAAAAGGTCGGGCCAATTCGTAATATCAAAGATCTTATTATAAGATTATGATTCTTTTGGGTCAGGACAATCTAATCACGTCTATGATCAACAATTAATCTCGTTCCAAGACTCCTATAGCTATAAGCTGATCTGAAGGACATACTACGAGGCGTAGCGTTATTTGTAGACAAGGATGGTTATACATTTTCATAACCAGCGTTTATTGTAGACAAGCATGGTTATATATTTCTTATAACCATATCCGAACCGTCCTTATTTATCTTCCACTCAACCCATGAATTTCCATTTCCGGGCGATTATTGAGATGGTTGGCGGATTGACAGGGCGTTTAATGGCAATACTAGATTAAATTAATCCAATTTAAGAATTCATATAGTGCCCTAGATACTTCTAAACCCCACCAAGTCATATACAACTTGTCTACAGTTTTACAGGATCCAGTTATTACTCGAACAAGAATCCCTATCTCCCACCATGTTGCGGTCACGGACATGGGTTTCATTGCGGTCACGGACATGGGTTTTCATGTATATTATATGATTCAATCAATCCATAATTAGCATCAATACAATCCCTCCAGTGCCCTAAACACATATACACCCCTCCCAAGTCAAATACGACCAGTACACACCTTTCCAGCATCAAATTTGTACTCTGAAAATATCCCCTATCTCCCACCATGTTGCGGTCACGGACATGGGTTTTCATGTATATTAAATGATTTAATCAATCCAAAATAAGCATCAATACTATCCTACCAGTGCCCTAAACACATATACATGGTTGTATTTGACTTGGGAGGGGTGTATATGTGTTTAGGGTACTGGTAGGATAGTATTGATGCTTTTTTTGGATTGATTGAATCATTTAATATACATGAAAACCCATGTCCGTGACCGCAACATGGTGGGAGATAGGGAATATTTTCAGAGTACAAATTTGATGCAGGAATGGTGTGTACTGGTTGTATTTGACTTGGGAGGGGTGTATATGTGTCTAGGGCACTGGAGGGATTGTATTGATGCTTATTTTGGATTGATTGAATCATGTAATATACATGAAAACCCATGTCCGTGACCGCAACATGGTGGGAGATAGGGAATATTTTCAGAGTACAAATTGATGCTGAAAAGGTGCGTACTGGTTGTATTTGACTTGGGAGGGGTGTATATGTGCCTAGGGCACTGGAGGGATTGTATTGATGCTAATTATGAATTGATTTAATCATGTAATATACATGAAAACCCATGTCCGTGACCGCAACATGGTGGGAGATAGGGGATATTTTCAGAGTACAAATTTGATGCTGGAAAGGTGTGTACTGGTTGTATTTGACTTGGGAGGGGTGTATATGTGTCTAGGGCACTGGAGGGATTGTATTGATGCTTATTTTGGATTGATTGAATCATTTAATATACATGAAAACCCATGTCCATGACCGCAACATGGTGGGAGATAGGGAATATTTTCAGAGTACAAATTTGATGCTGGAAAGGTGTGTACTGGTTGTATTTGACTTGGGAGGGGTGTATATGTGCCTAGGGCACTGGAGGGATTGTATTGATGCTAATTATGGATTGATTGAATCATTTAATATACATGAAAACCCATGTCTGTGACCGCAACATGGTGGGAGATAGGGAATATTTTCAGAGTACAAATTTGATGCTGGAAAGGTGTGTACTGGTTGTATTTGACTTGGGAGGGGTGTATATGTGCCTAGGGCACTGGAGGGATTGTATTGATGCTAATTATGGATTGATTGAATCATGTAATATACATGAAAACCCATGTCTGTGACCGCAACATGGTGGGAGATAGGGAATATTTTCAGAGTACAAATTGATGCTGGAAAGGTGCGTACTGGTTGTATTTGACTTGGGAGGGGTGTATATGTGCCTAGGGCACTGGAGGGATTGTATTGATGCTAATTATGGATTGATTGAATCATGTAATATACATGAAAACCCATCTCTGTGACCGCAACATGGTGGGA
>KB301444.1:103342-113630 GCA_000328365.1 Capitella teleta
ATTGATGCTGGAAAGGTGCGTACTGGTTGTATTTGACTTGGGAGGGGTGTATATGTGCCTAGGGCACTGGAGGGATTGTATTGATACTAATTATGAATTGATTTAATCATGTAATATACATGAAAATTATTGGCGGGTAATCCACCATTGTGGGAGAATAGTAACTAGCTATATTATCGCCCACAAGTTGAGAATTGCATTTTCATAACATTATAAGTTTGTTGGACAATAATCCGAGTCAGAATTATGCACAAGAACTATACGATTTTTGAATTGTAACATTAACAACCATAATTAATGGCAATAATTACGATTATGCACCTGTCACAGATTCCTCATCTAAACGATGGAAACATCGGAAGACGTTTAGTGTTGAAAATCTAGTGTAAGTGAAAGTACAGAATGGGAATTCCCCTTAGTCATGTGACACATGGAGACACTGAAAGATGTTAAGTGTTTTCCCACTGAAAGATGTTAAGTGTTTTCCTACTACGAGTCTTGAAAAGATGTCTGCGACTTCCGCTTCGATTGAGGAAGATTCGTTGTAATTGGTTACATAACTTACATTATGATCCTGCATTTGAAAGGTTCGTTGTAACTGGTTACGTTATGATCACCTTGTACTAATTTTTTTGTGGCCATCATCCCACAGATTATGGCTACAGAATGCATCATCCCCACAGATTATGACTACAGAATGCATAATCACCACAAATTATGGCTTCAGAATCCAGCGAATCAACAATAGCCCACGTTACAGGTTAACGTTACAATAGCTTCTAGCAACGTTATGATTTCACATAAAAGGTGCGTTATGAATTCCACCCTAGCGAAACATCCGAGAAGCAGCAAAATCAGCTGTGCAACTAAAAACTCGTTGCAAGTAATTTCGATTTTTCTTAGCACAGATTCTCGGGCGAGGTCTGTATATTGGGCTCGCTGTAGTATGTCAGCTAGATTTTTCTGAATTCAATGAAATCAGAAGTCTTGTTGAGGTTAAGGTTTCGAGGCATAGTGTGTCTTTGATTGCTTGTATCTAACACAGGGTAAAGTTAGCTCCCCAAGCCGTTCTACTCCGCTACCCTTGGGGAGCTAAGGGTAAAGTCTTTTTGAAGTTATCTCAGTTATGACACGATAGTACATGGCAGCTATGGTGCCATTGGTTGAATGGATCATTTGATCATTAATTAAGTACTAGTAGTACCCTAGCAGCTAGCACAGATAAATCGGGCGAGGTCCAGGGACCCCTGGGTCTCGCTGTAGTATGTCAGCTACCTAGCTGCCTTCTGTGGCATTATCAATTTTTAATTTAGAGGCTTGGAACGAGATCGTAAGTACCCATGATGATGATTAGACCCCGGAGACGACTGAGCTGAATCATTTTCACTGACTTGGATTTAATGATAATCGACTGACTTGACGACTCACTTATTCGATATGTAAAAGTCGACTTGGCTTCTCTTAAAAATCGACTTAATTGGCGACTTTACATAAGTATTCGGGCATGCCGCGAGCTATATTAATGCAAGAAGTAACTCTTGTCTTTCACTCTTACACTAGCTCCCTAATATGAGAATTTGGGGTCCAGGTTATTTCAGCAAGTGAACCGGGCTCAATTTCTAGAATGACACGTTTCACTCAATTACTATAAGTATGTCTGCAGACTACACGCTCAATAACATTTGTTACTAATGGTACATAAACAACAATTAAAGGGTTTCATAATACAAATTTGTATTGTGAAGAATGAAATAAAATAATTTGCTATAGATACCCATAGCAATGAATACAGTGTTTCAACAAAGGAATCTAGCAATTATTTTCGGCGGTGACTTGCGTTAATTAAATGGGCAACAATTAAGGTCGACCCAGTTAAAGTCTTTAATTTAACTTGACTCGACTTGAAACTTAAACGACTGACTTGGCGGCTAAATCGGCCTTACTCCAGGGTCCAATGACGATCATCCCATGATCTAGACCCATCATTCCATGCACATGTTGTAACTTAGCCAGTAGTAGCCATAATCTGTGTGGTATAGCAATTGGAGTCTTGGAATGATACCACCCATTATTATGCTCATCATGGTCCCATCATCCATACAGCATTGCAGCACTCTAGCCAAAGTAGACTAGTGGACACACAACGCCAATTGTGTGTGCACGCACCACTATACCCCTGGGAAGCTTGCAGCACTGCGCAGCCTAGCACAGTAGCAGTAGTCGGTTACTCAGTGGTAGAAGCTAGCTCCCCAATTGCTAAGCAGCATGCTGTAGTGGTAGGATGTAGTGGGGTGCAGGATGGCTCCTACCCCTGGGGAGCTAGCAGCAACTCTGAAACTGCTCAAGATGATCAATTGAGTACATATAATCTCGGATGATTCTCCACAGGATGGAAGACCAAATGACTTGCAGCATTAGCAGCAGCAGCAATTCCGATAACCAGTTTGTTGACAGCGGCCGTCCTGCTGCTCTGCTCACTGGTCTTGGAATGCTGTTTGAGCAGAAAATTTTTGCTGACATAACGCTGGTCGCAGGCAGCCAGCATTTCCTTTGCCATCGTGCCATCCTCGCTGTCTCCAGTCCTTACTTCCTCACCATGTTCAACACGGAACTCTCGGAGAAAAACCAATCGGAGATTGTTCTACAAGAAATGGAAGCCTCGACCCTGGAGCTCATCTTGGAGTACGTCTACACGGGGCAAGTGAGCTTGTGTGAAGAGAGCGTCCAGCATCTTCTCTCCGCTGCGAACCTATTCCAGCTGCTTGCTCTGAGGAACGGTTGCGCTGCGTACATGATTAAGCATGTCAGCGTCTCTAACTGCATTGGTGTCTATTTCTTTGCCCGTGCTCACAATTGTGATCAACTAGCAAGCAAAGCTAAAGAACTCATCAATAGTCAGTTTGAACTGCTGTGTCGGGAGCCGGAGTTTTTGTCTCTGCCTTCTGATAAGTTAGTGGAGATCATCCAAGATGATCAGCTTAATGTGAGCAAAGAAGAAACTGTATATGAAGCATGTTTATCTTGGTTGAACAGTGATCTGGAAGAGAGGAAGCCTCATCTTCACACGGTTATGCGTCACGTCCGATTGGCCAACATCAGCTCCTACTACTTCTGCGACAACATCGCCTGTCTTCCGTTGCTATATGAAGATGGTGCCATGGCAAAGGCTCTGGATCAAGTAAAATACTATCACATGTTGCGAAACCGACAGTGTGAAGTTGATCTGAACTTTCTACCCCGTAAAGGGATGCCCTACCTACGGGGTGTGATCATCATGGCGAACCCTTATGCGGAGGAGACGTCCGGGAAGTTCAATCGCATGGAAATCCTTCAGCCAAGCACCGGAGCCATCAAGACTTTGTGTAAACTCCCACAAAGTTTGTACATGCCTGGTGGGCCGCTTGCGTTGCTACTTGAATGTTTATGGATTTTTATTTTTATTTTTTCCAGCTGCTTGTACAACCGGTGAGAACAACATCTACTTAGCTGGCGGAGCTATTCGCAAGATCAACTACCGCGGTCCCTTCAGCACGGAAGGCGTCTCTCAGAACCTCTTTCTTTTTGACAAGAGTTTCGGATCGTGGCAAGTGCGTGCGAAGCTCATCAACGGTCGCTGTCAGTTTGCGATGGTTGTTGTAGACGGGTACGTCTGATTTGCATAACAAAGCAGAGCAGAGTTAATTCTTTGCAGGATCATGTATGCCCTGGGGGGGCAAAACGAGAGCAGTTTGCTGGACTCAGTGGAGGCGTACGACCAAGTGCAGAATTCGTGGCGTTTGGTGGCACCGTTACCGCAGCGACTGCGATGTCTTTCTGCTGTGGGATACCGCGGCAAGATTTATGTTTTTGGCGGTGAACATGAGGGAGAGATCACAAACAGTGCTCACAGGTAAACGAGGTATCATCGCTTACGGGTGTCTTATCTTTTTGTAGGTATGATCCGACCACAGATTCCTGGATCTCTCTGCCTTCAATGCAGACTCCAAGAGCGCTAGCGGGCAGCGTGGTGTTCCGAGACAAGATATATGTCATCGGTGAGGCCTTGCTTTACTCACATTGCATTTTTTTGGTGCTGGTTTCTGCAAGGTGGAAATTCAGCCAGCAGTCCGAAATGGAAGAAGGAATTCCTTCCTGAACATTGCATCAGCATTGTGGAAGTATTCGACCCATCAACAAGCACCTGGTCAGTTGGCCCTGAGTTGCCAAACGCGCTGTGTGGGGCAGGTATGAAAACATCACACGCTATCATTCCCCTCCGTTGACTCACTAAAAAATACTCTTTCGTGGTACATGCATCTTAAATGAAGGATTTACTTTGCAGCTGTTGTTAAGTATGGAGAAAGTCTTGTGGTCGTTGGTGGAGAGGACGACAAGAGTTGGATGGCAGGGTTGTTCATGCTGAAGGAGGAGCAGGGACGGCTGTACTGGGCAGAGGGTCAGGAGCTGCCCATGGTACTCAGCACATTTGCCTCCGTCATGGCAAATATTCCGTGTGAATTGATGCAAAAGGAAGACGAAGGATGATTTCCCTTTCAGAAGAGACGATGATCTCATGTTATTTATTTACTTATTAGGAGCTCAATTGCGAGCAAATTATTCATCCTGCATCACATTTATTTTACATTCCCTCCCTTTTTATTTTTCGCAATTGAAATTCAGATGTTTGCTGAATGTTTTCAAAGCTTAGATGATTATCTTCTAATACACATTTTGAATTAACAGTTTGTTTCGAAGGAATTTATCTGGGCCCCGTTTACCTTTGCTATTATTTTTATGTTAAAGTTATTTTATTTATTATTTTGTTCTTTATTATCGCAATGTTTCAGAAGCAGCATCTTTATTTTTCTTTCTCGGTTTATGTATTTTCAAGTTGCATCCGTCAGCTATTTTTTCTCACCTTTTGTGTGTGTTCATGGAATGGTTTAGTATTCCTTCTCTTTCTCTGTTAATGTTGATAAATAAAAATATTCTCTGGTCTCTTTATTATTTTATCAATGCATCTGAGTATAACAATCGAGTATGACATATTTATTTACACAAAATACACAAAACAAAAATGACTCATTCAAGCAGTGATGGGCTCGCTGGGTATGTTGTGACGTTTGCTAACATACACCTTATGGTTGGATATAGCGATGGCATACAAGAAATCTTCCCAGAGCACTGCAAAGAAAATTTATCTCATTAAGTGGAAGCGAAGTTGGTCTGAAACTTACAGGACATCTTCTTAAAGTTGGCCATGTGCCGATCGTGCATGCTTGACGTGCAGGACAGCTTCACTGCTGACCGGACGAGGTTGATTATTCTATCCGCGGTTTGTTCATCATTCACGAGGTCACCGCCAGACTATAGAAGCATAACAGATGAGCAATTATTGTTCAGGTGAATTAAACAATACTCACACCAAGTACAGCGCCATCTTCGTTCAGTATAAGATAACCAAGGGAATCAGGAATGCGCTCGATACTTTGCGTCGTCATGGTCGTGAAGGAGATCTGTGAACAAAGATTTAATTTTCATGTAATGTCGATAGCTGGAAATAGATGCCTTTGCGTTCAGGAAAACATCAGTGCTACATGTATATGAATGATAATGCTACCTTGCTTCATAACTTTAAAATATTGCATTGCAGTGAGGGAGTTACCAAATTTGATATTTTCGACCATGTCGGAAGGCTTTATTATTCAGGGTTTGAAGATGACCCTTTCCGATGCAATTAGGGTTGGGACTCTTGAATAGCGGCGTGTATAGAGGAGTGTAGGATTCGCACATGAGAGGAGTTTTAGTGTAGTGTGAATACGTTTTGTTTGTTTATAAATGTTTTTCGATCTGTTTTGGGTATATTTTTCATCTTCTATTCCTTGTTTATGTATTGCATGTTTATATACTGTATCTCTTCTTGCTAAATAGGCCTACACCTCAAGAGTGTCAGCAGAATTTTTAACTGTACATATTTTGTGACTGTTCTCACTTGAAAATAAAATAGTAACCCCAATGACCAATCTGAATCTCAAAGAAATATCTAGCCCTATACCATGTATTATACAACACCTCATCCCGATCACTTGTGTTTATGGGGCATTACTCATTAGATAGGCCTAAGAAGTGTCATGACCCGTTTGGTACAGTGCTGAGTTGACAAACAACAAGTTACATCTGGTTACAAAGCCAAAGAGAATATAATATTTCAGGTCTCCCGTCTCGCCGCCCAAGCAAGCCGTGTAGCCACAAGCCATCAGCAGCATAGGGAGTCTTACCAGTGGGCTCTGGATACATGGAATGCCTATGCAGCCTTCTAGACAGTATATAATAATACATAATGCTATTATATATATAGACAGAAAGCATTCACTGCATTGAGTTTTGTCCACATCTGCTCGCTCACTGGTAAGACCCCCTGTGATCTGCTCGCTCACTGGTAAGACCCCCTGTGACCAGCGCTTGCCCACTGATGAATGAAATAGGGCCTACTCAAATATAGCACAGATAAATCGGGCGAGGTCTACGTACATCCTGTCTCGCTGTAACCTGTGGACAATGTTATATCATGCAGGCTAATCCCTGATCAAAGTGATTTGACTAAAATCAGCTAACTTAGTAACTGAGTAGCTGACATACTACAGCGAGGTACGTATACAGACCTCGCCCGAGAATCTGTGCTACTGATAGTTACTAACTCACTACTCAGTAACTCAAATAGTATGTACTGTAGACTACATACTTATTTATCTAAAATGTGACCGTTCTGTAACTTGAGTCTATTAAACAATTTGGTACCTCACTAAAACTACTCTTTGCTCTTTGTTTGTATTTTTGACGCTTTATGCAACGCACAACAGCAAATGTTACCTGATAGTGAATGAGCTGATGAATGCGTTATGGTTGTGTTTATAATCGGCAAGAGATCACATGATTCCGGTTACAGGGCTCGAAATCATTAACACATTCACCGCCAAACACGGAGGTTTCCGTGTTTGCGTGCCCAACGCTTCTCCGCCAAACACGAGATTTCCGTGTTTTGCACTTTTTACTATATACGGGTGCTATAACCTCTTGCGCATCATCTCTGAAAATATCAAAGAGTTTGACCGTGTGCATCTATGATTATATCATGATTTTACGGATATATGTTCCTAAACCAATCATTAATCCTTGTACTTCTGAAGTTTATATAGCAGTTACCGATTGATTTGTGGTAGACCACTGCCGAAAGCATGCAGCAAAGCGATCACGACTCGAGGTGAAGCAGTGAAGCGATTAGTTTTCACAGCAATTGGGCAATGCGGGTGTTCAGCTTGAATACTAGTGTACTGGTAAATGTATAATTATGTGATGAGTTTTTGAAAAAATAATAAGATATAAATGTACGATGTATATCCCTCGTATACATGTATATAAAAAAAAAGGCAGATACACATTTCATCACAAGCATCGCTTCCGCAACATATGGATTTCTAGCACATATTTATACATGTGCATACATGTCTAGCAATGAAAGACCATGCATGTTTATTGAGTTTCCAACTACGATCTACATAGTAGTGAGTGAGTCGCTAAAATGTAACAGAGCATACATCGTTGAAGCGTGGCACCGTAAGTGGCACGTGTATGCATGGTGTGCTATCTTTGTTCAGTGTTCATTATGATATTCTCATTCTCAAACTAATTTTTTGATGTAGAATAGATCTAAATGCTAGTTCACATTGTGCAGGTGTTGAAGATCTGCCCAAACAAGCTCCATGCATACTCAACAATCTGGAACCAAGATGGATCCAAAGTTGAGTCAACTATCTGACATTATTCTTCAGGGCTGGCCAAAAAGCATGCAAGATCTCCCATACACACTACATCCATATTGTTGCATCCAAGACGAGTTGGGAATCATTGATGGACTCATCATGACAGTTCAACGTGTTGTCATCCCAGACGCCCTGAAAGAAGATACTCTGCATAGGTTGCATGATGCACACCAAGGAATCTCCTCCACTCTACACCGTGCTCGTCAAACAGTGTTCTGGTAAGGGATAAAGAACGACATAGAAAGGATGATTGGTCTTTGTAAGCAGTGTTCGATACATGCTAACACAAAACAAAGGACCAGTGAGCGACAACTACAAGCATCTCGTCCGTTAGAGATCGTCACTGCTGACATTATGGCCACGAAGACAAGCAATTATTTAGTACTTGTGGACTATTATTATGGTTATTTGATGATTGATCGGCTGCCATCAATCACTACCCTATCGGTTGTCAGTTCACTAAACTCTATACACCAGAAGTTTGGACTCTTTGAGACGCTGATGACAGACAATGGCCCCTGCTTTGCATCACAAGCCTTCTCAACTTTTTGTGAGAAAATGGAAGTTCAGCACTTCACAAGTAGTCCACATTACCACCAGAGTAACGGACATGTTGAAAGATCAATCCAGACCATCTGCAAGCTGATGAACAAATGCAACACTGAAGGCAAATTTACGTTGGGTTTGATTGCTTTTCATAATACTCCCATAACTGATACTCTTCCTTGTCCAGCAGAGCTATTATTTGGACGCAGATTGAACTCTCGACTGTGCCCATTGAGAACGCCATCATCTTTAACAACCGACCAAAAGAACGAACTGGGTGCAAAACGTGCTGCCCATTTGAAGACTCAAAGACCTGAGAAATTGTTAGTCCCCAATCAGCCTGTGTGAGTACAAGATCCCAGCACCAAGAAGTGGTTCACAGGAGTCGCACAATAGCATGACGATGCCCCACAGTCATGGTGGGTGCGTGATACCTGCAATGGTCGGGTACTTTGAAGAAATATACATGATATCAGACCTTGTCACTCTCAGTCCGATGCCTACCCTGAATCAACGCTGACAGATTATTCTGATCTTAACGGTCGTAATGACGATATATAAAATAATCCCCGGCTTCTCCACTCATTAGTTCCCCTCTCGCTTTCAAAGCTAACGAATGTCTACACGATTACATGGCCATTTCCAAAGTTACCACAACTCAGCCTCTTGGTAAATTCAACCATCGACGTCTCGATCTTTCATCAAAGTAGCAGCTCTCTTCATTTACTATCAAGGTGAGAAACAATGACCTCATATTTTACAAATATTGTGAGAGGAAATTTGAATTTCGCCATTTAGAATTTTAATAACATGAATCTCTATCGAGAATTTTTTCGAGAATTTTTTCGCCTATAAGCTTATAATTGTGACGCCACACACTGAAATGTGTCGTTTATCGCAAATGCTGATATATAAATACTATTACATGAAATATGATTCCTGATGCGTCGCCATGGCAACGGAGCGCCTTTCGGATTTACTCTTTTATTCTCGGCTTTAAATTTACTGACTGTTCGTCACTCCCACTGATATTAGTCTAATCAACGACTAATGGCTGTAACTTTGCCTACATGAAACCGATAAGTTGACAATTTGTTGTTGTGACAAGCGACTCATTTCGCCATGCGGCGTCACAATTTGTCCAGTTCTGTTCTTCTTACATATTGCACGTAATATTTTATTTATCAGTCTTATTTTGATTGGTCATTAACGTTTCCTGTCTATTCAACATCTGAGGCCAATGCTTTCTGTCATCGACTACATTAACGCCTTGTTTTACTCTAGCTTTACTCGGATAAATTATCAAAGCCTCGAAAACGCTGTTTAATCTTTTGTCAACCAAAAATCGCACAGATAAGATCGCTTTGAATATTGCGGCTGCTTTGATCGACATTACGCAATCGATTACACAATGAAAAGGCCTAATCGGATGCGCTAAACATAAGTTTAGTTGTGATAGTTCACAGTCGTCATCCTAGGGACGAATCGTTTGTAATGTTAATTGTGTCATGTAATCCGCCTCCGACCACGATTCTCAGGAACAAATCTACTCTGTATCATTATTAATTTCAAAATCTGCCCTTTAAAATGTCGTAGTGTAAACAAACATAAGACACGAAACATCAATTGTCGGCGATTTCTTTCAAGTCAAGTCAATTACACATCAAAGGGCGCCCCTCCGCTTATTCAACATTAAAGAACTTAATTAAACAAAGGGATGAAATGCGGGTATCGTCGCTGTGTCGATTCCTTTTATGTTTACATGGCTGGCTTACTTTCAATTTAATTAGTCGCTTAGATAAGCGATGTTCAGAAGGAGAACGAACGACGAGAGAAACTTTAACAAAGCCTGTTCTTAAAGCATTGAATTTACTATGTTTTATTTATTATTCCATTTTATTTTCATTTACTACACGTTGTGGATACACCATTGACACGTTGCA
>KB301444.1:117816-132954 GCA_000328365.1 Capitella teleta
TTTGGTTAGGTTAGGTTAAGTTATTATTGGTTAGGTTAGGTTAAGTTATTATTGGTTAGGTTAGGTGTAAATTTTTGGTTATTTAACGTTAGGCAAACGTGATACACACGTGCCGGTAATTGTACATATGCAGCTAATGGTTGATGAAGTTTGGTAACTTAATATGAGATTAAACGTTATGCAGTGGCTTTAATTAAGGTTCGTTAAAACAACATGAGGTGCATGTATATCATGTTACTATGCAGGTTATTTTTGGTTAGGTTAGGTTAGGTTAAGTTATTTTTGGTTAGGTTAGGTGTAAATATTTGGTTATTTAACGTTAGGCAAACGTGATACACACGTGCCGGTAATTGTACATATGCAGCTAATGGTTGATGAAGTTTGGTAACTTAATATGAGATTAAGCGTTATGCAGTGGCTTTAATTAAGGTTCGTTAAAACAACATGAGGTGCATGTATATCATGTTACTATGCAGGTTATTTTTGGTTAGGTTAGGTTAGGTTAAGTTATTTTTGGTTAGGTTAGGTGTAAATTTTTTGTAACGTTAGATAACGTTACAGTAACGTTACCTAACGTTACCATGGTAACGTTAGATAACGTTATTGCCCCCATCCTGAGTAACGTTAGATAACGTTATTTTGTAACGTTAGGGAAGGTTACCTACACGTGTCTCCCACGTTTGCCTAACGTTCTGTGTTTGCTGGGTGGTAGGTGTCCTAGAAAATCGCTTGTTAAAATAAGAAAAATAGCGAAAAATATTTTTTTTTTTGCGCCTGACTGGTGGCAAAATGATTATTCTATTTCCGAAAAGAAAAAAAAATATCCAGGGGTTTAGTCGCTGGACACGCTGATATAACGAGGCCCATTGTAAAAGATGGGGAACTCGGTGTTTCATGACAGCCTCTGACGTCACGCCTAATTAGCAATACATCTCCCACGAAATCGTTAGCGATGATATTCCTTGTGTGGGCCAGGCATAGGAATAATTTTTGGTGCATCAAATAACGACTCAAAGTCCATTTTTAACCAGTTCTCCCTCCCTTGAACTAACTTTCGAGCCTAGCTGAAAATTTTATTTAAGCTCGCTGCATGCTTAGTATTGTTATGAATATCCTTGCACCGCCACAGAGCCGTCGGACTAGCTATTCGAGCCACAGAACATACAGAATGTGCAACGGCGATTTCAGCTGGTTAATTGCCGCCATTTTCTTTTGGGAGTACGACGATCGATGAAATGGATTTGATGAAACGAACAAAATTATCATTCAAGAAAAATTACGCCATCGTTGCGTTTTCCCTCGTTTCTCGAAAACGGTTCCACCCACAATCATCATTTTAGTATTTCCTAAACTGGGAGAATCTGTGCTTTCCATTAATGTAACCAAGTTTATCAGAAAAGGTATATTGACTCTCATCTGAATAGGAAAACACGAAAGTATCATAACATAATGAGGACTTAAATGAAGAAACAGGAATTTTGCGAAAAAAATTGTGCTATGGCAGTATTATTTCTTCAGGTATTATGAAAACGTAATATATTCTCTACAGTGTGTTAAAATATTGGATGTCTCCGTGAATGTTAAAGGCTACAAACAAGTAATCCAATTAACGACCTGCATTCATATAAACACGCATTGTGAAAACAGAGTGCGTTATGATATCACTAAGTCGGAACGTTATGCTTTTCAATAATCTCTGAGGGAATAATTATAAATTTCCTACATCAATTATTGAAAGCCTTAACTTGAATTGGACATTAATTATATTTTCTCTAAATTAGAATATGTGGTAATTCCAATGTCAATAAACAATAATAAATTTAATACCAATAAATTAATTTGTTTACATCGCTTAAGTCATGTACTTCACTGGTACTGTAATACTAAACAATACTACTTCTGTGTTACATATTTAATTGTAAAAGAAGATGCAAATAATTCTGTGAATTCATATAATTTTATTGAATGCAACAACGAAATGTGTAAGAAGCAATTCAAACAAATAATAGTCATAAAGATGAAACTTTACGTAAAATCTCGTTTGTAATATTTCCTCTTCTCTTGAAAAACTTCAGCAGCAAGTTTGTGGGATGCATGCTCTGATTGCTGAATTATTTTTGAGGATGGAGAAGCTGACTTTTTTTTTAAACTCAACTCTTAAAATCTCTAAACTTTATCAGAGAATATGAGTACACGTAATATGTAATTAGAAGAATGATCAGAACGGCTGCTTATAATTACTGTGAAATGGCAAACTTTGAAGCCGAAAAGATTTGTGTTCGTTGAAGAGTGGAGCGAAATTTTGTTGCTGCACATTAATTAATTAATCCACTTCTGTGAAGCATTTTATGTCAATCAGACCAGCTCTTTCTGGTCGTGTAAATGTCATGACACGAGAGATCAAAGACATACAGATACACGCATATGTTTTTACTAATCAACCTGAGACAAAAATACAATCCAACACATAGTTGCGTCACTGGTACTTGCAGCTGTTAATTCTTCTGCACACTGATCATGCACCCGTCCATTGATGCCGAGCCATTATGCAGCCTCTTGTTGATTAAAGATGCGAGGATGATTTCTTGAGTATACGAACCGATCATGAACATCTCAACCCAATCACATGGAACTTGATCAGTTGTGTTCTTCTCTCCTGCAATGAATCTCGATTTAATATTGAATAACAATCAGTAGAAAATGTTTTACCTGCTTAATTTGTGTTGCTCACAAGTCATTTCAAGTTGCATTGATGATTGTGAGCCTGGAACCTTATATTCTTCTCTTCTGAATCCAAGTGTTACATCACACAAGACATTATAAATAATGACACCTGTTCATTCAGCTCTTCAGTCTCTTGAACAAGTGATCGACTGACAGCTTGGCACATTCGATGATGACTATCTGAGTACATGCCGCGATCAGATTCTGTCACACTCGGTAACTCAATCGAACAGTCACATGCAGTGCCGGTGCATTTTAGGCTCACAATACAGCTAGTATGGCACAGTGACAGTCATTTACCGACTGAGTACTTTTCAGTTTCACTAACTGAGTAACAAGACAAGTCGCCAAGTAGGCGACCCTATCGACTGAGCGAGTCAGACACTAAGCCGTGACGGTGAACAGGTGAAGCCGACTGCTGAGTTCAGAGTTGCTGACAGGTCACTCGCAGTCATGACAGTCATCGGTGCGCCACAAAATCACCCACTATCCGTGCAGATTCAAAGTGATGAAAGTCGTATATTCAAACATGAAATTATCAATTGACGACTGGTTGAATAATGAATAGTTAATATTTTAAAACGGTTTAATTTCTAGCTGTCCGAATCTCCTCGAAATCATCCGAATCGAATGGTTGTCGAGTGAAGCGAAGCGAACGCGGCGTTATGATTTTCTGCATTCCGTTATGAATATAAGGCCGAAAACTAATGGGTGGTCCAAATAAATATTTATTTCTATTGAATAAATATATATTAATGTTATTTTCGTTACTTTTAATCATGAATGGGCACATTCGGCGGAGCTTTAATGCATTTTGTGCACTTGGATATAGGATTGAGCCACGATTGTCCGCCATTTTATTTTGGGACTCTCGACTGGACGCAATTCGTGACGTCACACAATGGGGCTGCAGGGACTGTGATTCGAGCCCTGTTGTGTGGAACTTTGCTTTCCCTCGTGTATTTTCTCGCGAAATCTCGTGAAGCGTATTTGTTGAAACTAATTGTTATGGGAGATATGATGTTTTCACCTTAATTTAATCATGAATAATGAATTCGAAACATATTTTTTTATGCACGAGTCCTTTTTGGCTGGGAAATAGGAAAAAAAGGATAAGAAAAAACAAACCCGGTTCAGCGTCAAGTCATGTGACGCTGCACGTGATCCAAAATGGCGAATGTTCTGTTTGGAAAATTGTAAATAACAGCAAGAATCATAACTATCAGATGGTTCTGTCCATTTTCAACGCCCCGAACTGCTAAAATGAGCTCTAAAGACATTGCTTCTACGTTACGACATGCAGATCTCCCTTCCCAGCAGGTATTATGATTATTGGGTTGACCCTGTTCAACGTCACTCACTGACAAGTTGAATGATTGACTGGTGTCACTCACTGTGACTGTCAGCTGAACGCCCCCATGATCCATCATGGCTCATGTCATGGGTTAACCTGGTAACCAGTGTATCCACAGCCCATCATGGGATCTAAATGGAGGAGGGGGTAAGCCCAGTCCTGGGCTTGTATGCTTTGGTCAATTGGTGCTTAATTATAATTCAACCTACTACCAGCTACCTAGCTGGTGAAGTCTAAGTCTTTAGTTTAGACTGTTACTGTAAATACGCTTCACCAGAGTTCAGATCTCAAATGGATTCATTCAACAATATGGCACCAAGATTAACGACAGTCACAGTGCAAGTCTCATGCTTTTGTTAGGTAGAAGCAGTTTTTTTTTCATTTTTTTTTTCATAGAACAACTTAGTAACAAAACATCAAGTAATTCATAGATCTTATTGGATGCATGAACCTTGCTGTGAGAAATCAATTCTTGTGCGCAGTTTCTATATCTGACCCTTCATCATTGTGGAATTTTATTAAATCCACATTCTTACGCTTTATCATAATGTTATCAATAGTTTAGGCGACCCAAAGTTGAAATCGTGTTTTAGGGACCCGCCGACCTTCATCTTCCGAGATATGGAAAAAAAAATTGAATTATCGTAGGGTGAAAAAATAATTTATCACTAGATCACGAATGCTTATAGACGGCAGTGGCGGGAAAATACCGGCACAAAACTCCACCAAGCGGTGGCCCAATATAAAGAGTGACCTGCTTCCTTTCAGACAAAACTATGAAATTTGCATTCGTGTGCATCTTTTGTCATGATAACTGGTTGGACATGGAACATAAGATTGTGGCAAAGATGAGAGGAGAATTTTGCATTGTCCGCCCCATTTAATGCGCCTCGTGCTTGGAGACTGGATGGAGGCCTGTCATGAGAAATGCCCTTCCTCAAAAAATGAAAAGATAAAAACCCAATCAAACTGGTTGTTGAGTCTCCTTTTGACATTCATACTTGTCGTTTGCTTTAATCCTAGTTTGGAAATGCCTTTCTTTTTTTATTCTTTTTTCTTTTTTTTTTAACCTCCCAATAGGGTTTTTGATGGAAAAAATCCATAAAACACTATTTCAACTTTGAGTCGCCTATGGGCCGATATCAGCACATGCAATTACTTCTATATATTACAGGTCTATTGGGTCAATAAGTAATATAATAAGACTGATATTATCCACATGTTAAGCCAGTCCTATTCACTGATTTCATTCTCAAACTGACTCCTTTTATTCTCATTTGCAGAGGAGGCTTCGTCACCTGAGAACAGTCGCTGTGCGGAATTTAGCTGTGCCAAATTCATTGCAGGGCAGTCACGTCAACAATTTGGAAACTCTATTCACTCTCCACACGGAAATAAACGCCAAAGGTACATTAACATTATTTACATTAACGTGTCATCAATATTTATTAATGCTAATTAGCTATGACCTTCATAGTTACACACATGATTCTAAGTACTTTCTGTTAATCTGTTCATTCCCATGGTGACTGAGAAGGCTGGTTCAACTAATTAACCTTCTCGTCCTCAGCTTTCTACACCAGCGAAGTGATCACAGGATCTCTTGTAGGTTTTTATGTCAAACAAATATCTCAGATTAATTACGCTCTTGCAGAACCCAACATGGCGAAGCTTCAGTTTAGCTCATTGCCCTTCAAACAACAGCATCGATTTGGCTGCCAAAGGTGCGTCTCTGTTTCACTCTCACAACACTTGCATTGTTTCGTCTATCCATAGTGGTCGTTTTAAAAATCTGGCAAGGAACAAATGGCAGTCACTCCGTGTGTTTGTGCTGGAACATCCATCTTTCTGGCTTGGTCTTCTTAGGATCCAAGGTTCTTGAATCTTATTTTCTATCTGCGCCAGCAGTTTTTTAACCATATAATTTGGTTATACCCACGAGTTATTTTGTTTGTTTGCTTTCTAAGCAAAATAATTCATTATTTTATAATTTTATTTTAATTTCATTTTTATTGTTCATGGTTCCTAGCTTCTGAAGCCACTAAAAGCCTCTCAATTGAACAAAACCTAAAAATTCCTTGAATTCTTGCAGAGGGATGAAATGACTTACACCTTGAATTCCCTCATCTTTGGTATGTTGGACGGTTCGTACGGCTGTCCTCCTCAGAGTACCGTGAGTCAGAAAGTGCGACCAGGAATCACAAAGTCATTTCAATCTTTTTTAGGAAAGCCGAGAATACGACATCCATAGCGTGGTCGTTGAACAATCTGTTGTGCGAGATTCCTACAGTATACAAACGCTGGATCGGTTTGTGAAAATAATTTTCAGATCTTTGTTTTACACTTGAATCATCTCTTTCAATAGCATACAAACTGTATTACGTGCCATCAAGCAGACTCGATGCTCAGTTTGGAAAGAGAGAGAATCAATTCAAAATCGTTTGATGCAAGCACAGAGGCTGAAACAGAAGGCATGTTTTATTTCTTTTGGCGTATGTCTTGACCGATTATTTTTACAGAGAGCCGAGCGTGAGATGAGGCTCATGAGGGTCGGCATGATTCGCTCGGATCTGAATTGGAGGATGATTGAGCTGCAGAAATTGAAGGAGAAGTACGAGGTGAAGCAATCTGCCGGGCATCAAAAAGGTTCGCTATCAATGCTCGTTCTGTGAGATAATTCATTGCTTTTGTAGATGTCACTTTGAAAACCAAATTTGAGACTCTACAAAAAGATAAAAATCGGCTGCATGAGAAGAAGAAGGGCTACTTTGATGTTAGGTTGGTTGTCATGACGATGTTAGATCATGGAATAAGTGTTGTCATTTCAGGGAAGAACTAATCAAAACTGGAGCACATCTGGTTGTGAAGAGGAAAAGATTAATAGCTGAGCTATCCTACATCTACCCAATTACACTGGTCAGTGGATGATATATCAATCTTTCTCTCTTATCATCTTACCTTTCAGATGTCTGATAAAGTCCACGCAATATCTAATGTACGCCTGCCAAACTCTGAGGATTTTGCCGGTGGGTACTATTTTGCAATTGGTGTGTAATTTTGCTGAGTTGCTTGTCTCTAGGGCATGATGACACGATGATTGCCGTGGCCTTGGGCTTCACCTCTCACCTTGTTATGATGATCAGCCATTTCCTCGACGTTCCCTTGCGTTACCCAATGGAACATCGGGGCTCTAGGTCGCAGATTCAAGATCTCGTTATGGGTAAACTCACAGACAAGGAGCGAGAGTACGCAATTTGTTGCTCAAGTGTAACGAATCTATGGTATTATTTCTCGCAGTTTTCCTCTGTTCAGCAAAGGACAGGATAAGTTTCAATTCAGCTACGGCGTCTTCCTACTCAATAAGAACATCGCTCAGGTATCTTAACTCACTCACCATTATTCCATAATCAGCGCAATTACTCTTAAAACAGTTGAGGTATTATTGTGGACTTGGCACGACTGACCTAAGGGTCACTCTGGCCAACATCAAATCTTTGCTGGAGTTGCGACTGGGTTCGAAATTGTAGGTACAACTGATCAGCATGTTCTCTGATTCACACTTTCTTAATGCATCGACAGTGATCCGAGCATGTCGCACAGCCAACTCGCGGCATTATTTGGTCATCAATCGATTCCTCCAAACCTTGGCGGACCCCAGAAGACGAGCCCTCCGTCGTTCAATCAACAAACACGCCTGATCATGGACAATGCCTCGTCTCCGAATTCATCAGACATCAGCAGCCTCTCCTCCAACTCAGATCGAGGAGGGCTGCCACGAGACTCCAAATCAGACCCATGTCTTAAAGATTCTGAAACATCTCCAAAGGATAAAACAAATGATTCCGTGCGGAATACCTCTTACAGTAGAGCGTGGTTGCAGCCGGCTTCATCAGTGGCTTCTAGTCTTTCCGCTGATGCGATTCATGAGCAGTGGGATACTCCACCCATAGGCACGTTCAAAACGGCTGCATTGAACCCTGACCGTCGCTTGCATAGTAATTACCAGCTCTCTGAGGAGGCTGACAACAGCAGTGAGGCCGCAACCTTTCGTCTACCGTGCGTCGTAGATTCAACTGATTCGCGGTCTGAGGAGATTCTGGTATCGGACAGTTAATTATTATTTCCCTGTGATGTTTGATGTATTTTTATTTAGCCCAAGTTTTGATAGGCTTCGTGTTGATGATTTGATACTGGGTACAGTTCTGTGAATGGTGATTCAGACTCTTATAGTTCAAGCTGCCAAGTAGATTTGAATGAATTCAATTACGGTATGGCAAAGCCGCTCAGCAGCAATTCTTGGTTCACTCTTTATTTTATCAAATAAGTTGTATAAATAATATATGCTGCACTTCTTTAGCTTATATAGAATTCACCTTTCATTTAGTGCCATTGGTGAAATTCAATATTATACATTTAAATGTCATAGATGTACTATGCTTTGCTTTGTTCCTACACTACATGTCTGGCAGTCTCTAATCTGTGAATCAGGATAGAAATTGCTTCGCCTGGCAGATCGACTTACTTCTCAAAGGTTACTCACCCAGGTTGTTTTGAATGCTCACTTTTGTTCTTCTTGGGTATAATAATTATGACATGTTTGTCTGAAAGTCAGTGATTTTGTGATCTTAGGAAATGTTATCACTAAAATTGTATTTTGTATAATGTATTCCTTGGGAAGGACTAACCATTATATATCATTATTATTTACATTCCGTTCTTTATGATGAAAACTCTGAAGCATTTGAATAAACCATCAAAACTAAAACCGGATAATTACCATATGATAAGTTGATAACCAGCACGTTTCCATAGTAACAGTGACATGATTTCGTCAAGACTCAGAAGTAACCAAATGCATGAGTATTCAAAAGAGTAATAATTTTACATCACTAGTTTCACATTTTTCACATCACTTGTGTTTCACATTTTTCACATGCTGTGCCTTGACCTTGATCACATCTCCGGTCAGTTTATTTGCATCTCCTGGTTTCATTGCGTAAATTTTCACAGCTCGATAAGAGACTTTAGGCACCTCTGATTTTGATCTTGGTGACACGCTCTGAATCTGCGGTAGATCTCCTGTACAGGTAGCTTTATCCACGGGACATCGAGTGTGACTACATGAAGGTGCGGCAGAGAAGTGAGAGGCAAGTCGATCTAATACGACTCTCTTCATGATGGCATGGGAATCAGTCTCTGTTAGGATCACCTGTTCAATTTCACTGCGCCAGATCTCAGAGTCATCAAAATTTAATATCGTACTCAGAGTCTGCAAAAGAGCCGTCGCTCGATGTTGAACAACTGTTTCTGGTTCAGAGATAGGCGCTTGTTGGTTTGTCTTGACTGGGTGCAGTGAGCGTTTCACTGGAGTACTCGCCGTAGACAGTGTCCAGTCATCTAGTTCAATGGCCTGGGCGTTGGCTCTGTGGTCAGTACATTGGTCAGCTCCTTCTTTGATCCCAGCGTCTCTGAACACAGCTTCAAGGGCATTTATGTCCACTTCAGGGATCACCTCTAAGTGACCAGAATACAAGAAATTGAAGAACGCATCCAGCGAGGCTTTGTTCAATGGCACCAGCATGTCGGCCAGTGCGTTGTAGTCCTGGCGGATCAGGAGATCTCGTATTTTGACCCCACCGCACGCGAGGACTGTTGAGTGCAGTTTCAGTTGCCGCTTCTGTCCTTGGATGTTGAACTTGATGTCTGAGAGAATTTCGCGTTCTTTCAAAGTCATCAAGTAATTCAGAATTCGATCTCTGAATGGCTGGCTAATGTACTTGGGGTACTGAACTCGAATCTAGGAGGATATATGAATGAGGTTTAAAGAAGAATTGGGGTACTGAACTCGAATCTAGGAGGATATATGAATGAGGTTTAAAGAAGAATTAAGAAGAAACTACCGTCACCTCGTGCATTGAGTGTGCCCATGAGTTAGGGATACGCATGTAATACCGCATTTCGTATGCAAATTCTTCCTGGGGTCGTTTCTGTAATTTCCAACGCAGTTCTGAGGAGATCGTCTGACGTATTTTGTGATCCGCTTGCATGTTTGGTGGTATCTGCAGATTTAAGAGATAATACTAAGTTAATAACGCATAATTCAAACAGCGAGAGCGTAGGAAAAAAAACAAAACTCACGGTGTAATCAGGGAAACATGCAATCTGTTTCACCGTCAACACAGCGTTGCACCCGGTCTTTTTTGTTTCTCGAAATCGCTGAACGCCAGGAGGCAGGATTTCGCTGATCTTCCTCCTCTTAGCGGGAGAGGCCTCTCCTCCGGAGGTACTCGCTTGTGGTTCATCTGGGTGCGCGATCTCTCCTGTAACCACCTTGCGTCTGTACTCCTTGACTTGCTCACACTTCAGAGAGAGAGGATCTCGTAACGACAGGTGTTCGCACGTCATGACCAGGTGAGAGACCGACATGAAGGGCACGCCGTTGAACGGAATGAACGGCAAACTGAAGCGTGATACCGAGCGCTCGTGCGTCGACCATTGAAACAAGATTCGGAAATTGCCGCTGTTTTTCTCAGTGTCGATTTTGCTTGTGTTCCAGTGTTCTAAGGGGATTTATTTCATTGGAAAATTGAACACATGCATGGAATGAACAAATTTACCTTCGATGCCAAAATTTGCGCCTTTCTTGCAACAGTTGAATTTGACTCCAGCGCTATCTTGTATACGCTTAATGATGGTCTGAACGTCATTGAGGCAGTTGAAGACCCGAAATGAGTAGGGAGATGAAAGAACAGGGGGGTCACTGTAGGGGTCAGCACTGAACACGGGCGACCTGTCAGTTGGTTCTACAGTGTTCAAAATTTGATCGCCATTTTCTTCCACTGCTAGAAATTCAAATGTCATTTGCCATAATTCATTGCACGCATAAGGAGTTCACCTGTTGCTGCCGAGGGTAAATTGATTGAGTTGGAGAGAGCCATGGGGAGGAGGGTGTACTTCTTCTGGTGCTCACTGACGAATTCTGCATCCGCCATTGTGATGGCTCCTTCAACTTGGATGAGAGGCACATCGTCGGATTGAACGAAGAGGTTTCCTTGCTCGACCTCCGCACTAGGGATCGGAATTGCGTCATCTTCCATGTACAGCAATTCCGCTGCAGCTTCCTCAGCCATATGATGCAGAACTCTTCCAGTTGACTGAAATGAATATGTCTTTAAAAATAAATGATTATAATAGGCCTATATATTATGCCTGGGGTGGCGCAATTGAAAAATACGAAAACTGTGGGTCAAATACATATTGCGGAGATCAGAGTTATAATTGCGCAACATTTTAGACATACATGCATATACATACATATAAATTATACATAAAGCAACCACCATGTCATATGCCATGTACGTAAGTACGTAATTGCTGTTTGACTTTGAGTGAATACAGAATAGGCCAACATGAATTGTTGTAACAATTATGTGGTGTACCTGTTTGATCCCGGCTCTAAATTTAACTGATATGAGTACTTAAATACTTCCATCTCTGCAATGAATCTAACAATAAAATCTCACTTTTCTGCCAGCGAATTTGTGCAATCATTACCCTCTTCACTTGCAAGCCAACTACATATACTATAGCAGTCAACGCGCGGCAAATTTAAAACGTTATGATTATTTCGAGTGGCTTATTGTGATGTTATTCTTGCGCATTACGAATTGAGATGTGGCAGGGCATTGTTGAAAGCACCTCAAACCGAATAAATATTATTATATAAGGTGCTAGTGTTTTGATATTATAAAGAAAAATGGTTAAAAAAACAAATGACTACAAATTGAAAGAAATGTGTATCGTATTATCACTAATAATAAGTTTTTCGATACAAACTTTCTATATTGCAAATGGCTGGTGAATGATTTTATCCACGACCCAAATTTGACGTGAGGCGGCGCTAGAGGTCAACGCTCACACAAAAATCATAACGCACTTCATCGGGGTATCCTTTGGACGAGTTGCAGGACGTGAAGAGAGTGGCGGTTGTGGTCGGCGGTAGATTCGACTGCGCATGGAATATCATTACGTCGTTGTTAAATAATAATGCCTCATCTGTTAGTGAACAAGATTCTCTCATAATTATTTCATCCAGCATTCAGCATCCAATGAAGAAAATTCAACAGTTAATCAGATTGATGCTGTGTCATTGTACATGTAATTAGAGGCAAGAACATTTCATTGCCAATTAAACCGAACCCTATGGTTGTTTAATCCAAATCTCATCTCCATAAAACAGCCTCCGTTAGTAACATACTATCTTGACCACATGTTCTGTCGCTTTGTAGCGTAACTACGGACTTGACATTTAAAATTGAGTGTGTTAGAGATTAGTTTTCTTCACCAGAACCTAGGCTTATGCATGGTTTCAACCATGCAGGTCTAATTTCCTTATTGGGGATGGATTCGTGTGGAATAAGTTAAAAAAATGCTGCGGTCATTGTTTTAAATGTTGCCAAAATCCTTTCTTCGTATTTTTGCCAAAAAGCCAAAAATAATGAAGCTTGGCGCATGCGCAAGTACAAGATGGCGGGGTTTCGCAACGCCTCTTGATTTTTTATAACTTTGGGAGGTTACTTTGCCTCCCACTGTCCCCCCGGTATTGCACAACCCATCGGGAAGGACCTAGGCCCTTTTCGGGCCAGTGAAGCAGAGCGAAGACAGAGTGGTGACGTCAGGAAGATCGGATCACGAATACCCACGTGGTCCGGACCTTGTGGACCCAGCTGAGGGACCTTCTGGAGAAGGCTGGACTTCCTTGACGCCACATCGCTACGTTTCCAATCTGAAGACAAGTCCTGATACAAAAAGAATATAATATTGTGAACTGAACTGAACTGAATGACAATGTCTTAACTTTTCAATATATATGAGGATACATTATTATTATTATTATTATTATTATTATTATTATTATTATTATTATTATTATTATTATTATTATTATTATTATTATTATTATTATTATTATTATTATTATTATTATTATTATTATTATTATTATTATTATTATTATTATTATTATTATTATTATTATTATTATTTTTTGTTGTTGCACATTGTGTTAATTCTCATCCCGCCCTTTGACCACATGAAAACAATTGTAATGAAACAGTTTACTATACAATGTGTTACATATTGTGAACAGTCAAATCAGAGTGACGGACATTATTATTGTCTGTGATCTAGACTGTAAAATCTGTGTTACTTTTACTTTTTACTTGTACGTACATGTATTCTCAATCCCGGCGTTCACTGTACCGTATGAACTTCGGCATTTGCCGTACCATTTGAGATGAACTGAACGAGTACTACGAGTGGTTAAATGGACGATGCAAGTGTATTTGCATAATTTGCCCGTTTCTTGACATCCGATTTTTAGGATCAACACGATGAAGAAACTTCAATGATTACTGATTTTGATGCCTGCGACTATTCACCTCAACTCTATATTTTCTTCCTTCGAAGAGTTTGTGAGAAATAAAGCAGATTTTGGACTTTCAGACACGATTAGTAACATTTTAAGATCAGAGGACTGTTTCAGCCTCGTCAAAGATATATCAGATTTCGGTACCATGATTGATTTACATGTAATTAGTTTTATGAGGAGTGCGTGGCGGGACGTCTTTTGTCCCTCCCGATCTAATTATTTAAGCACAATTATAGGGTGATGCAGTTACCTATAGAGCCATCAAGAGGAGCAAGGTGCTGTTGTTATTCAGTCTTTTGACAGCAACATTTCCTGATAATTCCGAATATAGAGTATACACATGTATAGTTTAATAGTATACATATGTATTTGTATTCAAGTGTTCTCTCACCCAGCGATTTCTTACACAGGAAAATGCATACGTAAATAAAGGAAACATTAGATACCAAAAGAGGTGGCCAAGTTGCAGTCACTGTGAACTGACATGAGTCTCTCTGTGAATGACTGTACATGCATAAAAGGCTATACTAAGTAAGCCTAGTTGCGAACTAAGCTACAATCTAAGTCTAGTTGGCAACTAAATGGTGAGCGTTCAGATGGAAACTAAAATGCTCCTAGTTGTGTGCTAACATGAGAGGTGATTCAGAGCTGCTCTAAATCCTTAGTTCGCAACTAAGTGAACAATAAGAGGATGTTGAGCAGTAAATTGAAAGATGTTTGTATGTTTTGATGGCTTCATCGATGCGAAAGTAAGATGTTAATTAGCAAAAGGTCCTTTTCAGCAATTGATTATTTGATTTATTCCTTGTGATTTGATCAATTTAGGAATTATTGCACATGTGATGGCATACTTGTACACGTATTTGTTTTGGCATTAAATTATCTATGTAAGTATAGGAAAGAAAGACAGAAAATTGCTGTTTTACGGCACACCAACACAAGCGAATGTTATACGGTGCAAAACACGTTTGGATCAAATAAAATCCAGGCTTTCCAGCGGAGAATAGGAAAACATAATAATTGTAGTCACAAGGAGGATAAAAGTAGCTCGCAAAATCAACGCTATAAACAGCTTGTAAGTATAGGCGATAGTCCAAAAGTCCACACTCATCACAAATAGTAAACATACAAAAGAAAGCAGTACGCATCATCACCAATTCCAATTATAACGCACACACTGATTCGCTCTTCCACAAATTAAAAATCCTTAAATTGGAGGATCTGCGAAGGCTCTTCGATCTGAAGTTCTTCTATAAATGGAAGAACGGCGACTTGCCATATTATTTTCACGACTTTTTAGACCCCGGTCGTGATGAAAATCGATTGCTGGTCCCGATACATCGGCATCAACTCTTCAAGTCAGGTCTCCGTTACACAATCACCAAAACTGTGAACTCAACCCCTGACAATATACTGAGAATATCATCAACACATTCATTGAAAGCGCTATCAGAAAGAGTGAAAACACATTACATCAATAATTATTCAACAGACTGTATTTTATCTAACTGTTACGTATGTTCAAACCAGTAAGTTCAGACTAAGTGCTGCTATCTTTTGACAATCAAATTATAATTTTGTGCAACATCTCTCACAGTGTTTACCCATTTTAATAAAAGCCGAGTTTTTC
>KB301444.1:133004-143944 GCA_000328365.1 Capitella teleta
ACAGTGTTACCCAATTTTAATAAAAGCCGAGTTTTTCACTCAATAATTCCATTGGGTGGCCAGTGCGATAACGGTTCCCTTGTGGAACCTTAGCCTGGTCTCCCATCTCGACTCCTACTTCATATACATGCCAGTACACAGACCATTCATACATTATCATCTCATAATCCTTCCATTATGTTATCATGCACAAATCACATAATTATCTCACACTTACTTCTCTGGTCAAAAAAAAAAAAAAAAAAAAAAAAAAATGTTAATTAATTGACGTTATTTTTGCCAACCTTGTTCGTTATGATTATCTTCTTTTTATCTCTTTCTTTTTATTTTTTTTTTAATTTTTTAATTTATTTTATTTTATTTTATTTTATTTAATTTATTTTATTTATTTATTTTTTCTTTATTTGTCACATTGTATATGAAGCACTTGTTCGAGTGAAATAAATGAAGTCTCTCTCTCTCTCTCTCTCTCTCTCTCTCTCTCTCTTATCTGGAATATTAAGAGATTTTCTTAATGCAGAAACATGATTTCCAGAAATGTGCTCATTTGCTTCCTTAATCTATTTATTCGCATTGACAACGTTTTATTTCATATTTCAACAATCTGGGAAATCAGCGTCGTAGGTCTTCCAGCTCTCGACAAATGACGGAATGTCTAAGATCTGATTGCCACCTGGTGGAGTTAAGTCATTGGATTGGTCGTTGTCATAGATACCGCACAAGCCGCCGGTATCCATGGACATTGGTAGATAAATTTCAGCTCTATCCGCTACGACTTTGATATTCACCCCATTCACGCCCATCCTCATTGATTCAGTGACTGAAGAGTACACGAAGAGGATTCTGTTGTTGGAAACGTGGAGGAATGGGTCTGGTGACTCTTCTATTCCATTGACCTGCCGAAGAAATTCAAATATGCCATATCTTGTTGGTGAGAGGTATACATGGCAGAAATATGAGGTATATATATATATTACTAAGCCCCCGATGAAACACCTTACTCCTATCTTCAGCTGGAAAAAAAAATTCACGCACACACAAAAACGTTCACAGGGCATGTGGTATTTTTGTGCTAAAACATTACTCACGTAGACCGACGGCATGGAGGGGTACATCTTGATATTTACATCGAAGATCAAGACTTCAATGTACATTATGAGGTTCTCTTCAGAGTACTTCACGTTGATAATAATATCCTCGCTCTTCACCGCGATGTATTTGCATGTCCCATCGTGGAAATAGTCGAGCGAATCAAATGTCTTCACGTAAGTGGGACAGTCATTCTTCAGTTCGCATTTGCTGTGGACAAAAAGAGTCAAAAATACCTGCTGAATATATATATGGCCTTTTGACCTAATAAACACATCTCCTCTGTGACACACATGTGTTATTTAAAACCACACTTCCAAATACTCTTTAATAGCCTCGCATAACTCTTTTTACTCACCCGATAAGTGGGTCTGTAGGAACAATGACAGGAGGAGTGCTGGACGGATCGGTGAGCCCAGACCCAGTTGTCTTCCCAGAAGGAGTGGTGCAATTGGGCGATTCTGTTGTGTTGTCTTCCGCGCAGCGTTCATCTCGGTCGAGTTCAACATCTTCCAGATTGTCATATAAGACGGATGGCTGCAATGTCAATTTTAAAGTTTGAATTTGGAGTTTTGGATTGTTTAAGATCACTTATAAATAAGTGATGAAATTTATAAAAGAGAGTGACTCACCTCAGATATTCCCAATATGGCAGCAAATGCTGCAAAGAAGATAAGGAGCTTCATCTGGGTGATGTGAGATGTTGGAACGATTCGGGAGGATTATATAGCAGAGAAGTCACCGGATGATGATGGACTGAGATATTAAGTTAATTAATTAATTAATTAATTAATTAATTAATTAATTAATTAGGAATAATGATTTTGTGTTGGTCTCAACTGAAAGCATCGGGTCAGATTTATAACCTCATATATCAGAAACGCATTTCTTCATTCATTAGTATTTGAGGCTTTAAAACCCTAATGAAATGTTTGTCAATAAGAATTGCTCATAAATGTCTAATTGCGAGTACGTTATTGTTATTTATAAAGTGGTTAGTTATTCATTCCCCATTTGCCGCAATAAATATTAGTTGTATTAAAGTGCTTTGTGTAATTTAAGTCCAATCGATTTGAGTTTGAAATTGCTACCGTGAATGCGTTTAACATTATCGTCTGCTCATATCAAAGCGTTTTAAACAGCATGGAGCTGATATGATATCAATTAGCTAGCGCTATTGCGATCGTGGGTGTAAAAATTTTAATGTTACCAAAAGTTTGACGCTTCGGCTTATTCGCCATTTTGTGTTTGCCATATCTGATCAAATGATCCTCTTGCAATAATACATGTAGGCCCCAACACCAAAATGTCCAATGCTCAAGTGATAATGCCAAACTGTAACTGATAAGACGACGATCAGTTACTTTCAGTTACTCTGTCAATTGCTCTGTGTTACGTGTGCTTTATCCTGGTTCACGTGGACTGCGCACGTACACGTTGATCACAATCTTTAATTGATCACACTTCTACTACAAATTCCCTCTTACATTTCTGTCGTGTGTGTATCAATGCTGCTATTTAGGGTCTCTCTTCTACCACGATTTCACCCCCGAGTACCCCCTTCAATGAAAATGTAGATTGCCCCGAAATCACATTGTCAGTCAGTGACTCAGTCTAACAGAAGTTTACACACTCTTGTGATCTCGAACGTCGATTTCTGTTAGCGACGTCAGTGTCTCTAATCTTCAATGCATGTACCGGGTATTCAGGTTGAATGCGTTCCGACCAGATAGAAGGAGGCCTTTGTAGTCACACCCCTTTTATCCTCGGCTTCATCAAAAGTCAATCATGTGCCAACCAACTGATCGACATCTATACCATAGCACAGGATAGCTGCGATTCCCGACAATGGAAGCCAAGTTGACATAATATTTCTTGATTTTTCAAAGGCCTTCGATTGCATTTCACAGTCTTTTACTTCGTTAGCTGAAGCCTCAATGTGGAATCATCGGCATACTATTTGATGCTAGGCTTCATTCAAATCTATTTGCACAATAGATCAGTGTGTTGTAGTAAATGGTGAGAGATCTGACTGCACCGGGTGCCACCCAGGAAAGCACATCAAGACCAACACCATTGCTTCTGCTCATTAATGAATTATCAGATGTATCTATCTCTGCAACTGATCTGTGGCCTCATGATACAAATGCTTTAGTACCATCGTGGGTGGGAAGGACTGTATCGCAAAGCACGATCAAGATATAAAGATAGGAGGGTTTTATTGCAAATTAATTTTAACCTGCCAAAATTTAAGGTCTGGGCCAATAATCCTATGTTACATAATTATTCAATGAACCATGTTGATACTTTTCACCAAAGAACGTGTCGTCTCCACGTTCTTTGTCCTCGCTTTTTGTATAATTAATTAATTTAATTAATTATTATATAATTATTTTGTCTCGTGAAGTGCAGTCGTAAAGTTAAATTCCATCAACGCAGGCTCTGGATTACCCCAGGACGACAATATCCTCGGCCGAGTCGCGTATAAAGGCATATAACATGCGGTTGGCCCTTACATTTCACCATAAACACTCACACGCAGTGTCTGCGTTATCGGTCATCCACGTGCGCAGCGCAGCCACAATCCATGAGTGCATTGAAGCTTCTCTAAAACATGCGCAAGATCAAAATCACATCAGTGATTAATAACACTGTTGTGACCGGAAATGAATTAATTTTGTGAATATTCCGGATTCTCAGAATTTCGATAAGGCAGATAAGGTCTCTAGGTAAGACATCGATTTCATTGCAAGGAACATAATATAATGCGTCTGTCATGAATCGGTGTTTAGGGCATAGATGTACACGCAGCTGGTTCGAATCTATATCCATAGATTTAAGATAGACGCAGAACGCTCGATCGCTCGCATTAAAAAGCGATTCCAAGTGCATTGTGTAACACCCAGTTGGCCGCTCCGACTGGTGGTGTGGCGTCGTCTGCTCGTTAGACAATGATTCCAAGTGTTCAATCTGTATGCGGAAAGGACAAACTAATCACAACGCTATTAAATTATGGCGATTGGGTACGTATGCCGCCGGTATACCCATGCATATAGAGTGCTGTACAGATATATCTCTCTTTTACAATAATCTCTATGCTGTACCTTTGTGTGGTTTGTATTTTGAACCGGCAAATTGTCAACAAGGTGATACAGCGCCATGCTCTTATGATTGTATCCTGCGTGATTAAAGGAGCCTCTCAACGCAACGACAAAGGCACGACGTGTTTTCTCTGCGGCACTTGGCATCTCCCACCAATGCAGTTCGCTGTTTTTAATCCCCGCGCTAAGTACGATGCAAGCAAAACGGGCTGTTAATTGTGGACAATAGTCTTCGAACAATACGTCAAATTTCTGTAATGTGACAAGCGGAGTACCAAGGAATTTCTCTCAATGCACGAACGAAACGTCTTCGATGCTACACTATGTTTGAGGCTTAGATATTTGAATTTATGATTTTATTTAGAATTGCATATCAGAGAATCATTATGAAGGATGTCTAGGCAAAAAATGCAATTTAGATATTAATTAATAAACATATTTGGATATTTCAGCACTAGTATTCACCAATGTTCACTTTCCCCTTCATCTTGATAATATAGATTTCTAGTGAATGCTTAAGAATTATCATTCCTTTACGTGATATTGAGGTTTCGAGGAACAATTTTGCTGGCTTCCTTTTTTCGGAGTTTGATTGGATGGAATCTTCATTTTCCAGAAATTGTTGGTACATCAATTGTAAATTGTATGCTTCCAATAAATTTCCAACTCGTGAACATCATCCAAAATCATACTTCCACTGAAGGGATTGTGAAACTACTGAAATACGAACGCACAAATTCGTGAAAATAGCAAACGCATTATCCAGAAATTTATTAAATTATACGGGCCGATAAACAAACAAACCCCTTATCTAGGTTGAAAGGTCAGGAGAGTTCATCACAACTGATCCTGATACTTAGTCGTCTGTTCTTCACTAGGCGTTTCAGCTACCTTTTCTTGCTGAGCTGCGACTGGGGCCTCGAAAACCGTTTGGGAAGTAGCTGCGGTATTTGTAGATACTGGGATCTGCAGCTGCTGAGTAGCTTTAGCCACATATTGCACATAAAAGAAAGTATTCAGTATGTTGATACTTCCAGTCCTGCTCTTCGCACCTGCGTGCCTGGATAACCATACTGTGGGGTGTCTCCATAGCAACCGTAGTCAGTGCAGCAATCCCCAGTGGACGCACACAACACCCTACAGATAATCGCCGACAAAATGGTCAGCGCAAGTTCAAAGATAAACAGGCAAGACAAAACTCCATTCATAGTCATCTGTTCATATCTCTGAAATGATTACGTGATATTTGATTCGAAGAATCCGTACAAAATGTTAACCTCGTAATAGTCAGAGTCATCAGCAACACACGCTATGGTGGATACAACCGCGCCTGTAAGGGCAACTAGCATATAGAAACAGAGGCAAGGAAGATTGAGATAATTGAGATAAAGTCTCGTTTCTCCTTGGATTTCTACCTTTTCACGTAAAATGTGTGTCTGTTCTTTGGAATTCTCCCTAAATTTGTTCATTTTCACGCTTTGACTGAAGACGATAGGAAGTCAATTATTGTCTCATGATTACAGGTACTCAGAAAATCAACATATTGTGTATTCACCATAATGTGTTAGCCATGCAATCATGCTCACGCACACATACAGTAAGTTGTGCGCAATTAAGGTCAAGCAAACATCTCTGATTTCCAAGTGCAACATTTGTGACTGCAGAGAAGCTATTTCGCTGATTTTCTATTATTTATATAGTCAGGTTGAGGATTTAGTACGCCTTATTTGTCATGTTCACCCTATTTGTCTCCTTTTGTTTTTCGCTATTTTATATCAATATCAATCAGGTGAAGCTCAGTTTCAACTCTCCTTTGCCCTCTTAAACCTGGGGCGCTGCCACCGTAGCTTCATATGCTCGTAAAACAATATGGCGGCCACCTCCATCGTGAAGTCCTTGAAAGACAATGCGCATTCAGCGCCTCTTTTAGTGCTGTGTTTAATGACGACCTCTGTTCATTCCGGAAGCTTTTTAGCTCGATTCTATGGGCTTTGTGAGTGACGAGAGACCATTATTGAAAACTTTTTGTCAACTGTGAATGATATTCAAAACAAATTAAAATACGAATTTCGTGCTCAGGCAGAATACCTCGAAGAGTGCGAGATTTCTTTTATGAGAATTGCTGAATGCTCTGCTCACTCGACTTTTGTCACGTCACCACAGTCTGAAATCGAACGCGAGAGGCTCGACGAAAGCGAGACGAAAGCGAGCCTCTCAAATTCGATATACATCTATAGGAATTAACCCACAGCAAGCGTATTATCTAAAATATGTCAATTAAACGGAGTATTTGTCTTTTAGGATGCATCCTTTATAGTTCGTTACTAGTTCCAACACAACCAAATGTCCTATTTAAATCTGAACATTCCTTTAGGATTCTTTAGGGGATTACGTAGTAAAACTTTAATATTTTTGGTTGGGAATTTTGCTGTTGTTTCTGTTCTTTGAATGAAACACATTGGTAGAATGAAAAATAAAAAGAATTACAATCAATCGCATTTTATTTTAAGACCACAGAAGATAATATAAATGAAACCAATGATGATCTAATTATTGCCTGTACACACCCGACGAAAAATAACGAGAGTAGCTCAACGACATTGTTAGCAAATAAGCAAACATGGTATAAACAATAAGTCTTTAAACACAATACAATAATGATTAACCTGCTGCTTATTGCATGCCCATGTTGATAATGTCGCCTCATTTCAATTTCAGACCTTACGAAAGCCGGAAAATAGTAAGGCCACTGTACGTAATTTTGAGGCATGCCAAGAGCCAAGTTGAATTAATGCGAGGTTTTAACATTGTATGAAAAATAGATAGAAACACAAAATATTATATAGAAAGGATAAATAAATGAGAATTTAGTATGTGAGGAAATATATGATTATCGTTCATGAACAATTTGCATTGCATAATTCATTGTGATTCCTGACTCGAAGTTAACGAGAGTGCTTTGGTCATCTGTATACGGTGTGCTGTTTTTTTATTATGCTAATGATTACCTCCGTGTTACAAGGTGTACAACTAACCTTCAATTCATTGTCACACCATTATCAACCCAAGTAAAACATCTTATTTACGTGTGTATTAGTTCGTGTACCATGGCAGAAACTTTCGTGACGTCACTGATTCCCACAAACTTTTACATCTTAATCTACTTTGAACATCCAAAGATACAAATTTCTCAAATTGCATTGCAAATATGCAACGATATGATTGACTAGTTGTGAGCAATTATAATAATATCGGCCAGCATGAAAATTAAACTTGTGATTATGTAACACCTCGCCATGATAAGATATAGGTCATGACGTAAGTCTGGTGCCATGTCCGCTCCCATGTATAGGGTTCTAATCTGGTTCACGTGTCAATTACCATCATTTTTTAAGGCCGTGGACAAGCGTCTATCTTTGATTTTCAAAAGAGATTCAGATTCATGAGGCATGAGTGGAATTCCGTGACGTCACACTTTCCCATTCGATGATTGATGAACTTGCCAAACAACACCAAAGTTCCGTTCAACTCTCCGTTCAACAGCTCCGATGACATCATTGGGGCTTCTTCCCACAGATCCATCAGCCATTGTTGATTTCAAAACAACGACAAGGCAGTTCTATTTTTGTCTTTTGAATACTTGAACGCGATCTTCCATCAGACCTCTATTACCCCCTCTGCTCGATCAAACACCCAATTAGCTTCAGAATTGGACAGGTCAACAGTGCAGCCAGCATCTTTCGTTTCCACGAGGGCCTCGCTTGTTTGCTTGTCCTCCGTTACTGTGTTAGATTTGAACTCCATCAACGGTGCACTGGAGTTTGCTGTGGATCCATTCAATTCTTGGTTCCGCTTTTTCTTATTTCTTTGAGCTTTGGCTGAGTTAGCTTTGTAGTTGGCTGTCACATGCGGAATACTTTTGATTTGGTGTCTCCGATATACGAGACACATCATTCCGACTGACAGTACGCTCATAATAGCACCGACGATGCTTCCAAAGACGGCCGCGGGGCTCATTCTGGGTCTGTCTGAATAGCACATGCGTAGCTATAGTGAAATATGTGTATTTAATGTATGTAAACACTATACCTGTGCAGCCAATTTCATCTCTGATTGGCTGAAATATTGCATTTTTCAATGTGATGAGCCACTGCCCACCGTCGTGGCCACAGTGCGTGTTAACCGCGTGGCCCAAGCAACGCACAAATGAGTCCATGTGGCTGCAAAAAAAGCAATGGCAAGTAAATGAAAGGCTAATGGCAAATGAGGGTCCGTTTCAGGTCTGATTTACAACTGATATAAATCAGAGCTATGACTCCTTAAAGGGCATGTGCAACTACCAGTGTATACAAAGCCTGGGTGAATAGTGTAGATGTCATAATCCCATCTCAAGATATGTTTCATTTGTTGTGGCTGCTCGTGTTGTGACGTCACATTAATGATATCCTCTAACGGATGAAACTAGCCACCCCATGACTACTTAAAGCCATTCATTTTAATCAAGATATCTTCAAACGTGTGATTAATATGTATATTGTTTCCACCTTGTTCTTGACCTTGCATTGTCTATTGCGAATAAATGAAATTATTGTTTTTGTTGATTATAACTCAAATAGCACTGATTTCCCCTTGCACAAGGCGAGCACTTCTTGTGACAACCCTCTGTAGTTGTCCCATTGTCTCACTTCTACTCGTAGGCGCTGGCTTAGAATGGGTTCCGGTTAGGTAGCATTCCTGACACCATGTTCCGTTGCTACCTAGTACCTGGATCCCCAGCCACCACACTACCCCTGGATGTCAAACCAACCACCGAGCACACTGCTGTTTATTTGCATATCTATAGCCCCAACAAGAACTTACCCACATAACTTGTGCTGCTGAGACTTCAAAGACGATGCGTCGGAGCGAAGTGAAGTCAAGGCTTCTCGGTAGGTGACGTTACAGGCCCGGCATTCTGCGCTGACAGCTGGCAGTATGAGACAATCTCGAATACTTCTGTAGGCTGCGAAAGATAATATCATATGTGTGTATACATTTAAAAAGTTTAGATACTTATGAACATAAAACACAGGGGCACCGAATAGCTCAGTTGGTTTAACCGGCTGACTGCAATCCTATACCGATGGTGGCGGTTGAGGTCCCGGGTTCGAGACCCGATCAGGCCACGGGCATTATGCTTGTGAATTATAATTGTAATTCGTTATAATTATAAGTCTTCGATGACTCCGCAGTGCTGCCCAACTGCGTGGCAAGGCCAGGCGCTGTGTTCTTCTGTCTATGGTGGTATGCAGGATAAAGAACCCTTGGGATTTATCGATAAGAGTAGGGGGAAACCCCGGTCCCAGGCTTCTGTTCTGACACCCGTATAACCCGAACGGGTTGGGTGGAGCCGTAAAATCCTATCATGCCTCATATGAACTTAAAATACATAAATACATACATGTCATGTACACATGCGATTTAATAGCGCTTTTTTTCCCGAATCCAGGACCTGCATGGTGAAATCATATCCAAAAAGATGAATGGAACGGGGCTGACCCAGTGCATTGATTGTATGTATCCTGTATGTATAGCTCTTGCAAGTTGTACAGGTTCGATGACCGCATTGACCGACCGATGACCGCGAGGCTGCGGCGTCGGCTAAGTTGGTCGTATTGAGAATCTTAATTGGGTTATTTTCACCTGTATGCTCAAACTGTGACAAATCCGGTCTGATGATTGTGTGCTCAGATTCGGGTCAGTTTATTGGTTTCCTTGAAATTCCACCCCGAGAACGCGCATCTACGCCAATTATATCATATTTAATGAGCATGACAGTTAGTATGCAACCAACAGACTGTATACTGTGTGGTTTACTATATACAGAGTGGAAGACTACAATTATAAATAAGATACATTTTCTCATTCATATTATTATCATGTTGACATATTGTTGCCATGGTTACCAGCTGTACGTTCTTCAAGGGATAAGTCACGGGAGCGAGTAGGCCTATCAAATGTCGCATAAAATAAATATGGTCTGCCATGTAAAGCTCGCCAGTCCTAGCTTATGAAAAATCGCCTTTCATCAACGATAATATTACAAAAGCTTACAAATTTTCTCACGAATACATCACAAAACATCCATTCTTATCATATCTCACGCCAATAGTTGTTGACTCTTCTAAAAAATATCCAGTTTTCAAATTTTTGTACGGCCTGATTTCCAAGAAAGGCGCAAAATATTAATCCGAGCGACGCGCTGCTGGCGGATGTTTACATCGCGCGACGTTCGCGGCTGCCAGCCTTTTTCTTAGTAAAAGTAGGACGTTGGCAATGATATGGACTCTATAGATGGACTATTCCTATTGGCCAGTGTATGTCAACGGCGCTGAGACTATCGGAAGTAGCAAGCAAAAGGAAGTGGCACTATACTTTTACAGAGTTTGAGTAGGTCTACGGTAGACTACCTATTCTGCATTTCTGATTGGTTTACGCATTACCGTATTGCGCGCGTAAAAAGTGTGTTCTGGTGGTGATATCATAACGCACTTTTCCATCGAACACTTCCGGCGTCTGGTTCTGTTGATCATTCGACGTTTTAATATTTACTCGATCGAGAGATCATGACACGCAAATGTGCTGTTGTGAGTTGTTCAAACAGATATCGCAACAATTCGCCAACAACCTTTCATCGGTAAATGTTTAAATAACCTTTGACATAATAATATAAACCTCCTCAAGCAAGAGCACAATACCAGCGGGAATTTG
>KB301444.1:143995-235411 GCA_000328365.1 Capitella teleta
AACTACACTTGCAACCATGGGCGGGCATGCTTGGCTAAGTGAGTATTGATTCGTACGTATAATAGAAATTTATAATTATAATATATTCAATTTCTTTAAATGCACATTGTCAAGCTGGTACAACTGCTTATATGTGAAAGTAAAATAGGTAAAATACTTAAGAATAATACGATTAAATGAATAAAACAGAGCATTCAGCATTCAGAGATTAGAGCAGAAATAACACGTCTTAAGTCTTACCACTGCCTAAGATAAAGTGGCAAGCCTTTCCAAGGGTAGGATGCCACAACCTGTCGCGACCGTCCACCATATACCACCAAAGATTGGCTCTGATAGTGTTAAGTAGACAATTGTCATGTAAGCGGAGTTGTGTGGAGGGAATTATGTTTGGCGTAAGTGGAGGGCAGAGATCTTCGGTTGATGCCATGTGCAGTGCCGCACGTGATCAGCTGAACCCTGTATTGTATTCAACACGGCGCTCAACAGGGGACCAGTGCTATTGTCTCAGTGGCGTGGTCTCGTTTCAATCTCGCTTGCAAGCAACAGCTACAGGTGTTTCATCCTTGACCCAGGGATGCCGACCAAGATGAAGTCGAGACGCGTCGATTGTCAGGGACACTGAGGGAAAGGGCGGTCGTGCGACTTGGATTCATTAGTATTAGGCTATTGTATTAGGCGTTCGTTGATGTCCACGACATCTGCAGCACGTTGACTGTATATTTATGGGCCCAATTATAGAGGTATTTGATCGATTTTGACGCCTTTGTGATTTTCAGAATAGGTGGTAAAAATTCTCACATCGATTCTTAGAACAGTTAGCACGAGTGCTTCTTTTTTGTTCCTTTGAGTGATTTAAGGCTGAGAGCAATTCTGCTACACATTTTATTCTATTTTACGTACTACACTCAGAACAAGAGATACAAAACAGGCAGTACTCACTTAATTAATAAATGTCCTAAAAAATAACGCAAGGAATGCGAAGGAGACGAATTACACAGCATTACATTAAAATAACAAACGCAAGAATTTCCATCATGGCAAAAGTCTATTGTCTTCTTAAGCAACGACATGAAGATGACAACAGGTCGTACAGGAAGAATCGATGCCAAATGAACACAGGACGCAGGTGCAAATGTCCTGGGGTGAAATATTCACAGACCTTCGGACATGGCTCATGACGAATCAATAGAAGGCTCAGATGTGGGATCAGATAACAAGGCTATTTTCCACCCATAAATATTTCCTGAATCGAATTTCGAAAGTTGTCTATGAATACAGATCCAACTACTTCTACAAGTAGGCCTATATACCATGGGTTATTACGTGGATATGACGTTCACAGTTGGCATATGGCGAGTTTTCGTGTATCACACGAGTTAGCGCAGGCTATTCACAGATTCTTAAAGCTAAAATCTCACCATATCAAAGCACATTGGATGTGTTACAGTTAAAGGACATCTCGTTCTATTCACTCATCTCAATTTAACTCATCTATATACATCAACATGCATGTTCATTCCATCACGCAAATGTATATAAGCACAATGTTATTTGAAATCTATAGTCTGATTAAACCTGGCATAACGTCAATCATTGCCCTACTGTTATTGGACTATAACATGGTGTCAGCAGTGGGATCATGACAAACCAGCAACGGCAGTACCGGCCAAGCCTCGATTGGACACCGGACACAAAGCTACCTCAACGATTCGCAAGATGGAAAGAAGAGATGGAGGACGAAATCCTCCTTTTCGAAGGCGACGAGAAAAGCCCCAAGTACATCTGCAACATCATCAAAGTCTGTTCGGGTGAGCGAGGCAAAGCCATTCTACAAGAAATTAAATTAGATCAAGAAACTAAAGAATATCGAAATATCATAAGCGCCTTAGAGAAACAAGTAAAGCCCACGAACGAAGAAATGAATACTTCTATCTACGACAAGGCGATCTTACCCTGACTGAATTCTACAAACAAGCAAGAGATCTAGTTTGCGCTATGAACATGGACAAAGATCCTCTCGATAAAACATTACGGAATGTTCTTCTCAATGGTCTCTCTTCCAAAGAAATCTACAAGGAATGCTTGAAGGTGGATGTAGGCAAACTGACAAGCAAAGCAGTCATGGATATTGCCTCAAACATCCAAGCACGCAATCTGATGGCGGAAGATCTTTCGATGACGGCTCAACAAGTGTTACCGGAGAATGCTCTGACAAAGGGTTTTCCTCCTCTGTCATCTACACCAATCAACAGAATCAGACCACAGAATCATCATCCGGGAGCCTCTATTCAACAGAAGGAATGCGGATGGTGCGGCAAACAAGTTAGATGCTCTAGAAACGAGTGTCCTGCTAATCGGTCAACATGCAACAATTGCGGCAAAATTGGACACTGGGGGAAAGTGTGCAGAGCCAGCAGTAGGAAACACCCTTCATTCAGCAAAACGAAGGTCCACGAAATAGAGGACAAGCATCACGAAACAGCCGATGATGATGATGATGATGCTGGAGACCAAGAGTCTGTCAGTTTCCATACCCTCAGCACATCCTCAGATCCAAAAGCTCCACATCTCCGCCCCATGTGGTTCAACACTCCGGACAGCTCCACTGTTCATTTGGTTGAAGCAGAGATCGACTCTGGCACAGGTTGCAATACGATACCATTGTATCTATATAATAAGACTATTGGCACTGGCGTTCGCATGGAACCAGCCACTGTGAAAATCAAAGCTTATGGAGACCATTCCGTCAAAACAATTGGCTCCACATTGCTAAGATTACGCATCGGCAACCAAACGCTATCAAGACGATTTCAAGTGTGTGATGTTCGCAAGCACCCCATCATTGGACGACATCTCTCTGAAGAGATGGGCTATATCAGATTTCCACCTGTGAAGCGACCCAATCTGTCATCTCTACCAGCAGTAGAAAAGATATATGCCTTAAGAACCGGTTCATCTGTCGAATATGTTTCAATCAAGAAACCCACCATCCAGAAGCAATCTACAAACAGCGTGACGATTGAAGGCAGAAACCACCAGTTTCCGATTACTCGAGAATATGTACTCAAAGAATTCAAAGATGTATTTTCAGGAATTGGTGAGCTTCCTGGCGGGGAATACATGGTGAAATTGAAGCCTAATGCTGAACCAGTGCACCATGCTCCAAGGAGAGTCCCTGAAAAGCTTACAAAGCTGAAATTGAGCGCCTAGTGAGAGAGAAGGTCATCGTGCCAGTAAAGCAACACAGTGAATGGGTCAACTCTGCAGTCAGCGTGGACAAACCAGATGGATCCATCCGCCTATGCCTTGACCCCAGCGATATCAACAAAGCCATAGAGAGAAATCAGTACCATATGAGGTCCATCGACGAGATCAGCGCAGAGTTACACGGAGCCAAGCACTTCACCCTGATGGACGCCAAGTCTGGTTATTGGCAGGTGAAGCTGAACGAAAAAAGTAGTTTCCTGACGACGTTCAACACACCCTGGGGGAAATATCGATTTCTAAGACTTCCTTTCGGATTAAAGGTCTCCTGATGTCTTTCAGGAACGGCTCGACTCTATTCTGGTAAATTCTCCTGGAGTGACTGGCATTGCAGATGATTGTCTGATAACTGGGAAGACTCTCCAAGAGCATGACTTAAATCTCCTCCATCTCTTGCATCTGGCTCGACTAAACAACCTAAAGTTCAACGAAAAGAAACTACAGTTCCGAACGACTAGCTGCAAATTCTTTGGCCAAGTACTCACCCTGGAAGGAATCAAGATCGACCCTGATAAAGTTAGAGCCATACAAGAGATGAACACTCTATAGTCTGATTAAACCTGGCATAACGTCAACCATTGCCTTAGTGTTATTGGACTATAACAGGATGTATATATTTTATAGCTTTCACAATGCAATCGCACTTTATTTGTATTATATTTTTCACGTTAAATTTTAGCTGCTGAGAAAAGTTTCATATGTTTTTGTAGCATAATGATCAAGACTATAGTGCCTTCTAAAATTGAAAGTAAATGGTTCAAATCTCAATCAAACGACAGTTCAATGACTCGTGGAAGTACTTTCATTTACTATGCTCATCGTGTTGATATAGATAGCTGATATCAGGTCAGGTCCATGTGTGCGAGCATAGGTCGATTGTTCACTTCATCCGTCGTGGCACGCAATCTGCCAGAACGGTGAAGAGTATCGCCTGTCGACGGGTCATGAACTCTTGTAGTTTGTTGATACTGTCATCAAAGTTAGGGATTGTCCAATCCTTACCTTGTATTACTAGTCGTGTCTGCCACATGCATATTGTTAGCAATTTACAGTACTGCATAAGTACCATCATAGAAGTATCAGACATGTCGACCAACCGACTTCAACAACTGGACACACGACTGGCACATGAAATTCAAATCAAACAATTGCAAAATACTCCACTCCGGAAAAAAGACCGAAATCCAGTACTCAATTAACAATCAAACTATCGGTATATCAATTAACAACAACAACTTCACTGAAAAGTCCTTGCCACCGCCGTTGACACTCCACTTTTCAGACCGCATAATAGAATACCCTATGCCATAAAACGTAAATTTCGGCAGCTGAAAAACGACACCTTCTTCACCCTCTACAACGCTAAAATCCTCTCCCCCGTTTTGAGACCCCTAACTTGGTGTCTTGGTGTAAAAGACACATCAACAACATTGAAATAACACAAATGAGAGCCACAAAAACAATGCCCAACCTACGTCACCTGCCCTACCCCAAGGACTGAAACAGTCTGACTGCTAATCCTGACCTACCAACGACTACGAAAGTCTTTATTAAGACCTACAAAGTCACCTTCGGACTAACAATACAAACAACCAAACAGAGCCCACCCCCTCCCGCCCATTCAGACTACATCGATCCGAGGACAGAGACTCAAATTGTCCAAACATGACCAACACAATTACTTACTCGACGACCTTGCGACGCTGCATCATTACAAACAGGGAACACCTTCCGGGCAGACATCGTTAACTCTCCCAACGTAAACACCTTGAAGTCTCGCCTTAACAAATCCTACATCCAAATCCCCATAAAATTCAACGGCACCAATATCTAAAACACACCCTCCATCGAATTCAAAATTCGTCACGTTGCAGCCAAATATACAGACAAAAATACGTTTTGATTATAAACGTATTTTTGTCTGTATATTTCTGCACCAATGTCAACAATAATATTATCATTTAATGATAATATTATTGTTGACATTGGTGCTTGCTGAGAACTTTCCCAACTCTGCCATTCTGAAAGAAGTCTGCTTTAAACCAACTAAATGTCTTCTGTGTTATTGGTTTGTTAGAGCCAAAATGGGTGTGTAAAACATAAATTGGCCACTAGTTGCAGCTATGCTTTGCATAATTTAACATGAATTATATTTCTAACCATGGCCTGTCCCAGTGGTATGTAATGCCTCTCATATCGAGTGTGCCTGTTTTGACAAATTTGGAATATAAATGTTGGTGCAAAGTTAACAACAGTTCTTCAGAAACTCATCAATTCCTATTTGTCTTGTCACTCTTGTGGTGTTGGCAGCTACACAGTAAGTCAGTAACCTCCGCGTTTTCTCTATCTGGCGATTTTTCGCGTGGCCTCTCGCCTATAATTACTATTAATTGTTCATTTTATACACTATGTGACACTCGCTCTGTTGGAGACACGCAATTGTTGACAACGAAATCAGACTCGCAGTAACTAAGTACCTTGTTTATATACACGTATCTCATGACATCATTCGTTAGCAGTGTATTCTCCAATTGGGAACACATTGAAAGATTATACCGAGCATTATTAGTGTATGTTTATAATAATACTAATTAATAATATATATATTAATTATATAGTTAATACTAATCATATAAATGTATACCAGACCGCAAAGGTGGGTTGTGAAGGGCTTTGTCACAGACAGGTGTGGCATAATTATGTTACATAATCAAACCGTATGATAGTGTATCTCTGGTTAACAGTTATATAGAGCATACATTGTGATTAGGGAGCGGGCTTGGTGAGGCCATAGGTGAGCATAATTCAATTTGCCAGCTGGACCCCGCTTTGTGCTAATTTGTCTTGGATCGTCATGTATGGCGATTGGATCACAGATGCATGCTGCATAAACTTCGTAATAAAGGCGAAGATTTTGCCATAGGTTTTAATTATGTTACCTGCATATAACATCCAGATCCTCGTCATCATAGTAAGGAAAAACATTCGAAGATCCATCCATCGGTATGAAAGACTCCATGGCACTCCAACAGACTTTTGATGCACTGCACGAAGATAATTGTGTGGCTTCTGCAAACACACCTGTAAAGAAACAAAGGGGGTTGACTTGAGTTCAAAGTTATCTGTGTCCGTTTCATGGACCCATTAGTCAAAGGTTCAATCCTTGCTAATATAGGTCAAAGAGTTCACGAAATGCACCGAACATAGTGCCACCATTCATAGCTTTATCTGCGAAATCAAACATCCTGGTCAGATTTGTCCAACATGACTTCTTGTAATGAATACCTGGTTATTCAATGCTTGCAACAACGTGACTGCAATTAGTTTACCTCTAAGTACATTTGTGTATCACGTACACCGGCCGCCAGCATTGTTAAGCCAGGTATCGCATAATTACGTGATTCGAAATCTGATGTGTTATGTAATAAGTTCATGGTAAAAAGTTGGAACCAAATGATGGTGAATCCTTAATGCTACTTGTTTAAGTCTGCATGATTTACTCCTCCCCATTAATAAAGAATAACATGTCTGTTGTTTGTTTTTATTCAATGTCAAGCGCTGACATTGATCACATTTGTGTGATTAGAGCAAAGGGAGGGAGTTGGGGTTTATCTCATGTATACATAGGCCACTCCGTATAATCCCAATATCACTTAATCACAATATTTCAAGTGACAAATAGGCCTTGCAATTATCTGAAATCTACTGTATATACGCCATTGATGAAGGTCGATTTCACCTGCGTCTTTGTGCTCGGTGTTTTCTGAACGATTGACCTCTTCCCATCCATCTCATTGTCTTAACGACTCATTTAAAGGGTTCCATTATCTACCACAACACAACACAATAATACATATCTTTATTCATACACACAAGTGGTATATAATAAACAGAAAAAAAAAAAATAAAAAAAAAAATAAAAAAAAAAAAATAAAAATAAAAAATAAAAAAAAAAATCAAACAAACAACAAAAATCAACAAAACTCATAGACACTCTTACATGTAATCACATGGTGCATATATAATCCATCAATATCGAAATGGGCCATTCAGTTGGAGACGCGCAATTATGATCACGCACCTTGTTTGTATATTTCATGGTGGCATAGCGCGTTAGCTACTTTCCAATTGGGAACACATTGAAAGGGTGAAATGTCGTTGCAATTCGCAGAGTGCGAAGTGAGTGATTGCGCCCCATTATAGAGGCAATGGGCTCCCCACGGACCAACAATTTCTTGATTTATATGGAGACAAAAAAGACCCCTGCGAATGCAATATATACCGGGAGGCTTCTACTATAAGTCCATAACTGTATAAACAGTGCATTCCCATTTGATCGCTTAATAGTACTGTATACACAGGTCGAAATGCTCGATTTTAATTATGACTGTGACCCGGTCAAAACACGGTAATTGAAACAATTGATCTAATTAGAATTTCGGAAGTATTTTGTTTTTGGGGTATCATATATATATATGATAGGATATATATATATCATATATCCTATCACTCTGAGATACTGATTTTGACGGTTAAAATATGCTAAGAGTGTTGTCTTGAAATGTTGTGTTTTTTTTTTTTTTTCTGTATTTTTTTTTTTTTTTTCAATCTGTGACAATCTAAACACTTTCGAGTGGAGCTCTTGTAGGGTTTAATCCCTGTCAATTTCATCAGCTGTCAATGTGTTTCTTGTCATGGGACTCTTGAAGTAATGTTTACCAGGATTCGTGGATTGCATGTGATGCAGGAATATCAATTTCGGATTGTGAATGGTTTGGAATTCGCGAATATAGACATGGCCACCATGTAGGGCATTTTTTTTTGTAAGGTCAAATAGGTTTAATCCAATTATCATGGTTTTTATAGATCAACGCGTATCGTTTGCCCTCACGTAGGGTCCCGTCTGTATAATTACAAGTTAATGCAAATAAGCAACGCAGGAGAGATTCGCCGTGAGAGAAGATTGCATGCATGGCTGTATTATCCAATATGCTACATGACCCATCAAACGAGGCCTTAATTGTGCAGATTGAGGGTGATAATTGGGACTAATCGCTGTAATTAGTAATTACTTCCTTTCAGGAGTCAGTGATCCCAAACTCCTGAAATTTTCCAGGACTCAGTTCATACCGACCTCGTACAAGTATATCGAAGCCCCTCAAAGTCAAAGATGGTGGCAATCTAGACAGAGTTGTGCCAAATACCAGACATGTTGGATATATCACACAATGCCTAGAATTATAATACACATCAAACACTATATTTTTGTAGCTTAATTGGTAAGCTACTACCAGTTATGCACTAATTTAACACTGTGACTAATCACCGACGAGTCTATTTCCAGAGCATTTCGGATTCAACGGATATAGTAGGAGAATATTCTCTTGTTATTTGGCTTTAAAAATCGCGTCGGATTTGTCCAAGAAAACGGGATTATCCCCATAAAATTTTTGTATCTCTTCCCTCTGATCTTTCACAGTGGCTGGGGTACTAAGTAATTATTTGCCTGATAATTATGTGAAATGTGTGAACAAGCCAGCGAAAAAGTTTGGTTTTGTAACTTACAATGAAAAATTGTCAGCCAGACACCTGTTCAATGATGCCACTACTTTACGTTGCATAACCACTACTGGCTCCTTCCATCAAAGCCCAAACGTTTTTTATCACAGACGATGTGCATGGCTGAGGGTGCATTCATATTATGCAAGTAAATAATTCCCATTCCAATGAAATTACGATCTAAAAATAATCTGAAATCAGCACTGCATTTCATAACAGCAACACTAGCTTACCCATAAAATCCAACATGAGAGCTATCCGGAGAATGTCGGAAGTCAACATAGCGCAACTAAATGAGCAAGGAGGAGCCAGTGGAACAACTGCAATGATATTGGCACCTCAGCACCACACAGCATCGGTCTGTAGGAGCGACTGGCAGAACGAAGCGTGGCTTGCAGCATTGATAAGCACTTGTGAGGGAGGAGAAGTCGCAGGCCACCCATCGGTGCTATAAACTCATTGCTCATTCACAATGGGGCAACCGGGGATTGCAGGTAGAACACCCAGATCACATTGATTCTTCAACCAGGAGAACAATTTCAAATGTTCAATGTGTCTGTTTGGCGTTATGTGGCGGAGATGAGAGAAGAAAATTGCACGGAACATTAACTTGAACTTAATGGTGCAATAGGGCATGATGAATGAATCCCCCATATGAGCCACAATCTTAAGTGATTGATAAAGGATTGTTGATTCACGATGTGGGTTTCACTTTTTATGACCCTCTTATAGATCGATGAGCGATATTCCCTGGTTTTCAATTCATTGAAGGGAACAAATATGGTGTGCAAATTATAACTACAGCGTCTTCTGCCTTCTACTGCATTCCACACCTCGTGATCATGGCCTCCAAAGTGCATAAATTTTAACTATGTGTAGCTCAATAGGAATAATTTTCTTAGTTGTCGCGACCCTGAGCACCAACAGCATTTGGTGTGTTTTCTGTGTTAGCATGAGATTCCAAAATATAATAAACACATAATTGTCAATTTCTCATTCTCTGAACTCTTTTCGCTCCCAAACTCAGATGACGGAATCGCAAGATGTTGGGCTTCATTATCTGTGTCATTCAAACATTATTCAACCCCTCTGCCGTACAACCCTCAGATGCCTTCACTACCAAATACCACTTGATATTAATAATCTAATCTCTCCTCTTTTGAGCAATTCTTCAATATCCCCTTTCAAAAAAACCCTCTTAAATCTTTATTAATCTCAAATAATTATGTTTAAAACCTATTTATATCATACAAATTATTCTTGTTGTTTTCTGTGTGTGTGTGTGTGTGTGGGGGGGGTGGGGTCGTGAGAGGGTGTGTGCGTTTTTGTTTTTGTTTTTGTTTGTTTTTGTTTTTGGTTGCTTTTCGTCGTCTTGTATTCTCCATTCCTCTCGCCCTTGTAATTACAATTATCACCTTTATTTTCGTTCCCATTCGATTGCAGGTGACACACAAATATTTTGTTTCGGTCACCACCAACTGCCATTGTTCGCCAAATTGCATGTGTTCGAATAAATTTATTATTATTATTATATTTAATTTCCCATCATATGGAAACTTTTCACACAGTCATATGATCTAAATACCTTCTGCTACTGAGCGCGAACTTCTGTCAAGCACGGCCATGACTTTCTGCGATTTTCTTTCTTTAATATATTTCCTTCCTTTGACATTGGGAACGTTTAGCCTTGCTTCTGATTTTACTTAAGTTATTGTCAACTGCATGCATACAATGGCTGACAAAAAGGGCCGACCCACGTTTGAGCTTACTCATGCAAGAGGCGCCTATTAATGTGTGATTTTAACGGCTAGGGGTGAGACCTGGAACGGGAAAACCGGGCGGATTAATTATTTCATATTATTTGCTTACCTATTAATACTCAAGTTAAGAATCGGGCTGCTCATAAATGATAAACAAATGAGTCGTTTAGTTTTCCTGTTTTGGTTTTTAGTTATAAAATACGTTTATCTGCAATGTGCCATATCAGTCTGTTTTTCTGTTCTCACTTTCTAGTAATTCTAATAAATTTCATTTCATATTCCTCTGAGTCCAGGGTTCACGCATGGTGAGATTGGTGACTCATGCGTTCCCTTGATCACTGCTCAAGGCGTGGCGCACTTTCGTGCAGCCTGCGATTTAATATCGGAAGCAGGGACATTGCATCTTGAAAGACGCCAATGGCTGGTAAACTCCATTGGTAAAGAATTACATGTGTTGGTTTTTTCACACACCATCGACCGTATCCTGTACATGTTTTTGAGCCATTTATCTTCAATTTAAAAGCATCGTCAGATGATCTATGTGGTTTGAGTGGATGACAAAGCTCGCAAAATTTGACTTTTACATTATTTTGGAGCAAATTATTGATGCACTGTTTTGAGTCATTTTTGGTTGGCATATTTGGGATTTTGGATGCACAAACATTAGGGCCTTTGTGGTATCCCAACCTTGATATCACTGTCGGTTGTAGCTCGCATGGTTTCGCTGACAAATATTGCCGCACTTTCGCAGTCCTTTGAAAGTGGAAAAAAAAGGCATTTTTCACAACATGACCAACCTGGTTCTACGTACATGATTGGATGGCTGTCAAAGAGCAGGTTTCGCCACTTGCTTTGGTTTTATGGTTGCTGCGACCGGACTATACTCATGACAGAACGAATAATTTGGTGCCACAGTTATGTGTATTCAATTACACGCATGCCCGGCGCACCTGACATTTCTCACAAATGCTCACAAACCTATTGATTATTTGGCCAGGTATTGACAAACAGGTAAGACATTGGCTAATTGAAATGTCAGTGACGTTGACGCTTCTTATGTGCTCGGCCAATGACCCACCTGATGATGAACTCAAGGGTGTCAGAGTAGGTAATAAGAGGAGGACAACCTGCCAGAATGAAATGCGCTAAGAGGATGTTTGGAACGTAATAAGTAGCCACTTTGCTCTGGGCGGTTGCAGTCACGCAGTGCCTTATCCCTACCGTGATATGGTGCCGGTGGGGCCGTGTTGACGGAACCCTTCATAGTTGGCAGCTGCGATGGCCCACCGCCCCCCTCACCCCACTGCTCCTGTCACGTGTGTTTATATCACCCTTAAGTATGAGGGTGTTTTTGCTTCCTAATATTCAATCACCAAAGGTTCTGTATTGACACGCAGCAACGGAATGTCTACTTCAATGTCACTTAAGGGTTATGTGACTTCAAATTGGGCATGATATAAAACCGAGAAGGCTTTTGTTGCGCCAAGAACAGCAGGTACATTCGTCTAATTAACTAATACCTTTGAGGATTCTTCGTTATGAGGTATTGTCCATTAATTGTAGTGCATGAATTGTGACACCCTTTCCATTATACATCATTGACGGAGTCCTCATACCAATGTACATGTGTGGTGCCATTCCGGTGCCATTAGTTTCAATGTTTGAGAACGAAAATATTTTTTTTCCGCAATTATTCCAATCTGTTAAATTGCAGATTGTAATCACGGATTACCCAAAGACTATTGCTCGGGATTGACACCTCGTTTGCTTATTTCATACTTGGAGATTAAAGAGAACGAACTGTTTTGATAACGGTATGAAGTATCGCAAATCTTATAGCTAGTTCGTGTACTAATACTAGCTCTAGAACATAGTTGTTGTATGCATATTGGCATATATATGTACCTGGACATTTTAATTAGCCAAGAGGGACATTCTACCATGAATCAATTAAGGATAATTAGAAGCATGGTCGCCTGTGGTATCTATGGAAATGTACACCACTGATTACTATGACATGACATGACATCATGACATCGAGCTCTACCAATATAAGGCTCTGAGCACCAGTCAATTCATACCATCGTGTACGTGTTATGACGTCATCATGTTGTGTCGTTATTACAACATGTCAACAGACGTGGGATATGGATCTCGAATACTGCCGCGCCACAACTCGACTTTTTCGTCGGCAATATCGCCGAGAAATGGCGGAAATTCAAGCAAAGATTTGATCTCTTCCTGATCAGCGAGGAGAAGGACCAGAAGAGTGACGCGGTGAAGGTGGCTCTCTTCCTCCAGTGTGCCGGAGAGGAGACGATCGACCTTTATTACACTTTTGGTTTTCCCTCCACCGCGTCTCAAACGCTGACCAAAGTCTATACGCGAAATTGGAGGACCATTGTAATCCGAAAGGAAACTCGACGGCGGAACGCATTTCGCAAAGCGATCATGAGACATTTGATCAGCTTGCGGTCCGTTTGCGACAGCAGGCAAAGCTATGCGAATTTGGCGATCTCAGGGCCGGTCTCATCACTGATCGCATTGTGGTCGGGGTCTCTGATGAATCGCCGAGAGAGACTTCTACTGAAGTATTCCTCATATATTGCACCACTGCCTAATCGGTGATCAAAGTATTGAAGCAAACATTCGGACGTTTCGGCATTCCATCCACTATGTGGTCAGACAATCTACTGCAATTTGCGAACGCCGACATGAAAGCTTTTGCTCGTGATTGGGAATTGTGCCATGTTACACCTAGTCCATACAATCCCAGGTCCAATGTCATGGCTGAGTTGGCCGTTAAGGTGATGAAGCAGCTCCTAAAGACAACTCAAGAGTCCAACCAGGATTTATACAAGGGGCTGCTTGCGTACCTAAAACACCATTATCAGCATTTTAAAGTCCCCAGCTCAGCTCCTCATGGGTCGACGCGTCAGTGAACCTCTGCTTCTGCACCCATCGGCGCTTATAGATGATGACCACGACACCGACGTCAACGCCAAGATTGCAGACCACGAGAACCAACAAGAAATAAACAATCAACACACCAGAAAGCTCGCTGAGTTACTTGTCGGGGTACAGGATCACACCACCAAGGACTGGGGAACCAAGGGCCAAGTAAGCGACCAACTAGGTCCTCGAAGCTACCAAATGATGACCTCGGATGGTACTCGTCTTCGCGGCTTCGCCGCAACCGTCAGCAACTGAAGTCGAGCGATATGTGCGATGCACCAAAGCCGTATCTTGAGCAGCCGGCCGCCGCGGCTGCGTCACCAACTTGTAAAGGATGAGGACCCCAAGACAAGTTAAGAAGCACATATTACTATGTTTAACATTATATATATTTTTCAGGTATTATAATCATTATTATGTATGCATTCGATTTCATATAATAGGATAGTGAATAGGTGTAATATTTTGACCGTTAGAGTTGGGAATTCAAATTTATAAATGCACCGAAAGACTTCCACTCGGAATTAATGTCCAACACGCGCGGGATTTCTCAAGAGGTCTACTTCAGGCGAAAGGGCCTACGTGACGGCCAGCACTCAGAACCACAAACTTAAACCCAGAGCAAGGGAAGGAGATTCAGTTTGCACTCAGAAAGTCCAAGACGAACGGACAGGAGAAGTCACTCAGGAAGCCACGGACGGGACGGTTATCTCTCGGGAGGTCCAAGACGCACGGACAAGGAATCCATTCAGGAAGCGACGCAACGGAACAAGCCAGGACAAGGCGGGCAACGAAGCGCGACGAGTGGGAGAGAGGTATCGTGTCTTGAACGGGGGCTACCGGGTGCAATCCAAAAACCAGTAATATTCAATAGTTTATATTTCTTAAAAGGAAATAATTCCCAACTTCCAGATAGTATTATTGTGATAGGTTAGTTAAATTTAAGTTGAATGTCTGCAAGCATTCGGAAATTGTGTAAATTAAATAGCTAAGGTTTGAAACCCATTAATAAAACCTTAGAAGGTATAAAGTTATCTCTTCTTCAGTGTTTTTTTGTTTTAGGATGATTTTTTGATTCAAAGGTATAACAAATTGCGAATTTAATTATATTCGGACAATATTTAGAGTGTACCGGTCAGTACAGACATCGGAAACGCCCCAAATATTACAAACTGATGGTCCTCCTGATTCTCCCGCTCTGCGTCGCAGTACAAGAGACAGGAAGGAGCCAGACCATTTCGGGTACCCGTGATATTTTTAATATATATATTTTTCCTTTTCTTTTCTGCCTCCATTTGTTACTTCAATCATTGTTATTAAAAAAAAAAAGAAGAGCAGGGATAACATGTGACATGACATCATGACATCGAGCTAATCAATTGATGAGCTCATTTGCTATCCATAAAAAGGCTCTGAGTATCTGTGCTTGGGGCAGTCAATTCGGATCATCGTGTTGTGTCCTTATTACAACAAGTACCGTGCTATGTTTCAAAGACAGAACAAAAATCATAGTTGTTACAGTTAAAGGACATCTCGTTCTATTTCTTGTATGGCTCTAACTTTATCAGGGTCGATCTTGATTCCTTCTGGGGTGAGTACTTGGCCAAAGAATTTGCAGCTAGTCGTTCGGAACTGTAGTTTCTTTTCGTTGAACTTTAGGTTGTTTAGTCGAGCCAGATGCAAGAGATGGAGGAGATTTAAGTCATGCTCTTGGAGAGTCTTCCCAGTTATCAGACAATCATCTGCAATGCCAGTCACTCCAGGAGAATTTATCAGAATAGGGTCGAGCCGTTCCTGAAAGACATCAGAGGAGACCTTTAATCCGAAAGGAAGTCTTAGAAATCGATATTTCCCCCAGGGTGTGTTGAACGTCGTCAGGAAACTACTTTTTTCGTTCAGCTTCACCTGCCAATAACCAGACTTGGCGTCCATCAGGGTGAAGTGCTTGGGTCCGTGTGACTCTGCGCTGATCTCGTCGATGGACCTCATATGGTACTGATTTCTCTCTATGGCTTTGTTGATGTCGCTGGGGCCAAGGCATAGGCGGATGAATCCATCTGGTTTGTCTACGCTGACTGCAGAGTTGACCCATTCACTGTGTTGCTTTACTGACACGATGACCTTCTCTCTCACTAGGCGCTCAATTTCAGCTTTGTAAGCCAGCTTCTTCTTTTCAGGGACTCTCCTTGGAGCATGTTGCACTGGTTCAGCATCAGGCTTCAATTTCACCATGTATTCCCCGCCAGGAAGCTCACCCATTCCTGAAAATGCATCTTTGAATTCTTTGAGTACTTATTCACTCATCTCAATTGAACTCATCTATATATATATATCAACATGCATGTTCATTCCATCACGCAAATGTATATAAGCACAATGTTATTTGAAATCTATAGTCTGATTAAACCTGGCATAACGTCAATCATTGCCCTAGTGTTATTGGACTATAACATGGTGTCAGAAGTGGGATCATGACAAACCAGCAACGGCAGTACCGGCCAAGCCTCGATTGGACACCGGACACGAAGCTACCTCAACGATTCGCAAGATGGGAAGAAGAGATGGAGGACGAAATCCTCCTTTTCGAAGGCGACGAGAAAAGCCCCAATGAACATGCATGTTGATATATATATAGATGAGTTAAATTGAGATGAGTGAATAGAACGAGATGTCCTTTAACTGTAACAATAGTCTCTAATGCAATATCAATGGTGCCTCTGCTTTGTGACTAATTGATGACAGGTAACTGTGTCTATTCTATACTGCCTGCATTTCACGCCTAAACAAAGACTGTAAAACCCCCCAACGCAAAGCAATGCAGGCATAAGTGCACGAAAACACTCGCGAGATTGGGGTGTGGAGTGTTATTTGCAATTTCACATAAAGTAGATGACATAATATTACCAGTACATTGTACTATAACGTTATCTAAAATAGATGAAATGAACTGAAGAATACAACAATTGAATAAAAAGAGTAGATACTCTGAACTCTTTTTAATATCACTCTATTTCACAATGGACTAGGACACATTTTAATGTGTCATTTTCAATTTCACTTAAATCTTTAAAAGACACCCAACAACTTAATGGTTCTTTGAAGCAAATTTTAATGTTTACATCAAACTTTGTCATACATTAACAAATCATAGTACCACTACTAATTAATTATCGTCAGGTAATGTAGTCGCAATTTCGCTATATTATTATTATTATTATGCTATTATTCCAGGAGTTATTGACTTTTGATTCGGGCGAGTACTATAGTAACTCGCCTATGCCACTATAGGCAAAAATATTATCAGTTCAGTTTGCCTTCGAGTGTGTGTTCGGACCTTTCGAGCCAGGCACGTACGCCAGTGCATTTTCAATACCATAGCTACAAATTTTACCTGAGCAAGCCGAATGCTATTAGACCATTAGCCCTTCGAATCGAAGAATATTTACAAACAATAAGTCCAAACACATTCAGGCATTTACGCCAAATTAATTTTAAACACCCACTATTGGTTACTCAGGCCACCTGAGCTGGATCTATCTCTATAATGCGTTTGGGCAAGAAAGAGTATTTTACCATACACTAAAAAGCGAATTTTAAAACTTGATGGCTTATCAGAGTCACGTGTGTTCTGGTGGTAGGGGATCACGAGTATGCTATTAAGGAGCATAGCAAGAGTAGTTCATTCATTGTCTCGGTTTGATTTATGCCGGGGCCACACACCCGGGTCTGATTTCGTGATCTGAATACCTCAATGTTCATCACAGCACGACACATTGCGTTGTGTTGATTTGTGGTACCTGGTTGGACAAAGGTGAATTATTGTCAATTGCCCCATTCAAAGTTGATGCATGGTTTGTAATCAGAGCTCGCAGGGAGTTTATGTGTTAAGTTTGGGAGTCTTTTAACCATGTAGAAGTTTTTGTGAACCGCATGGAAGGTCTGTAAGAGTAATGTTACAGTGGACAAATAAATCAATTGTTTGTTATTATTTGAAGCCTCATTTTCCAAAATGTATTCTTAGGTTCTTTTTAGTCTTTTTTTTTTCCGCGTGTTTTGATGTCATCTCCCTTGATCTTTATTGGGTCATTCGCAGGTGTTATCTCTTGAACGTCGGTAATCATATTTTGGGAAAACATCTTTTTCATAGACATGCAGGTTAGCTTGTACAAACAAGATGGGACATGTCTCCCCATTGTGAATTAATACTCATGACGGATCACGTGAGTGAGTGACCCGCAGTACGTTTGCACGAATTATAAATACACGTCTACCCCACATAAAATTAATACTATAATGCGAGTAAAAATACAGAAAATATAAAACCGAGCCCAAATTTGCTAAGAGATTTAATTATTAATAAATTTTGAGCGTTTTTGGTTCGCCGGAACCGGAATCTGCAATAATTGCGTGAGCGGATGATAGGGTTGCCATGGAAACAGGCCACACGTAAAGACCCCTTTTCATGAGCGATGTCCCATCGTGCTTGTACTAGCTAACCTCTATACCTATGGTAATGCGTAGACTTGAAGTCCATCGGCCCATTATTGCAATATCCCCAGCATATTAAAGCTGGTAAGTCTAGGGCGGATGCATATGCTTCCATTAAACCACATTCTTTCATAACTCAAGCAACTTTCATGCATTCGAAAGAAGTCTAGAACCCATTGCGCATCAACTCAATCTTTACTTGGCGATTAATCAGCACATACGAAAACACAACTAATATTTCAATTAGACCACCTAATATACATATATCTTTACTCGTACATGATTTCTTCCTTGTCTGCGGTGGCTTAATATTCCACAAGCAGCTACATTACACACGGGTGTTCAGTGTCAGAACCGACTCATTAAAACCTCCTCCCAGCCCAATGGAGCCATAAACACTCAAAGTATGTACTAACGTCACCATAACGTTGGATGCAATATGTAACACTGCGCATATGACCGCAAATGAAGCAGTGCACTGGAGTCGGCTCGTGCTGACGGATGACGGTTGTTCAGATGATGAAAATATTTGCAAAGAAAGATAAGGACAAATACACTTGGACAGCTGACATTGTACGGGATAAATCCGCAAATATATCTGCCCGTGTCCACCTTTACAATTTGTTAATCAACACATCAACGAGGCATCTGTCCATGACATTATGACATTCACATCAACAGACGCAAAATGTCAATTATTTCGGTGAATTATTTCGGTGACATTGACATCAAGTCGTTAATCCGTCCATCTAGCGACTGCTCCTTCGTGCAATCTTGTTACTTGTGTGACGGCTAGTTTCTATGGGCTAAGCAATACATTCACGGTGTCATCTGTTGCATAGAATATTCCTCTCCATGGGCATGGTCAAGAAATCGATATCGACAGGAGAAAGTGACGCCGCTGGCATTTATAAGTGCGATGAGACGATACTTCATGAAACCGACACCTGCGTTTCCTCTTTAGCAAAGATTGCAAGTGAGGGGGTGGGGCCCTGTTATGCAATCCTTATAGACCGCACAAAGACGCGTTGAGACAAGCTTATGGGAATAGCGAACAATTGCCACGAGACTCTGTTGTTTTAACGTGCAGACTTTGTGAAGCACGATTTCTCTAAGGGGGAGTTTTGCCCTTGTTCTAGATTACATTCTCGCACGTGGGTCGTTTTCTCCACGAAGAATCAATCGAGCGAGTGAGGCCTTACAGTCGCTCGGATTGTGTTTCTAATAATACCTTAGTCGGTCTTTCGGTTCCTTTTCGTTTGATAAACGTCACACAGGTTTTCTTCGTACATTCAATGGCGGAATAATCGGTGTTGAGTTTGAAGAACGTAACTGCGATATGCGGAAAATCTCGGAATAAATCCAACAACAAAGAGCCAGCAGGAAGAGGTGAATGATAGAACAGAGGAGTAAGAGGTGCCGAGGGACTAAATTATCCGTTACGTCACCGAGGATTCATGAGTGATGCTTAGTGACATCTCGTGAAACTAACCAGTGACGTACCCCGTTACTAAATTACTGAGCATTACTTCAAAATAACTTCAAACTCATTCTTCTGCGCTCTGTTAATTAACTAAATATACATTTAATACGGACTGGCATGGCGAAGGCCCCACCCTAGCCATGACGGCAAAATCACAGATTTTCTCCCACTGAACCGACGACTGCTGTAATCAACCCGGCGACCACGTGACCTCAAAACTCTCGCATTTCTTGTGTGTCATAGACGTATCGTATTGTGGTTCTTGGTGGCCGTGACTGACAGCTCAGGTATATCTAAACTATTTTTATCAATTGCCCTTACGGTTATTTCAAGAACTGAATGTCTCTTTGGTCTCTTGAGTTACTGGTTGCCATGGCAGTGAATCTCGGTGAATCTCGGCAAGCACGTGGATCCTGTATAAAAAAATCGAGCAATTCCATCGCAATTACTTCGCCTTCCGACACGGCACAACCGCACTTGAAAGCTCCAACAAAGCGATATTCCATGAAAACCAGAAGACAAGTGGCATGTCTCACATCTGTAATCGCCTCTAGGTTTTCAGTTCAATTAAGCTTAGATTGTCACGTCTCACTACCATTTCTTGGAATTACAAGTTTTCCGTGCTTTGTCGATTTCTATAGTGCGATTTCAATGATGTACTAGATAATGATGTGTGTAAGAGATACAAACCTACAAGAGCGGAGTGCTGTTTGTAAGTGAATTAGGTCACTGGTCTTGCTCATTCTGGGCAAATGCTGAATGTTAATTGTGATGTCTGTATTGCCGATTCCTTTTTTTTTTTTTTTTTTTTTTTTTTTTTTTTTTAATAGATTCAACCTTTGACTCGCACGACCATGTTAATAAACTTAAGCGATCATCATTGGTATCACATATGATCAGCTGTGTCAGCTAAAAAATGCGGTTATAGATAATGCGGTTATAATTTATATATTAAAAAAAAAATCACATAATTAATCGAGCTAATCGGCGTGGTTGCCATGGACATGGTTGCTATGAAGATCTCAAAAGACGTTATAAAACGGTCAGCATTCTATACCACACAGCCCGTCGCAAGCAACACATATTTATCAAATGCTAGGAAACTGACCACGGTCAGGACAGTTGCTCGTGCTCGGTTTGTTGCTCAGTCGAAGCCGGCAAAGTGCGGAGGTGACCAGCCGTCACCTTTGATTTGATTACATTCGCACCCTTTAAGGCTGCTCTATGGCTGCTTGACATTTTCGGTTAAAAAGACCTATTTTCTACGAACGCACTCAGAAAGACATAATGACATTCAAGCATTTGTCTTCCGATCACTCAATTACCTCTTTTACGAAGGACTTCAACTTAGACATGACTTAAACTATGAAAGTGTCTAATTATGTAACAATAAAGCGGTCTTCTGTATGATTTTATCGTTTAGTTTGCTTTTTTTTATATCAGATCTGCGTAACACGATACCTTTAATCTAAATCTCAGGGTTATTTATAATTCAATGGAAATGTACGGCCGCTTGAACCTAGAATCACTTTTAAAAGTCAGAACTTTGTGGTTTTCCTTCCTATAAAAGTGGAATTAGACGGAGCGGTCGAAAGGTTCAAGGGTAAAAATATTGACTCTTGACCCTCCAAAACAGTTATTTTCTGATAGCTTGTTTTCATTTGATATTCTTGGGTGCGATTTACAAAAGCAGGTAATAACATAGCTACCTGCGACCTTATCTAACGAACTCAGTTTTCTTCTCAGACTTTTCTCGATCGTTCCATTTTTATGCCACATAGCGTCACCAATCTTTCCATCTCAGATTGCCCCACTTCTGCTCTCCTTTCAATCACTGCTCTCATGCAGTGCTACTCACCAAATTTAAACCGCAAAATTATATTTTGCAGGAAAAAGAAGCACTCTGTACTTGGTACCTAATTTCGAAGAACAAAATCGAACACTGTCGAGCCAAGCACTCTATATCAGTTTCCCACACTTATTGCGATTCCTATTACATGAAGTTATTCTATTTCCAGAACAATTAAGTTTATATCTGGAAGGGGTTGAGCATGCTTAGGAGCTGCAGTGCTGAGGAACCGGCTCCTGATGTTTATCTGATGTTTCCATACCGAGCCTCCGCTAGTTTGTTTTGGCGACAGATAGATTTCCCCTCACACTACTAGTAGGTTGCTTTCCAAGACTACTAATCCTTTGATAGGCTGAAACTCTAGGCTTCACGCCTTAATTAAGAGCACATTCAGTCATCATCTAATCATTCGAGTCGAACAGAAAACCAAGCAAGATGAAAATTTGGGGGGCAACCCGCAGTTTATTGAGAAGAGATTCATCCAAAACAGGAAACACACAGGGCATAAAAAACTTGCTGAAGAGCTGCAATAATTTACACGCGTAAATAGACCCTCATGTGCAAGAGTATAGATATTTACGTCAACAAACTTGAAAATAATCATAAAAACAAATACATTAAATTAGGAGAACAGCATCAACACCAATAAAACACTTCTCAAAATTAAAACAGAGAGAAGAAATCTGTGTTCAATGTATACCTCAATCTCATCTACTTATCACAGGATTTTGTCAATTTTCCTCGAAATAACATTGAAATACATTTCTATGGGTTTGCCAATGAAAATCTTCTCGTAGCCCAAGTCTCTTCTTCCTCTTCGTCCGATGAGAAACTGAGTCCTGCTCCATAAGCTCTAAGCAGCGCATCTGGAGGAGATGAGCCGACCATACGCCGCTTGATGTAGTCCTCTTCGAATGTCTTCAGTTTGTCCGTGGAGAAGACAGCTGATTTGCGAACCTTAATCATCGGAGCGTTCAGTTGGAACCAACGATGGTCCAAGCACTCGTCAGTGGTCAAGCGGCTCCTGGATAACACATAAAAACAATGCATAGATAATTGGATTTTATCAACGTACTTTGCGTTGCGCTTGAGAATCTGGTAAAGGAATTTCAGGGCGTATTTCGTCACATTATGGTAGAGAGAATGGGCATCATAGCGAACGTGTGTAATATTTGAAAATGTTTCTTGGTCGGTTTCGCCGCGGAACGGTGAAACTCCGCTGAGCCTGCAAGAAGATTGACTCAGTCCACAGGCAACCAACAAGACGCCAAAACTTACAGAATGAAAGTGAAAACTCCTACGCCCCAGATATCAGCAGGAACTCCAACTGGATCTCTTTGGACCTTCTCAGGAGCTGAAATCAACCAATTTCCGATGAATTAAGTGACATTGCAACTTGCGAGCAATACAAACCCATGAATTCCGCTGTTCCGTCTCTGTCAATCTTCTCGCCATCATAGTTACTGATTTTGCGAGCACGCCCAAAGTCGATGAGCTTAATATCAAGACGTCTCCTGCTCTGCATGATGACATTATCAGGTTGCAGGTTGAGATGAACAATTCCTCTGTGGTGAAGGAATTGCAGCGCATCCAGAACCTACACGGAAAACAAAATCTGTTTGATATCAAAAACGAGCGACGGGGCTCACTTGTTTGACGATGCTGGAGACTTGGTGCTCGTTGTACTTGTTCTTTAGGGACATAGATCGAGCCACGTTTTCTCCATAGAGCTTCTCAGACACAAGGAAAACGAAGTCATTCCAGAGATAAGCCTCGTGCAAACGAATGATCCTCTGTTGGCGTATGTCTTTCAGCATTTCGTATTCTCTCAGTGCATCTTCTGAGGAGTTGGGGATAATTTTTGCAACTCGCTTCACCTTCTTGCCAGATTTAGGTTTCACGTTTCTGATCAAAGTGAAACGACCCCTGCAAATAAAGATGCACTTACTAATCTGTCACTGCTTTTGTCATTACTCAATTTGTAATGCTTCTTACTTTCTTTAGCTCAATACTTCACCAAATTGCGCAATGTAGATGGCTACACTCTTTTATAATTCAAACTTTAATCAAATAATGCTCCCAAATATACCTCCACACTTCGTTGGCAAATTCTAAGAAGTTAGCAGGGTCGATTTCTTGCAGGTGCACCTCGCGCAGCAGTTCATCTTTCTTTGGCGTTTCTTCCTCGCAAGCCTGAGCAATATTCTCAGTGGAACCATGTGGAGAGGCGGCCGGAGAGGAGTCTGGAGATGGAGCGTGCGTCGCCTGGCGAGATCTCAGCAAAATACGCTTTGTCTCATCATCAATGTCGATAGCGGAAGCACCTGTGACGTCATAAAGCAGGTTTTGCCATGATTATTGTTATAAAAAAAACCCAGAAAGCATACCCTTCTTCTTGGTCCTGATCTCCACAGATGCCCAACTGTACGGGCTGATGCCGAAGGCGTTGACTGCGGACACTCTGAATCGGTATGAAGTATCCACTTTAAGGCCTTTGATCAGGGCGCACTCGTCAATGCAGTAGGTAGCGGTTGTCCAGCGCTCATCTCCCGGTCGGTGCCAGTCTAATTTATATGCTAGGATGTGACTGTTGCCATCACTGTCTGGCTCTTCCCAAATCATAAATGCTTCTCGGTCGGATATCTTGGTGACGTGTGGGCGACCGGGCCTCGTGGGATGATCTTGAAGGATTATAGTGTTTATCACGGATTAAAACAAAGATAAAGCGTACCTCCACATAGCATGCGGGCTCTGCATGTGACTGTACCAAATCGGTTTCTAGCCACACATTTGTACACTCCGAAGTCGTTGGGCTTGGTGGAGAGGATGGTGATGGTGTGTCTGCCGTCATCTCCCTTCGTGGTGCGCACGCGTCCTCCGTCAGTCAGTAGTTCTTCATTACGATACCAAGAAACGGTCGGTCGAGGGTTGCCAATGACGTGCACTCGCAGGGAGCAACTGTCTCCCACGTGGTATGCTTGGTCCTTGATCTTTTCTTTGAAAATCGGAGGGAAAGAGCCACTCACTGAAATCGAATGAAATGCAGATCTTGAATTGTAAAGTAGATTATTATAATGATTACACAATTTTCATGTGATATATACATGTACTTTTAATTATAATCAATTGAGTGACAGATTTGCTTAATTTGAACGTTTAGTGAAGTTTGTGCGTACAGCATTATCATTGACTTTCTTCTGTTCTTTTTTCTTTAAATATTTGTTTCTTACTATTCAGTGTATTTAATTGATTATTCATTTCATGTTAATGTATACTAATTCGCCACCCGCGCACATATAAGGCGAATGCTTTCGAGCATGGAGCACCCGCCCAGGTATCATCCCATTCTATTTCATCATCTATCGATAAATATACTTGAACTATTATTGTTTACTGTGATTCATGAATTGGCTGCTTAAGAGATTCAATTTCAGATCGTGGGTCGTAGGACATTGACAAGCATAAACATGAGCACCTCGCTGGATACCTTTTGTCAGCCCAAACCGAGTTAATTCAGCTACCGGGGTAATTATTTTGACATTTATAGATCGGTTTCTTTCGCACCTATCTAAGCATATAACTTATATAGCAATCGGCGAAAATACATATGCTAAGGGCCGTGTGTAACTGACAGGCCACGCCCTTATATACGGACAAAACAAGAAGCGAGTCAGTCCTAGGAGACTAATTAGACCCGAGATAGATCAACCCGATGAAGCACGTTTGACTGCTCATTTCTCTCCAAGAGGAGTCAATTAAAGCTAAAACACCACGTACATACTCAGCGCACGATATTACATGTACTCGTCAGTCATCAGAGGTCGCTTCATGGTTTTTGCTGTGGAATCATTAAACTCATCTTCGTTGGTTGCTTCCCAGTGTATAAATCACTTATTTTGGCAATTAATGGTCCTGGGATGGTTTAAAATTTATTTATAGCTCAACAATCGATCTTTTAGCAGGTAGAGGTAGGAACTTCTGGGATGAAGTAAGGCTTACAACACGCGCCAAAATTTCGCCCCCTAGTCTTGTGGAAGGCGCAAACACAGAAGAGGGAATACATGACGTGTTTACCTCAAAGTATCGGGACTTATATAATAGTGTCCCATATGATATTCTAACCATGGATAGTTTTCTACGTGATAACAATGGAAGGGTGCGGTCTGGTTGTGGTGACTATTGTGCCGCACTTCATGATATTACCACTGCTGAGGTTACAGCTGCTATTAAAAAGCTCCGTCCGCATAAAGGTGACGCTGAATTTGAACTTTCGTCCAACCCTCTCATTCACGGAGGACCTGTACTGTATGAATACTTAGCCCATCTATTCAACTTCATGGTAAATCACAGCTATACCCCATCAAAGATGAATTTATCCACATTGGTTTCTATTACAAAATCACAAAAAAGTGACTTCTCTAATTACCGTGCAATTGCCCTTGGAAGTGTTTTTTTGCAAAAGTTTTAGACAAAATAATTATAATAAAAAATGCTGGGAATTTAGTGAGCGATCTTAGTTATGCGGACGATTTAATTAAATAATTATAAATTAGTAATAATTAAATAGATAATTAAATTATTACCAAAAATATGTCAATTAAGGTTTTGCTAACGAATAGTCTGTAAATACAACTCCCCAAAAAGTGTATGTATCTATTACAATGCTAGAAGTTCCTGTGATCTCGGTCTGGTCACATGTCGGATGATTTGTGTAACTGATGAAGGGCACCGAATAGCACAGTGGGTTAAACCGCAAGGCTGGCGTGGTTGCCTTATGGCGCACATGCAATTATCTGCATGCAAATAAATCACATTTCTGCAAATTCATCATTTGCTCAAACACAACACATCATGCAATAAACAAACGCCATCCCCCCCCCTCAAAAAAACAAAAACAAAACAAAAACAAACTTTAAACAGAAATCATGCAATGCACACAAAAACCAAGCAGTAGAACACTGAGAACACTGCGATCAGAAAACTCACAAGAAAACCCACACAGAAACACGTCACACACACAGCATGGCCGCTAGAAGTCTTAGCCTGCAGTCCAGCCATCAGTTTAGCCGGCCCTGGCAAGGTTACTAAGAACCTCAGAGTGTCTTCCGGTTCAAGGCGTGGGAGTGATTTCACATTGATACACGCCGGTGAGGACACACTCCGCTTCATTTCACCGCTACGCTTTCTAGCCGACATCAACTCAACGGCAACGTTAGCAAAGCTTTGCAGCCGGCATTTCAGTTTAGTTTCATGCGTTTCCATGCGGTTAGACTCCACTCTCTGATCATCACCTGTGCCGTCGTTGTCTGCAATCATCTTCAGTTGCCAGACACCTTTGCGCTTCGGAAGCGCGTCACGTGGAGTCGACTCCTCCTCCATCTCCCTCTCAACATCTCGGAGATCCCGACGCTCCTTCATAATACTGCGGAAAGAGGGGGCCGGGGTGGGAGGAGGAGAGGCCACTGAGCGAGGACTCATAGGACCGGGACTCATTGCAGGAGGTTGCATGCTAGACGAGCGTCTGTATTGGGCCATGCGCAGCGACAGACCAGTGTCACGCTTGGGCAGAAGGTGGGCGTCTGGTCCTGTTTGATAAGCGTTGGAGAACTCATACCAAGTGTCCTCATCCTCGTATTCTCTTCCCCAATCGGAAGAATTTGATCCGCACACGGAAGGAGCTCTGGAGACTTGTGATGGTGGGCCCATGATCTAGATCAACAGTTATTGAATGTTGCAATGCACGGTGAGGGGTTTACCTGCAGCATGCCAGTGGGTCCTAGCTCCATTCCAGTCATGGAGGAAGTCTCGCTTCCCTCATTCGGTTGCTCGCCATCCATTTTTGGTAGGTTAAGCTGAGGCGCTCCAATGTCTATGTTGGGTGCAGTGACAACGGCAGGGATGTCAGCCAGGATGGCGGACAGTGGCTTCGGTTGCACAATGGTTTTGACCAAGTTGCAGCCACACTGTAAAAGGTATGTCAATGGCACATTGTGTTTATATTTCTGACCCACCTCCCACTTTCGCCTGAAGCAGTAACCTCTCAGTTTCTCTAAACTAATTCTGTCTCCCAGACCTCGGTGATTAGCAAGATTGATGAAGGGATGTTCCAAAGCTGCCGAGGCAGTCACACGCTTCCTGGAAATCCACATGGAAATAGCAGAAGAACTCAACCAAATGTCATGTCTTACTTGGGATCCTTTACAAGAAGTTTTGAGATGAAATCTTTCAGATCTGATGAGATGTTGGCGAAGGATTCCTCGTCAAACGACCATGTACCATTTTGGACAGCCAGCAATGTTTCTCTGGCCGTATCACGATGGAACGGAGAAATACCGCTAACACTATAGGAAAGGAAGAGGGAGATTGATTGGAAATGTACAATGCATAATACTCACAGAATGTAGGCGATAACACCGACTGACCAAAGGTCAGAGGCCAAAGTGACCTGATCCTCTGAAGCAATTTCTGGCGACACAAATTCTGGGGTTCCGTACTTGGAATACAAGCGACGAGCAGGGTTGTAACGACGTGCGTAGCCAAAGTCGATTATTTTGAGGTCATCAGACGATGGACTGAGCAGGAAAAGATTCTCAGGCTGAAAATTGGACATAAAATGAACAGACTACCGAGATGGGTTGGTTGATTTCGGGGGGCTACTAGCTCAAATTAAACAGCGAATCACTCTGATCGTATTATTGATGTCCCACAAACTTCAAACATATTCTATAAATTAATCTTCATTGTGCCAAGTTTAATTTGATGACTTTGTTAGACTTTGCATTGAATTGCCAGCAGGTATTTTGTCCGGCTCGTTGTATTCTGAGATGGACAATAGCCACCTTCATTATCTGATATTTCTCGTCAGACATCAAAGATCGACACTAAAATCAGCCAATTCTCGAAGCAGGCAATCGGAGCGGATGATGGAAACTTTGCACGAAACACGGGGTACCCGTTCTGATTTCGATCGTGCGCTCTCAAATTGAGAGCCATCTAAATTAAGGCTGCATGCAGACCTGTTTGTTTGATGTTCAGTGGCGGAGGCAATAATTACAGGCCCCGAAACATGAAACAGCTCCCAGGATATCATATCATCAAGCCGAATCAATTATTATATAATAATAATAATAATAATAATAATAATAATAATAATAATAATAATAATAATAATAATAATAATAATAATAATAATAATAATAATAATAATATAATATAATAATATAATAAATATAATAATAATATTGTAATAATCTGATGACCAAAATACTGTGAAGTAAAAATTGGCCATCCTGGTAATAGGACATGTTTGCGTAACTTTATGGATGAATACATAGAGTTATTACATATATGTATTTTAATTTTTAATGTTCGAAAGCCTGTCAAAAGAGTGCTGCTATGTCGGGCTATGCATGTAGTAGCAAATAGGTTACACATTACACAGTGCTTGGCCTGATACTCATATTTAATTAAATGTGACGTACATCATAAGGTTTGCAATAATTTGACCCCATTTGAAAAGAAAAGCAGATATTCCGGGGCGGAGAATAATAAGCAAGGCTGCATAATATTTTAAGTATACTCATGCCTTTTCTAGATCAGATCGTAATAAAACATACTTGCTTACCTTTAGGTCGAGATGTACAACATTCTTGGCGTGCATGTGCTCAACAGCCAACAGTAACTGGCGCATATAGAAAGCCACTTCGCTTTCTGTGAGGCTGTCTTCTTTCTGCAGTCGGTTAAACAACTCCCCACCGGTCACACTTGAAACGGTCAAGGAATGGTCAGTTATAAAGTAAATGTAAAACCCTTTATAGAAAATGGACGATTCGTTACAAACTTTACGAATAAGCAAATTGCTATTATGTGACTTATAAATAGACTCTTTTGATGGATGAATAACAAGATAGCCAGTTTCATGGTAACTGTGGTCATGTTTGTTTGAGGAATTATGTTCTAGAATAACGAAGCAATCTCTAAAATAACGTATACGCTATAATCTATGGTTCACCCAATGTAATAAACAAACCATGATGGGGTTAAATTATAGACAATAGATAGCTACAAAAAAGGATACATCTCAGAAACTATGACCAGACGCTTTTTGTCCTCGTAACCGTCGATTGCGGAGATGATGTTGGGATGATCAAGGGTTGCCATGACTTCCAACTCAGACATCAAATCTTCCTTCAGGAAATTATCATTGTAGCGCAGGAACTTTGCAGCGTATTGATTTCCAGAATTCTTATCAATCACACGACGAACTACACCGTATGAACCCCTAGAAGCCAACGCGCGAATTCAACAATATTTCTACAAAGTACAAGAAAATTATCAACAGACCTTCCCAATTCGTCGATTACATGGAAATAATCCTCAACTGGATTACTGTTAAACTTGATATCTCTCCACATCCCAGCTTTTTCTATGAAAGAAAAATCAAATCAAAACAAACCAAGCCAAATCAAAGAATCAGTGATCCCTGGATGATTATGTAACATACCGATGACTTTTACATCAGCAGTACAGTACACTTTGCCGGCCAAATTTTCTGCGACACATTCGTAGACTCCCTCATCAAGACGGATCGCATTGGCGACATTCAGACCCCAGTGGTCGTAATCTTCTCGTCTGATCTTGACCCTGTGCGAGTCCGCCACAATGCGCCAGTCCTTCTTGAACTGGACGGTAGGGTACGGGATACCGTGGACGCGGCACTCGAGGCGTCCATTTTTTCGCAGGTGGAATACCTGGTCCTTCATCGGTTCAAGGAAGGTAGGAGGGTCTGAGAACATACCAAAATGAATGCAAGAACCAATGGTTGCTCTGCACTTACCAGCCATGTCAACTTTAATGGTCTGCATAGCCTGCCCAAATTCATTCTCGGCCACTACTCGGTACTCTCCAACTTCATTCCACGAGAACTTCTCGATTTCCAAGTTAACCATTCCAGTATCCGATACGGAGCAACCAAAGTTCTCTCCCATTTGAATTCTGCATGAAATGCATTATAATAATTATTTAACACTCTGACTACTGTAGTATCCTTCACTCACTCTCTTCCGTGGAAATGCCAAGAAATCTTCGGAAGAGGATAACCCTTGACGTTGGTGGTGAACTTACAGGGCCGACCTTCAATTCCATACTGGGTGTCATCGGTGGTACCAATGAACTCAGGGCGGATTTCTGCAATACGTTACAAGAACTTGATACGCTGAGTACAGATCATCAGGCTGACTTACGCATGTGAGCAGGGATTCGTTTGGCTTTTGGTTCTGGTGTTGCCTCCTCTTTTGCTTCCTTCTCTTTTGGTTGTTTCGGCGCGGGTTCTTCCCAAGCTGAAAGAGGAAGAGGGTGAATCTGCATGATTATATATAAGCATATATCAACTCACTTTCTTTGCGACGCAACGCAATCGGCATTGAAGGCTCGGAAACGCCAAACTCATTTGCCGCTCTGACCCGGAAGTAGAAGTCCTTATCGCGACTGAATGAAGTGACCTTTACTTCGGTGTCCTTCACCTCAGATTCGATTTTGACCCATGTCATATCAGGAGGCCCACGTTTTTCAACGATGTACCTTAGACGAATTGATTAGAAAATGATAGACAGTTACCACTGAACCTCACCATATATCAGTTTGCACTGCATACGCAGGGATGGAAGATGGCTTCCATTTCAAGGTAAAACAATCGTCAGTTAAATTCAAGATCTCTGGTTTGTCCCAAATAGTTCGCGGCTTCACTTTGGACTTGTACTGGTCGTCGTCCTTCTTGGGCTGTTTCTTAACTTCCACTTCTACAATTTACAAAAAGACAAATAGATACGCATTATACCAAGGTGTCGAGATCATACCAGGGACTGAAAAGAGGGTAGCAGACATGGTCGGGTCGCTGATCCCGTATTCGTTGCTAGCCCTGATGCGGAACATGTAGTCCTTTTCCGGGCGATAGTCCTTCATGTGCCATGTCCTCTCTTTCAGGTCAGCGGCGACTTGGATCCAGTTCTTGCTTGGCGGGCAGCGTCGCTCCACGATGTAGTGGATCTCGGTCTGTACGGCGTAGACGGGGATTTCCCCCGGTTGCCATGACAACTCAAGTGAGGTGTCTGTGGTTCCAGATACCACGGGTTTGTCACGAGGTCCGCGAGGTGGAAGATGTTCCTTGCGAGATTCTATTTTCTCTCTTTGAAGTTCTTCTCGGATGTCTTCCACTGTAGCCATAGATAGAACAAGACCGATTAGTATGAACCGCAAATATTGTGAGACACGCAGTGCAGAAAGCAGCAGATCAAAGTGAAAAAGAAGCAATTACAAAATATATTTGGATTTCTGAGCTTGATAGAAACTTGAGGAAAAACTTGGATACAAAGTTGCTATGCTCACGAAACGAAACCACGTACAACCGAAGTCTACAAGAATTTTAGTCATCCGTAGTTGCTACACCCACAATCATGCATTTAGATTTGCAAATAATGCCACCAATCAACAAAGAAGAAATTGATAGACAAATAAACATTTTGACAAAGATACGGCAACAAAGTTGAAAGCTTCTTTTTCTTAATTTTTGAATAGATAAGAAAGCCAAATTTCAACGTTGTTTCCCAAAAATATGTAGATAGATAATGACTTGCTCTAAAAATGAGAAGCATTATATGACACAGCAAAGCAACGACAATTTGAGAAGAGAGAGAAAGAGAATCTGAAAGACGATAGATTATAACAATGGATCATGCTCACAATTCACACAACTACTTAAGTGTGAATTGTGCTGCTGATACCAAACTCAAAAGAGAAATGAAGAGAATGAGAGCGAGAGAGGATTACCCTTCTTCTTATGTGGCCCCGCTGCAAATTGATATACAACAATTTTGTGAATTAACGCAGTGTCAGTACACCGTGATGTTTGATAATGTATTAAATTGTGTTGCAAACCATGAATTAATCATTAGCTTCAAATTTTACCTGATTTTCCGCACCAAGACACTGGCATGGAAGGATTACTTGAGCCAAACTCGTTCACCGCCTTCACGCGGTACAGATAGTCACGGTCCGCCTCAAAGTCGCTGGTGCTGAACGACAGAGAAGTGTTCTCAGTGGGTGAGCCGCTCACTGGTTTCCAATCAAGGCCACCGATACTCAAATCCTTCCTTTCAACGACATATCTACGACACACAATTAGTGAGATGTTCTTACACGCTTAGATCAACTCATCCTACTTGATGCCCGCTGGTTTAGCATTGTAAGGTAGAGTTGCTGCTTCCCATGACAATTCAACGGTGTCCTTGTCGAGTTCTTTGAGGACTGGTTTATCCAGTGGCATGGTTGGAGGCAACGACAGCAGCGAAGGGCGGCGTTTGCCCTTTCCATCAACTGAATCATCCTCTTTAGGTTCTGTAAACCATATAAAGATGATCTTTACAAAGTGCTGGCGTCGTCACTGCACTTTACCTTCAACCAAAAGTTCTGCTGAGGTAGAGCACTCTCCGGAGACGTTGCTGACGACACACTCGTACGATCCAGCGTCATCCTTAATGACGTCTCTGATCTCCAGACGTAAGGCTCCACCCTCCGTTGTTATGGAAACACGGTCGGTCTCAGTAATTTCTTGACCATTGTATAGCCTTATAGGAAAGTTGGACTACATTCAATCTTGCTAGCTGTAAAAAAACTAACCATTTCGCTGTCGGGGCTGGTTCGCCAATCGCTTTGACGATCAATTTAGCCACGCCACCAACAAGAGCTTCTTGGTTTTGCAATTTCTTTGTGAAAGTGGGAGCATAACTGACTTCGAACTCTTCCTTGCTGTAATAAAGTAAGCACAGACAATTATTATTATTATGAGAAACTCCCATTGATGTCCGCATTGTAGACAGACAGGTACACGACAAAGATAGACACAGCAACACACAGGATTGATCGCTCTCCACGGCATATCACTCACTATATACACAAAAGTATACACGCTATATACACATGCATAGATGGTCATACAAAAGAGTAGAGAAGTGACATAAAAATCTCCTTTGAAAGTGAAATTTATGACTGTGCAAAGAAGGATAGAGATAGATCACACGAGCATACCCATCCATGTCATTCGTTTCATTGGTTGTATCCTCTCTGTTATTATGAATAAATCACAATACATTATCATTGTATTATACGGAACAAAAAAAAAAAAATATATATATAAATCAGGCTGAGCCACTTACAACAGATCTCTTTGCAGGTAAAGATAAGCTGTAGCGGTACTTGCTCCAGATTGGTTGCTCAGACGGCACGAGTACTCTCCTTCGTCATTCGGAAGTACTTTGGAAAGTGTAAGACTGACTTCGTCTTCCGTTACCTTGGATACGACCCTCTCAGAATTCTGCAAATATAAACTTGAGATGTGAATTACAATAAACGCGAACTGCTCACAGCTAGTGGTTGGCGATTGAGGAACCACGTGACATCTGGCGCCGGGTATCCAGAAAATTTAGCAGAGAAGCAAGCTTGCTCGCCCTTGAAAACCTCGACGTCCTGTAGCCTCTCAGTAAATTTAGGACGGGTAGACACGGATAATTCGCTACTGCTTTCAGCTTCTCCATTCTTGTTCTTCAGCTTGCAAGTGTATCGCCCGGCATGTTCAGGCTTCACTAGCTGTAAATGCAATAGAGCCTCCTGGCCATCATAACTGACATCATAGTAGTTGGATTTTGGGAGGGGTTCCCCATTGAAGAGCCAGGTAACCTCAGGAACAGGGTAACCATTGGTGTAACATGAGAGCTTGAGTTCTTCGCCCTCGATGCCCCAAGCATCGGACAATCCTCCGGTGAATGACGGTTCTTTCTGTTTCTTGATGTCTTCCAAGTCTGCAATGAAGTATTGAGCACTGGTGGTTAATGCACTGAGTATTGATGCACAAACCTGTGATAACGAGCTTGGCTTTAGCGGATGAAGAACCAGCTTTGTTTGACGCTCTGCACTCATACGTCCCAAGGTCACCCTCACAGACCGAGTCGAGGTGCAGGATAAAAACATCAACTTCAGTTTCAAATCGAATGCGATCTGAAGCCTCCAGAGGTTTGCCGTTGTGGAACCAAGTGGCCTCTGGTACTGGTTTTCCAGAGAATTTGACTTTGAATGTAGCATCCTTTCCTAGTTTAACTTCCGCGTTCGTCATTTCCTCGCTGGATGATGGTTTCACGACAATCTCTGGAAAACATTAAACAAGGTGGTCTTGTAACTCCAGAAACAGTTCAATCTAACCTTCAACCTCGAGAACTCCATTTTGCTCTAAATCACCAAATTCGTTCTTCAATTTTGCCGAGATCTTTCCAGTCATGTCAGCAGTAGATTTTACCACATCCAAATGGAAATCTAACCAATCAGAAGTGGCTTTGAATCTCTGGTCAAGGGCTGTGATTGGCTGATCATTCAGGAACCACATGATCTTAGGAACTGGCTGAGCGCTAACAGAAATGGAAAACTGACCAGTTTCACCCTCTGGAGATATGAAATCAAAATTAATATGCTTAAATTGAAAGCTAGTTAACCGCTTTGAACGAACCTTTGATGGCAACTTTGTCCATGCGTTTGACAACTTGGGGCGCAGAGCCCCACTTGCGAAGCCAACGCCTGAGAAGGTCACACCATGCCTCTTTCAAAGGCACTGAACGAGCTTGGAAGGTGACCTTGCCCTTGCGAGGATCCTCATAATGCAACTCAAAACGCTTCTCGTCGTCAAGATTCTCTCGTAAGTACATTTTACCGAGCTGTAAATAACAGATTTAGAAAAATGTCATACAATGCTATAACTCCGACCTCTAGCATTCCCATGTATTCGAACGATGGCCGGTCGTGCTGGCGCTGGGGTTTGTGTTTCTTGGTCAGAAGGAGGTTTTCTTTGAAGAGGAACAGATGGCGATCTCGACCTCTTCCCTCCACAGGTCCTTCCCACACCACAAAGTCGTCCTGAGAGAAATCGATGTCATATCAAGCTCTACAACCTACAGGTAACTCACGTGGCGGAACATTGGGCCCAGATCTGCCAGATCGCCAGCGTATCCCATAATTCCAGAGAGAGTGACAGAATCGTCAGCCATTTTTCTGAGGTCCATGAGCATTTGAATCGCTTCCTCAAGTTTCGCCGTTTCTTGCTTTGCTTGAGTTGAATAGCGAATGAAGTCCTGGAGGATTGTGACGTACTCATCGATGCGGTTCCAGGGTCGCTCCAGATACTCCATCAAATCCTGCTTAGTCTCGCCGACATTTTTGATGCGAGCATCGTGTTCCTGGATTTAGATTACATGTGACAATTAAAGTGTATGTTGTTATTTCTATTGAAATGGCCCTTTCTTTGGACGAGCGTGTACTATGGCGCGTGCCTCGGTTCAAGTAGAGCAGCAACACAGTATAGTTGAAGCATATTTGCACTGTACATATCTATTCACAGTGCAAATGGCGTATGGAGCTGCAGCAAGGCATGAATACATATAGTCCAATACTTATAGACAATATTATGCAATACAGAGAGCATGAGGCGACTTGAAAGAACACACATCTCTTGCATGGACAAAAACATACAGCACATGTATATCTACTATAAAACTGTATGAATGAAATGTTATGCGAGCAGGTTCTCTTTTAACATACAAATCATCATTTTTGCACAGAATATGTAGTAATTATACGTTATTTTACGTCCAAAATTGATGATTAATATTTGAAATAAAACATGAAATAAAATAAAGAGCACACACTAACAAAACTAATCATGATGCAAGTGAAGTATCCTATGAAAATATAATACTAAATTATGCAAATAAAATTAAAACATTATGCAGTGACGTCATCACCTGCACAAATAAGACGGAGACAAAAAGAAATATAAAACAAAATTGGACATAATAACGTGTAATAAGTGCGCAAGAAGCATTTCAGTAAGATTAGATGAGATGAAATTATGTAGTCTAAGATTTTCATACCTTGGGGAGTTTTTGATCGAGTTTTTTCTCCACGAACTGAATGTGACAAAGCATTGAACAATGATCATATTTCACAGGACCACTAAGCTTTTTTTCTGCTTCAAATCCCAATAGTTCGACCAATTTTGTGCCCCAAAAAATTCAAGATAAACTTTGCAATGAAATTTACAAAATAAATCAACAATCCAAATGGAAGCCTTAGGAGGTGAACTAAGGAAGTGAAGAACAAAATATTATCGACGCCTAGAATAATGAAAATAACAAACAGATCAAGCAGATTTAATTATGTGCAACTAGAGGTCTACTATAATAGAGTGAGGTGCATCCGGAATTAAGAATAATTATGTAATGGGATGTAACAATACCTTGAGGAACTTCTGTGCTTCTTTGGTCTTCACAAGATAACTCGATATGTTTCTATTGGAGAAGAAGGGGACATACCACTTCTGGAAGAGGTCTTTCTGCAATTGGAAATAATTGAGTTTAAAATTGCACGCACAATCAAGATTCCTTACGTGTTTCAAGAATGCTTCACCGACGCTGTTAGGATCGTTTGTGCACTCTTCAAGTTCTCGCAAGAAGCAGCTGAGAAATGGAGCAAAAACTGGATCAAAGGTTTGATTGGATTCGGGGAAATTGAGCACAACTACAGAAGACCCGGAATTACCACGCTCTTGATATTGTAAATAACAATTTACGAATACACTTCATCGATGAGGTCTGCCAATTTTAGTTATCACAAAACCGAGGCATGATTCGTTGGTTCTTTTCAGGATCTCTCCATTTAAACCAGGTAAACTTACTCATGGTGGAATTTGGAGATGTCAGGCATATCAGAGAACACCATGTTCTTCTTTCCTTGGAGCTGTTCAGGCACTCCCTCTCCGTCGAACGCCGGGTAATACTGATCCATGGTAAACTTCAAGTCCTCCACATAGATTTTCTCAGATTCCCACAGGTCACGGAATGCATATCTATAAAACACGGCAGTATTTATAAGTATGATCAGCAACCTCATAGCCACTATTAAGTGGGCCACGTTTCGACCAATCACAGCCCAGCTCGCACGGTCAATAAAAGTGTACAGACATCCATGATACACCACTATACATGACCATGACACACGATATACTTTCCATTGTCAAGAAATAAGAGGCTGCCATTGACACCATAACAACAGACCGCATCGTATAATGGAGTTCGTTTTGTTTATCAATAATTCAGGAGTTGATTAGGTGTTTTAGAAAGCCTGCGTCGTTAAATGATCTCATTTATACCCCGACATTAGCCGGCGGTAAGCGCCGAGATAAGCACGAGCGCCGTGAATAAAACTGATATATCCTATCATAAAAAGGCGACATAGGCTCATTGTCTCGTTTTATTATATTTATCGGCTTCGTGATATGACAATAATCAGACTTAGGGATTCAGAATATAGCAGTGCTCCTGCTCTATGATAACTGAGATTGATTGAATACGCATTGTATCTTCTCTTATTTCTTTGTCCTATACAATACTTACTCTATACGAGGATTGTTCGAAAAGTTCTCGGTCTAACATAGAATGCGCAATACTAGAGACGTGAAATTTGGAGGTTAGATAGAGCAACTATTCCAAACATCACACCTAGCTTTGTTTTTCTCCTCCTGGTATAATTAGTTCTTGATTGAGCGCACTTCTACTGATATCAAAGGTCAAAGGCTAATTTTGGGTGCCAAATGTTTGATTTTTGGGCCTCTCATAACACTTTCTCGCAACACCGAATTGCTGATTTTAATTGAGTACACTTCCTGTCTATTGGCTTTGATGTGATGGAAGTTAAATGAAATTATGTCAACAGAAAATGTAGTTACCACGTTGCGCTGGGAAGGTGGATGAAAAATACACGCCCATTTTTCATAATTCCATCAAATGGCCACGCAGCCATTAAAAGTAAGAATTTCGTCACATATTTTAAATAATTATATTATGCGGGAAAAATATATACCTAAGGCATCTGCTGTTGCCTTGAAATTTTGCCTTACTGGTAATTTAGTCGGTTATATACCACTATACATGTGTGTCTGAATTAATATTTCAAAGGAACAAAATATTGTACACTTATATTTAAGCACAATAATATTCTGGATAATTATATCACTCAGTTTTAATGATTTTATAATATTTAAATTCCTAACATCAATATTTCACTGAAGGAATAAATGGTGCTCTATCGAGGAAATATAATATTGAGCCCGAATCATCTTGTCATGTACTGTTTCGCTGGAACATAAAAATACCATAAAAGGATTGCGGAAATGTGTTTAGGGATTGTTTTGGAAGCATTTATTTCAGTACAACTTTCCACATATCTGCAAATGAACACAAAAATGTGTTTCTCAAATAATTGTATAATTCACATAGTGTTTTCTCGTTTTTATTAATGTTTAATCACGCCTGTGACTTCCTGGGAAATTCACTGATTGCAATTTTTATCTGAAAAGCTAAACTACATTTCATTTCATTTCATTTATTACATTTAAAACGCATTTTCAGCAATATCAAAGAACATTCAAATGCGCTGTACAAACAGAGGTAAAAAGGAAAATCATTAAATACTAGAAAATGCAATGTTAAAATAGTAAGTCTTAAGTTGGGCTTTAAAAGCATCAAGCGATTGCTGGTTCTGTAGGTTTGACTACATTCAAATAAATTTTCGGCTTTCTGTGTTTACGCCATCTATGTTAGGCCGAGAACTCGTAGTACTTTGAATCGCATGATACCCTTAACCAGATTAAAAATATCCGAGGAAAGATAAAATATAATTGGATTGTTTTTAATTTCGCTTCAATCCTATAATTTCTTACGATGATACAGTTTCTTTTGCCATCGATTTACTCAACCCTCAATGACATTTTCGTTCAAATCCAATTTTCTGCCTCGGGACCATTGCTCGACGTCTGTTGTAATGCAATTTACCACGCCCTATTAGAGAATCGACCACGCACACGGCAAACCCACGTGGGTAAGATGCATGGCCCTAAATCAGACGCCGAACATGTAATCGAAAGTGAAGTCCAAACATCGTGGACGTATCGCACAAACTCCACGCGTTTGTTCGTGAATGGCCACTCGGTCGGCCGCAAAATCCCCGCAAAATTATTAAGCAATGGCGAAACGCATCGTCTAATCCCGCCTACTCAATCGGTGCCGTGGTCATGGCAACCGACGTACAGTTAGGTCAGCCTGTGGCGCTACCATTTGAGGCGACGGTCTATCCTTCGAATTCGTTTCGAATAACATTTTTTTCTGTTACTTTCCATTTGATCGCATTCTAATTATACCATTCACCGTGACTCATTTTTTTTTCCGTTCTAATACCCGAAAGCCAAAATGAAACGTCGATACATGCACTGGTATGATGGGACGCGCTGGGAATAAGTGAACGGCGAATTAGTCAAATATTCAGCTTTGAGACCCTCATACACAGGTAAAATATTCTGATGTTATTCTGTCTGACCCGAATTATTCATGAAATTGAGTGAGCAATTAATATATTTCACATCAAGTATGTCATCGAGGTTTGTGAACTTCGAGTTTCAAAAAAGCGTCACGTTTCGGAACGTCCATGCAACTCGTCTCAACTCTCAATTGTCTCCTGCTGATGTGGTGTTTTTTAAGCCATGAAATAATCGGGCATCTCCGGGTATCAAACCCACAAATTTCAGCATGCAAGGTGAGTGAGTTTGTTTCCATAGCGTCAATCATTCAGAATGCCCTTGCTAAAAAATATTGTAGTCACCTTCGCTTCATGATAGCCTCCTGCTCTTTGTTCTGGATCTTTATAATGTCCTCGCGGAACACCTCCTGAGTTGTCCTGGAGTCGACATTTTCTTCGACCTGTGCCTTGAGGATGCTCGGTGGCACCCAGCCCCGTTCATTTGGCTTGCCAGGGCGGCGGCATAGCCAACGATCGGAAGACTTGGAGTCAAGAACCTCGACAAGGTCTCCTGCTTTCAATGGCAGAGCATCGCTGTCATCATCAGATGGAGCGTAGTCCACGATGGCAGAGTAGATGGGGATGACCTAGATTGCAAGATTAGAGAAAGATATAGAGATATGCGAGGCGTCTTACTTCCTCTTTCTCCTCCTCTTCTTCTTCGGGTGAGGAGTCTTCATCTTTGCCAAGAAGCAACTCAACCGGAACATAAAATATCTGCAGGGAATAAAACCAGATATTATTGGATTCATACTATATAGTAGTCCACTTACCTTATTGGGTTCATTTTGCAAGCGCACCAACCATTTCTTGTCATCTTCCTTATCAAGGACCTCAACAATATCTCCCTTCTTCAGTGTAACATTTTTGTCAGTATCGACAAAGTCATCCAGAGCAGGATACGCTTGGAAGAGTGGTTCATCATCAATGGGTAACTTATTCTTCTCTTCTTGAATCCTGCCAGAGAGTTGTTCCATAAGAGCGCGATCTTCAGCTGTCATTTCCTCTTGTTCAGCTGCCAGAAGAAGATAAAAGGAAATATAAACCAAGAGTCCAGGATTTTCAATTCGATTTAGATTTACGTCTACAGCATATCTGAATTTCAATCGTGAAATATTCGTAGTAAACTCACGCGTAATTTGCACCGTGACAGAGCAGAAGATTGCCCCACTGTCATTAGACGCAGTGCATGTGTATTCACCAGTATCACTAGTCGTGGCCTTTGCGAGAGACAAAGAGTATACATCTTTCTTATGAGACAACTGCAGAATGTCGTTGCTCGCCAGCGCTTGGCCGTCCTTTGTCCATTCAACCTTCAGTTTTGAGCCTAAGGAAGCAAATTCAGGTCACCAAAAACCATCAGTCAATAACCAGAAGCGACGGTCTAACACAACTTACCTGAAATTGTCGTCTCAAGAAGGACAGGCTGGTTTTCAGTGGCTACAACGGGTGACATTTTGGAAACAAACTTAGGAGTATCATCAGCCCTGGAAGAAGGAAGAACATGCTCAATGCAGTAAACTACTGGTTGGTATCATGTATAATAATCCTATGTGATAATGCATCTACACAATCATGTGTTTGAGCCTGTTTCTCGGGAGATACTCACAGTTCTGTTCCGTGGGGTTGAACTTGCACTGACACAGCATGGAAGACTGTTCCCATCTCGTTCTTGGCGGTGATGGTGTATTCTCCCTCGTCCTTTTGTTTAGCGTCCTCAATGACCACAAGACATACGCCATCCTTCAGGGTGAACTTAACACGCTTGTTCGATTTCAGGGGTTTACCATCCTTAGTGCACACCACCTCTGGCTGTGGATCACCTGTAATTATATGAATTTGTGATGTGGTTCAAGGAAGTTCAGCTAAGATTTAATGGTTGAAAATAAAAAAATAGTGACATGTGAAACTTAGCAAAGGTACCAAGAAAGCAGGGATTAACGATTACTCACTATAGGTTACCAAAAATTAAGAAAGCATAGCCACTAGTTTCAGCGTTTGGATTTGTGAAAGCTAGGCAAGAGGACTTCTGAGAGAGATGGCTACCCAAAACAATGATATTCCGTCCCAGATACTGTGCAATTAAAAATAACTGATGACTAAATATATCCTTACCAGATACAGTGCAAGATATTTCAAAGGTTTCTCCCTCCTTTGTTAACACTGGGTGAGGTTTAGCAGTGAATTCAGGTGCCGAACGTTCAGTGGTGACAGACACAGAGACAGAACAAGACGAGACACCCTGTGCATTCTCAGCAGCGACTGTGTATTCGCCGCTGTCCTCAAGGGTTGCTCCTTCGATTTCCAGAGTGCTGATATTCGTCTTGGCATCCACACTCATCTTAAGACGTTTGTCCTTCTTCTTTGGCTTCAACTTCTTCCCGTCTTTCGACCAACTGACCTCAGTATTCTCTGTAAAATACGAAATTATTACTATCAATTAACTAGATTATTAAAGGAAATTAATACCTGATACTTTGCACTGGAGCTTGATGTTTTCACCGACATTAACGCTAGATGGCTCTGGTTTCTCCTCAAAGACAGGAAGCTTCTCAACTGTTTGCTTCATATCAACCTTCAACTCTCCATCCTTGGCAGCCTCCTGCTCCTCTTGAGTTGAGACTGCAACTTTGAGACCATCCTCTTCAGTCTTCTCCTCTTCGACTTCAGTTTTCATGCCCACTTTGAGATCTTTCTTTTTCTTCTTTTTCTTCTCGTCTTCCTTCTCAACCATCACGGTGATATTTGCCTCAACGGTCCCTGCAGCATTAACGACCGTGACACGGTAATCACCAGTATCATCAGCTGTTGCCTTAGGAACGATCAAAACGACAGTGTTGCCTTCGTTCAGCAATTTCAGCTTCTTTGTCTTCTTGACAATTTCACCATTTTTGGTCCAACTGATCTTGACGTCTGAAGCGTCTGATAAGAAATAGAGTAAAAACAGCGTTATCATAATTCAGGTTAAACCATAACCACCAACCTTGCAGTTCGACTTCAACTTTAAGCTCTTCGCCATCTTTTACTGACACGGATTGAGGGGCATTCTTGAGGACTGGAGCAGCCATTTTTGGCAATTCGTCTTTCTTTGGCTCTTCAACTGTGACGTCAAATGTGGCCTCTGAAGTTCCTGCGCTGTTGGTTGCCTTGATTGTGTATTTGCCTTGGTCGTTCAAACAGGAAGTCTCGATTTCCAAGATATGGAGGTTAGTTTCAACATCATAACGAATCTTGAAGCGTTTGTCTTTCTTTGGTTTGATTTCCTTGCCATCTTTGAACCACTGAACCTCTGGTTGAGGTTCCCCTGAGGGTTAAAAATAGAGTCAGTAATGTGGATGTCAGTGTTGTAAAGATATGAAGTGAAAGCCTGCAATACAAGGTTAGCCTGCAGCAAAACAAGAATAGTGTAGCATGCATATGGTGCCGTAAACTTAGTATTATGATTTGCATTCAAACAGGTTATGGTGTAATATTCTGCAATATGTGTAAAATCGAACATGCATTCATGGAGAGCCAAAATTTCCTACGAGGCTATAAATCAAGCTGCAATGAATGAAAATGATAAAGAGCGCAAGAACAAAATAAAATCATACACGACGTCATCAATATATGTTGGTCATTCATCAAGCTAAAATGCATAGCATAGCAGCAACCATTAGCAGCCCGCCCATTAACCATTCGCAATTTGCCTAACTATGCAAATGATGAAATGATATGCGCATACTATATCATACAGTTGATCCAACCTTTCAACATAATTTCCATGTGAACGTTTTCACCCATGGCAACAGATTCCATCTCGCCCTTTCCTTCGAACTGGGGAGTTGTAGCTCCTTTTCGCTTCCATCGCGGTTTCTCTTCAACCACCCTAATCTGTGGCTCGCTGACCTTGACCCTAGCTGTGACCTTATCAGTGACCTCGGTGTTTTCAACAGAACTTGATTCCGCATTTAAAATTCCATCGGCTGCTGCGAATTCAATTTCAGATTCCACGGCTTTACTTAGTTCCCGAGCCTTGACGATGAGGTTAAAGTTCGCCTTTGCTGTCCCATGTTCGTTTTCAGCTTGAATTTTGTACTTTCCAGCATTCTCCATCCGACATTCCTTTATCTCCATCACCAGAAGAGCATCATCGGGGAAGATTGTCATGGTTTTATCGGATTCGATTACAGAGCCTTCCTTGAACCACGTGACCTCTGGCTCTGGATCCCCGGATATGGCGCACGTGATTCTAACAGACTTCCCTTCGCTGACAATCTGGGGCTCAGGAAGGAGATCGAACTTTGGCCCAAGGCCTTTCTGCTTCTTGAATTTCTCATCATCCTCTGTGATCTCCATGGTAACCAGTTCTTCCACTGTCGCGTCCTCTTCTGTGGTTGTGATTTCACTTTCTATTTTCGTTTCCTTCTTCTTTTTCTTCCCAGTTACAATGACATCGAAATTAGCTGTCGACTTCCCTGATGGGCTCTTCAGGGTCAGTGAATAATCGCCGGCATCAGATGTCTTAGCGGACGGTATGGTGATAATAAGAGATCCTGTGGCTTCGTCAAACGCGATGAGATCAGCATCAAGGAATACTCCATCTTTTTTTAATGACATTTCTGGTTTTGGATGCCCTAAGAAAAACAAGATAATTCATTAGAACTAGTTCCTGTATACAGTAACAGGTATTTAAATTTATCACAATTCACAAATGGGCCGATCGCATTAGTCTGAAAGTTTGAAAATATTCAGGATAAATCTGTTAGATTGAATTGTTGACCTAGAGGTGTTTCATGGATATCGACCAATCATCAACAGAACCGGACAGGTACGATAACAAAATTTACCTGTTAAACAGTAACAACAGCAGAGATATTAGAAACGTTATGTGCCAAAAGTCGACAAAGCATCGAATATTTGATAATTAGCATACATAGTATATAACCAAACAATTAATGGAAGAAACATGTGAACAGTGCATAATATAACAATGCAAACAGGTGTAAAAGTGAATAGAGAGCGTTCTTTGCGAAGTGAGGTGCAGAGCAGATAGAGAAATAGCAATGAAAGAATCCCCTGGGTCGTGCACCAAGATTACCTTTCACCTGGCACTTCACCAGAATGTCTTCGCCACGACGTACGGTCATGGTTCCCGGTGCCACCACAAAGCCAGGAGGCGATTCTTCTGGTTCAGAGTCTGATTCATCCTCCTCTTCAGCTTTGCTGCTGCTCAAGGTGGTTTGTTCCTCTGTTTCAAATTCAACTTGGATTGTCATATTGCCGGTTTCAGTTGCGTCACTTTCAGTTTCAATTTGCCCTTCAATGGAGATCCCCTCTTCTGTTGTTGTTATTGTTTCGGTTTCCACTTCCGTTTTTCCTCTTACAGAGATTGTATTATCAGTTGATATGCTTTCTGTCAGACTTTCACCTTGAACATATGTGTGTTCAGATTCTTCATTTGTGTGCTGTTCTTTCACTTCCGTCTTAATCACTAATTTATTTTTATTTTTACTTTTAACTTTGATAATGACCTCGTCGCCCTTTTCATCCTCTTTATCATCTGAAGCCTCTGTTGACTCTGTTCCCCTAGTAGTACTCTGCAAGGCTTCATATTCACTAATCTCCTCTTGGTGAGCTGAAGTTTGACTGGATTCCTCTTCAAAATCCAAATCTTCGTTGGTTCGCTGTTCCTCAAGGGTGACACTTTGGCTGATTTCTTCCTCCACAGCTAAATCTTGAACCAACTCTTCTCCAAAACCTTGACTTGTTGTTTCTTTAGCAATTACAGCTTGACTTGTAATCTCATTTACAGTTTTCTCAATTATGCCAGCTTCAATTTTCTCCTTTCCGTCACAAACTTCAGCCAACTCCTTTGTGTCAGACAGCACAGTAAAACTAACTTCCTCCTCCTCCTCCTCCTCCTCCTCCTCCTCCTCCTCCTCCTCCTCCTGCTCATCATGATCATGATCATCATGATCATCATCATCAACATCGTCATCAGATGATGATTCTTTTTCGGAAGACGAACTTTCCAAAAAATCGTTAATTTTCTCTTCAACAAAAGTTGTCGTAATATTCGTTTGCTCTTGCAAAACTGTAACTTGGCTTATTTCTTCCTCCAAAGATCCAGGTTCAGAGGTTGAATCTTGGAGGCTTTCATTTTCTTCGGACAATAGACGTTGTTTCACTCTCTTGAGAGGCAAATCTGTTGACTGTGTTGCCTCCTCCTCTGAACTTGGCTCATCATTTTTGTCCATGCTTGATTCTAACGCATGCACTTGCACAGAAAAGGCAACTTTCACTATACGTTCTTTTGCAGTTAGCATAGCAATGTATTGTCCCCCATCGCTGACTTTGGCTTGATGGATCTCTAGCTGAACAATTGAATCCGTACAGGAGGTCGTGCACCTCTCGTTCAGGTTATCACACCCATCCTTGTACCACCTTATTTCACCCTCACTGCGGGCATCTACGTAAAAGTTTCGGATACATTTCACGTAATGATACAAACAATATGAAGCATAATTATAAGATATAAAATCAGGTATTTCCCTTACCTTTAATCTTGCAGGATACCTTGACATCATCCCCTTCCTTCGCAGCCACTGACTCAGGTGCAAGGTCAAATGTCGGTTTCGTTATTTCCTCCTCTTTCGCCTCAACTTTAGTTTTGATCTCCATTTTGCCAGTCACAGCTTCTTCACTTTCAGTTTCAGTTTTGCCCTTGACGGAAATACCCTTTTCTTGAGTGGTATCGATTTCGGTTTCGGTTTGGCCTTCGATAACCACGGCTGCTGGTTTCTCCTCCTCCTCGGTGACTTCAGTTTTTGCAACCAGTTTTGTTTTCTTCGTTTTCTTCTTGGGTTTGATATCGACAGTAACTGTGGCCTCTGTTGTGCCATGTGCATTGGTGGCCTTGACCTTATACTCGCAAGCATCATCTTTAGTGGCATCCTTAATGGTGAGGGATGTGACGTCCGTTTCGACGTCCCATTCCACTTTGAACTTTTTGTTTTTCTTTGGTTTAATTTCCTGTTCACCTTTGTACCACGTGACCTCGGGTTCTGGATTCCCTATGGAAAGGAAGAACAAACACATGATTCATACAAAAGTAGCTTAAAAATCAGATTAGAGAAAGCATCAATTAACAAAACTTCTTGCAACATACAAGCAATTTTATAAGGCCTTAGATTTATAGAACCTTGTTGCGTCATAAACCCCACGGATAAAGTTACATAATCGACTCAAGAGCAAGCAGGTAAACGTGGTCTGTGAGATTCAGACACCAATATAACAACATAACAAGCTACAACAGAATGAAACACAAACATAAAACGCAGCCTGGAAGTAAATAGAAAAGAAAAGAAACGATCAGAAGAACAAATGAAGAAAATAATATAAGATTGATGACTGCTGTGGCTACATGAAAGCATGCTAGCATTCCTCAGCAAACCTTGAACGCAACACTCGAGGACCCCAGTTTTGAGTTCATCAACGACCACCACATTGTCCATCAATTCGATAGACGGCGCAATCTTCTCACTGGTCATCTTCTTCGGCCTCCTGACCCAAGGTTTCCTCTTTGTGGTCACTTCATCTTTTGTGGTCAGCCTGCCGGACATAATTTGGACTCCTTCATATGAAGATTCTTCTGTCACTTCTTCTAGATCTGCTAGTCCACAACCAGATAGCATCAGAGAGTCCTTTACGCTATGGGTATCTGCTCTGCGCGCTTTCATGGGTTTACGATGCGCTGGAAGACATTCACGAAATGGACACCAGACACACAAAACACAGAATAATTAAAAGTCGGAGAATTCGGAGGAAATAAGAAGAATAGGAGAAATAAATGAAACCAATTTTGATATACATGCAAAATGCGACATGCAGTCTTATATGCAGAATATACATATCATCTGAGATGATATGATATAAGAACGAGCTGAGACATTCAATTAACACAACCAGATCAATACCTTTTACTTTACACTTCAGTGTGGTTTTATCTCCTTCTTTGCATGAGATGGAACCACTTGATATAATTTCCAGCTCGGGGGCTCTACCCGTCACCATATTATTTTTCTTAGGTTGTACAGTCAGAATAACATCAGCCGTCACATCTCCATGGCAGTTGGCTAAGCGGACCGTATATTCACCGGTATCATCTACCGTGACGCCATTGATGGTTAAACTGCTGCAACCGTTCTTCTTGTTCAAGACACATTTATTGTCTTTCTTCTTTGGTTTGATATCTGAGCCATTTCTGCGCCATGTGATATCTGGTTGAGGAATTCCTTGAGGAAAAATGAATGCAATTAATGTAGCCCCTAAAATTTAGCAGACAAGACAGCGCAAGACCACCAGTCTTCACAACCACTGTAGGTCCTTTTAGCATTATTAATTAATTAGCCGTTAGTTCATCTAATGATTAATCGAAGGCGAAACACTCCTAATTTTGTGTAGACCAGCAAACGTTGCTAAATATAACAGGAACAATTCAGCGAGTAGTAGTCAATAGTCATCACGCAAAATATGCACTGGATGGCACCAATGAATCAAAGGCGAAGCATCTGAGTTTGTATGCCTACATGAACCAACAATTCCCAATGAGCTACGTACATTGAGCTGCAAACACAAAATCGATTGCATTTGATGGACAATCATTTACATAGTCACAGTAATGATTATTTCCTAAAAAGCATTTCTGCTTTCAAGCGATTCTTGTAGCTGAATTATTTTGTCGCTGAAATGCAATCACTTTGATGTGTGCCGTTCATATGTATTTCGCTCAAATGACAATCCGTCAAGCATTACATAATTGTAAGTCTACCTTTTGCTTTGCAGGTAAGGGTGACACTCTCGCCCTCTTCAACACTGGCTTCTTGAGGCTTTTCAACAAACTCGGGGACTGCTTTTTCTTCCACCTTAAACATTACAAGAAATCATGTCGATACTGTCAAAAAGAATGCAATTATTATTAGAATTACCTCCTTGGCTTCAACCTCCTCCTCAACTTTGACCTCTTCTTCAACCTTGACCTCTTCTTCAACAACGATCTTGCTTTCAACTTTGACCTCCTCTTCCACTTGGATTTCTTCTTCGACCTTCACTTCGACCTTTGGTTCTTCCTTATTTGGAGTTTCCTCAACGGAGGTTGTCACAGCGACAGTGCACTCTTCCTCGACTGCTTCTTCTTTGACCTCTGTATCGACCTTGACCTTTGGTTGCTTCTTAGGAATCTTAACGTCAGTTTCAGCAAAAGCCTCACTCAAGCCGATAGCATTCTCAGCGTACACCCGGAAGGAATACTCAAGACCTGCTTTGACCTTCTCGGTTTTCAAGGTCAAAGTCACGCCGTCGACTTGACCGACCTTTTTGTACTTGGTCTTCTGCATCTCTCTGATAACTATGATGTAAGATGTGACCTCTGCTCCTCCGTCACTCTCTGGCTTATCCCATTTTAACACCACACTGTCAGAGGTAATCTCTGCAGCCACTACGTTACGAGGGCCGCCTGGGACTGTCTGAGGCTTAACTTCCTCTTGGGGTACGTCTTCTTGTTTAGGCTTATCGTTCTCCTGAGGCTCCTCCTCTTCCTCATCAGCCTCCTCATCTTTCCCTTTCTTTGGCTTTTTCTCTTTCTTCTTAGATTTCTTAATCTTGAGAGCTCCCTTTACCTGAGATCAAATAAATAAATATATTGTACAAGTCCTTCAAATCTGAAATCAGGGTAGTATTTTTTGTTCGATTATAATCATTGAGTCTGGCTATTTTGATAGGACCTATCATAATAAAGAGTATTTTTGCCCATTATCAGATGCCGATGTTGTGAACGACTGACATATAAGTAAGACCCCCTTTATCCAAACGAAACCGTCCATCTTGTCTTGGAATACCGGTTTTTACAACCCCCCCCCTCACACACAACGGACATTGATGTGATATCTAAATCCCCTTTTCAGACTAAATGCGGGAAATCCCGGTCCCGGGCTTTTGTTCTGGTGCTCATATAGGCATGCATGTCGAGTCGGTATGAGTCATCCGTGCAAAGACTCAAATTACCACTCCTTATCAGATTATTTTTAAAATAACCAACCTGATCTTCCACTTCTGTAGCCTCGGCTGATTCTCCCTTCAATTCACCAGAAACTGAAACCTCTTCATTGACCTCATCATTGTTGGCCTTGCCCTTGAAACTCCCAGCAACTTTGACCTCCTGGTCCTCAGCTTGGGCAGCTTCTTTGCCTTTGACCTTCTGCTGAACCGTGACCTCTTCATTTGTCTCCTCAGTCTTGAGTTGGACTTCTTCCGTGATGCTGATCTCCACGTCTTCCTTCTTCTTGCTCTCTTTGTCTTTCTTGGGTTTGCTCTTCTTCAACTTGACGGCTCCTTTAACCTGAAATAAACCACAAATTAAAACATACGTAATAATGAAATATTACTCCCTCTTTCATATCCCATGCTAAATAGGGCATGCTTTACACGAAAGAAAATACCATATTTTGCCAATTTTCAGACAAAATATGCCGAACAAATCCATGCTGATAAAATTAACTTAAATAAAATAAGGACACTGCACACCAACCTCATCCGTGACCTCTTCTGACCTTTCCTCTTTTAAAGTGACCTCGTGGCTGACATCAGTGACCTCCGTGACCTCCTCTTTAGTCAATACAATCTTTTGTGAGGTGATTTCTTCAACTTCTTCAGTGGTTGATGAGATATTCTGCTTCACAGAAACGGATTCTTCGCTCGATGTCTGCCGAACTTTCGTCTCCTCCTCCTCATCTTCCTCCTCATCTTCCTCTTCATCAGAAAATAAATCTTTGGTGGGTTTTTTGCTCTTTTTGACCTTCTTTGTTTTCTTAACTTTCTTAATCTTGAGAACTCCTGAAGTCTGGAACACACAAAGAAACAACTCAAGGAAATAAAAACCAACCAAATAGTGAAAACCCAGCAGATGCAAGAAAATAATCAAAGTATACACAAATTATATTTTAACATAATTTTGTATAACATTCATGCACATTGACACATACACATGCATTGAGTTGATGAAATAATGCAAGCAATTCTATGCAGAAGAATAATCAAGAGACATGAAGAAGATTGACGTGCACATCATTATGTACCAGCATGCTTTCGACGGATGACGCAATAGCCAGAGAGAAATGATAATAATTTGAAAATAATAAATGTGTACCATGAGAAAGAAAAGTATTGCAAACACAGGAGAAAGATGTGCAGTACGTGATGAACGTACCAAGATAGAAAGTTATGAATGTAGAATTCAATAAGCGCTAGCAGTTGAAAATAGCGATACAATGGCGATGAACAGCAAGTGAAGTAGCCAGGCATTATACCTTTTCGGTAACGTCAGCCGGCGTGGTTTCCAATTCCGTAGTGACGGAGGTCTCTTGAATAGTTAACTCTTTGTCCTGTTTAATCGTCCCTGATACCGTATCTTCTTCCTCTGGAGTTGTATCTCCCAAATTGAGATTGACTTTGGCAGTTTCAGTTGTCTCCTCAGTGGATATGGTATTTATGACATGGAACGTTTCTTTGATGACTCCGCTTTCAAATTCTGCATCGACATTGTTTGTTCTCTCTTCCTGTGTGATGATTTCAGTTTCGATGACTTCACTTGAAATGGTGTCCGTGATCTCTGCTGTTGTGTCAATTTCATCCTTTGTGTCAAGCGTGAGGTTGGACTCCAGACTGAACGTGGCGTCGATGGACTCTTCCTCCTCCTTGACCTCAGCATCCAAGGAAATATTACTTGACATTGCTTCGGTCTGCTTGCCATTGATTTCATCATCAACAGCTTCATCCACAGCATATTGCTCTTCCTCAATGGTTACGTCAAGATTCAAATCCTTTGAATCATCTGTTTCGGTCACCATGACCTCGGTCGTTAATTTCGTCTCATTTGAGGGTTCTTGAGGCTCATCTATCTCTATATTCATATCCAAGGTCAAAGATTGTGACGTTTCCTCTGTCTCAATGACCTTGATCTCAGTTTTCTCATTTCCTAAAACCTCTTGCTCCAAGTCATCCGAGGTTGAAGACAATGTTACATCCTTTGTCACTTCCTCAATTACTTTGACTTCGGATTCAATTTCATCAGTCTGTTTGCCCTCTGTTTTCTTCTTTCTTTTCTTCACTTTAATCTTTGTCTTTGACTGAGAAAATAGAGAGAAAACACTGCAACCATGCAATCACTCACAATCACAGCAAAATCACGACAAATCACAGCAAAAGGCTTACCTCCTCCTCAACCTCCACCGAACCTTCCTTTTTGGTCATCAAAGTCGTTGAAACCGTAGTTTCCTCTGTGGTCTCTTCACTCATCTTTTGAGAAATCTTTCCAGAAGCTTTAGTTTCCTCAATTTTTAGTTCCTCTTCTGCTGTAGCGAGTTTCCCTTTGGCGGAAGAAACTTCCTCTGTTTTTTCCGCTTCGATAATTTTTGAGGAGGTGACGCTCTCTGATGGGGTCTCTATGGGTTTGGTTGATTCCACAACATCTTCCTCAACAGTCTGTTTCTCCTCCTCCTGCTTCTCCTCTGTCTCCTTCACTTCCTCTTTATTCTTCTTTTTCTTCTCCTTTTTGTCTTTTGGCTTTTTCAATTTGATTTTACTCTCCAGCTGAAAATTTTGAGGGTTGAATATTTGGTAAAGTAAACTCAAAGAGGGAAATCACTCCACTCCACACTTCACGGGGTGGAAGGGTGGAAAAATCTAAATATACAAAATCTATATCACCTGTTCCTCTGTCTCCTGAGTTTCTTGTTCCTGTAGTGCAATTTTTCCAGAAACTTCCAACTCCTCTTCCGTGGCCTTTTTTTCCTCCTTCGCCTTCTTCTTTCCCTTGACCTTGACTTCCTCGGTTACTGTCTCCTCTTCTTCCTTCTTTTGTTTAACCTTTCCGGCGACCTTAACCTCTTCGTTAACCTTTTCAACCTTGGATTCCTTAGTAGCCTGGACAGTCTCCTCCAAGACTTCCTCTTGAGCATCCTCAAATAACTCATCATCATCCTCCTCCTCTTCCTCTTCCACCACCTTCTTCTTCTCCTCTTTTTTCTTTGACTTCTCTTTCTTAGCTTTCTTCAGTTTGATTTTTCCATCCACCTGCAGAAATTAAAACACACCAATTAAACACACAGTCTATGTGTGTGTTTAATCCATTGCTTTCCCAGCGTATTCTACATCAATTATGCCACAGCAAATCAAAATATTCTGCTCAAAGTTTTGGAATAACCAAGAATTCCAAAAACTTCCTAATAAAATCAGAATCACACATTTGGAGCAACCACAGTACCTCTTCAGAATCCTCTGTCGCAGCAGCCTCTTTACCCATCAATTGACCTTCAACTTGAATCTCTTCAATGACCTCTTCTACCTCCTCTGTGACCTTGGCTTTCACTTTACTTTCTTCAGTGGGCGCTTCAGTGTCCTTCAAGGTGACCTTGCCTTCAGTGCTGGTTTCTGCCGTAGGAAGTTTGACGATATCCTTCAGCTCGGCAGCTGACTGGCTAACACCTTCCTCATTCTCGGCGTAAACCCTCACTGCATACTCGCCACTCTCCTTGAGGTCAGAATTGATGGTCATGCTCAAGGTCAGAGCATCGACCTTGCCAACTTTCTTGTACTTCTTCTTAGAGGCCTCTCTCATGACGACGATGTAGCACATAATGGGAGCACCGCCATCGTTTTCAGGTGCCTGCCAAGTCAAAGTGATGCTGTTGGAAGTGAGCTCTGTCACAGTCAGATCCTGTGGAGCTGATGGTGCAACTGCAATGCAGGGATTTAGTGATTTACAAATATTGGCTACAATATCTATTACCATTCAACTTGGGTGTCACTGGTGATTCCAGTACGACAGGTTCGCTTTGTCCTGCAGAATTCTCTGCCATAACCCGGAAATTGTATTCCTTTCCAGCTTGTAATCCAGTCAACTCAGTGGTGAGAGTGCCACCTTCCACGGTTTTAGCAAACGCAAATTCTCCGCCAACCTCTTGTTTCTCAATGAGGAAGCTATTGACTGGAGAGGCGTCATCAGTCACTGGAGCTTCCCAAGCCAAGACGACGCTATCGGTGGTTACCGTGGCAACTGATAGACCCTTTGGTGATGATGGTTTTTCTGTAATAAATATGAACCTGATAAAGATATAATCCAATTGGCTGGTGGTTAATCTTGCACACGTAAAGCAACCCAGAGAGGGAACAATTCAATACAAATATAATATGCTCCATCAATCCATTCATGAAAACAAATACCAATTTGTTTATGCACACATATTCCATGAAATATAACTCCTACGTGACTAATCAATTTGAAAATCAAATGAAGCAATAATAAATAAATAAATAAAATAAACAATACATCTTAAATTCAAATAATTCAAGTGTTAGGATGAAGCAAAAGTTTTAAGATTTAATTTGTTTGTTTTTAATACTAGACATAGCTCTTGAGTAAGACTGCGCAAGACAAGCGAAAAGATAAGCAGAGCAGAAGCTGACAGTGCGCCCTCGTACCTTGACACACTTCCAATGTGACCGGCGATGTCAATTCAACCGCGTCTTCTGGCAATCCTTTCAATGGACGAACTCTGAACTCATAATGTTGTCCTTCCTTCAAACCTGCCACAGTGTAGCTGTTTTCAGACACTTGGGTCAGCTCAGCGTATTCTGTGTCAGACTTCATCTCAACGACAAACTCGTCATGAAGATCGTCAGGCATTGACCATTGCAGCAGGATGCTATCTTTGCCAACAACTCTTGCACTCAGATGACCTTTATCATCTTTTACTTCACTTTTCCTGCGGGGTGATCGTTTTCCATCTTTCTTATCGCATTTTCCAATTTTGACCGGTTTGTCCAGTTTGACAGCTTCACTTGATCCAGCAGCATTCTCGGCACGAATCCTGAACAGGTAGCGTCCCTCGTTCAGATCATCCACAGTGCACTCTGTAGCTTCCGGTGCCGCTTTTGAGGCCAGGGCATACTTGTTCTCCTTCGAAGTCCGCATTTCCAGAGCAAACTCGTCCACAGGAGCAGTCTCAGCTGGCATTTCCCATTGTAGAGTGACCGCAGTCATGCCGACGTCCTTGACTTCGAAATTGAGTGGAGGGGCTGGAGACTCTACACGCAGTCACACACACACACACACAAGAAAATCATCAAACTCACTGCAATCCCAAAAATCTAAATCATACATGATCGAATCAAAGTGATTGGATACCCCGCAGATATTGGTATTCTAACGTACACTGCCCAGAATATCAAGGATTACAACCCCAAGGATAGAGTTTGTGCAACTCAGTTCAGCGGTTGGATACTTGGGCTGCACAGGGTAACCACTTTCCAGGAATTAAAAATGGGTAAAGCCCTGCTTGTGTGTGTGATAAAAAAAGATTATTTTGGGAATTAAGGAGAATATATATATGATTATTCGGGAAGCGGGTAATATGATCAAATTTGTCCATAACGAGACTTTGGGGTTTCTGATCAATATTCGGCAAGATGTACCACAGCACACTATTATATTTGTGATCGTTAAAAATTATAATATATAAACAAATAAAAAAGAAGTTTATTACCTTCATATAATAATAGTTTACTCATTTGATTCAATTCCTCGTTTTTGTTTGTTTGTTTTGTTTTGTTTCGTTTCGTGTTTTGTATGTGTGTTTTATTTGTCTCTTTATATTTTTTTTTTCATTGTATTTTGTTCCTTGTTCTTGTTCCTGTTTGATTTCGTTTAAGTGTATTCCCCAGGTGGTCAGAGCAAAGACGGCTCACGTTTGAGCCATAGCCTGGTCTCCAAGCAAATTGCATTCAAATGTTCGATGCAATGTTTCATGGAATCCCAAAACACCCATCAAACATTGTGCAATAGATCCGTAGATATCAATTTTAGAGATTTGCTCATATGTGTCATGTACATAACAATGCTGAGATAATCTTTAATTTAATGCACATCAAATTTCCTTTCAATGCTTGAAATGTTAAATATGATAATTTCCTTCGTTTGCACTCCTCATATGCTTGGGCAGTGTACACAAATATATGAACCATGTTGCAACGACGACTTAAAATCCACGAGAAACTTTGTTAGCGATCATAGACTGTTAATCTCACCTGTTATCGCACAAGGCTGCAAAGCAAGAGGACTGGGTAGTTCGGCCACTTGCTCACTCTGTCCGGCCTCATTCTGAGACCGGATTCTGAACTCATACGTAGCGGCCTCTTTAACTTTGGTCTTGTATGAGAAAGAGGTAGGGGACAGAGTCGACACTTGTGCAAATTCAGGGTTGGAATTTGATTTCATTTCAACAATAAAAGCAGTTAGTTTTGACCCTCCATCTGACACAGGGGCTGCCCATGACAGGCAAGCTTGGCCCTGTTCATCAATGGAAGCTGTCAAATTTTCGGGTGCCGGAGGACACTCTGGGAGAAGACACGGGAAGGTAGGAGTAAGGGCTACTACAATCATAACACTCACCAATCTTAGCTTGAGCAACAACTGCATCTGTTAGTTCAACTGCCTCTTCGCTAGCTCCTTTGATGTTCTCAGCTCTAACTTTGAAGAAATACTTGGCACCCTCTCGCAAGCCTCTGACAGTGTGCGTATGGACGTCACCAGGTACTTTATCCACGGTCATAAAGTAATGTTCATTGGAGGGACGCATTTCCACAATATAATTGAGGACTGGTGCACCACCATCATTCTCTGGGGCCTCCCATGCTAGACTTACTTCACCCTTGTTGGTGTCTGTCACCTCTAGCTTCTGTGGTGCAGATGGGTATTCTGTAAGAAGAACGAATTCATATATTGGAATAAATTATATATAAATAGGCTTAAGCCACCAAGTAAGTTTATCAAAAGTAATATAATTTTGGTTTTATTTTGAAAATGCTCACTAATAGGAACTTGGGTGCTGACAGGCTCCGTCAATTCAGCGCTGAGATCACTCACGCCAGCCGAGTTCTTAGCTTTCACACGGAACTCATACTTCTGTCCTGGTTTTAAATTCCTGGCCGTGTACTTTAACATTGAAGCATCCAACATTTCCAGAACAAAGAAGTCTGCGTCTTTTGGGCCTTTCATTTCAATTATGTAATCTGTGATGTCAGCTCCACCGTCTGTCTCTGGTGCCTCCCAAGTCAAAGTCATCTGACTTCGCTCAATGGCGGAGGTTTCAAGATTAAGTGGTGCTGATGGACGCTCTGAAAATTGAAAAGAAATGAAAGAAATTCACAAGAGATATATTCCACGTTTCTTACTTATTGGCTTTCGAGCAAAAACAGGATGGTCAAGGTCCACATATTTCTTGCTAATTCCAGCCTCGTTCTTGGCAAACACTCGAACATAGTACTGGTTGTCGTCCAGAGAAGTGATTTCATGGCTCAAAGTTGATCCATCCACCTCGCCAGCCTTCATCCACGTGTTACTAGTCGTTCGAATTGTCTCCAGGATGTACTGAGTCACGGGAGAGCCACCATCATTTTCAGGAGCCTGCCAGGCAACAGTGATTGATCCTTTGTCCGTGCTTGTTACCACAAGATCCTTGGGCGCCAATGGTTTTTCTAAATTGTTGATTAAAAAATATTTGAGTGTTACAAATGGATTGCACTTTCCCTACCAAATGGTAATTTTGCTAGGACGGCAGGCTTGATTTCAGCAGGTTTTTCACTGAGTCCGGCCGCGTTTTGCGAGTACAGGCGGTACATGTATTCATGCCCCTCTTGTAAATTGGTTACCTACGAATGGAATTAATTGCAAACTTTAACAATATTCATTATTGCGGGACCAACCTGGTATGATACATCACTCGGTTGTAGAGATGCAACAAACTTGTAGCTGGACTCATATGAATCACGTTGTTCTAATGTGTAACCAGTGAGAGGCGAACCCCCATCCAATTCTGGTTCTTCCCAAACCAACATCATGTAATCCTTCCATACGTCAGTCACTCTGAAGTTCTGTGGTATGGAGGGTTTATCTGTGTGGACACAGTGCAGTCAACCTTCGACAATTTTTTATGTAAGACATACCATATGGCAGCTTGGCTTTGAAGGCCTCGGCCATTTCAAGGCTCTGTCCCCTGCCACATTGGTTCTCAGCAGTAAGACGGAAGAAATAACTGTGACCTTCAATAAGTCCTTCAATTTTGAACTGGTTAATTCCAGGCTCTAGGACTTCCACTTGAGTCCATGATGATGACATGGTATCTCGTTTTTCCAAAATATATCGCTGGATGGGAGATCCACCATCATGCTCTGGATGTTCCCAGGAAAGTGAGATGAAATCGGTGCTGTAATTCAGCACATTGAAGTTTCGTGGGGTGAATGGAGGGTCTGAAGTTCAATATTGTTAATAATAATAATAATATTTTATGATTAATATATTACTAACCAAAAGGCATCTTTGCCTTACATGGCTGATTCAGCTCAACCGGTTTGGTGCAGGGGCCAGCCTTGTTCTCTGCATACACCCTGAAAAAGTACTCGGCCCCTTCGAAAAGATTGCCCGCCTTGAAAGAGCACGTCTCTGCATTGGTCGTGCCAGCTTTGATCCAGTTTGAACGTTGAGCATCTCGCTTTTCAATGATGTAACCCGTGATTGGAGCACCGCCATCCGATTCAGGCGCTTCCCATGCAAGGCTGATGAAGTCTGTCCAGTACTCTGACACACGGAGGTCTCGAGGAGTGCCCGGTTCATCTGAAGACAAAGATGTGTGTACAAGTCATACAGGGTGATTATTCAGTAAGCAACCTAATCCATTACATATATATCTCGTCACAGCTTCAGTCAAATGTTGTACAAACAAACTAATCTAAATTATTCCTTACACAGGATTCTCATTAAACACCCCAGTTTTCATAGCAGTGCTTACCATATGGAGGTTTAGCGATTATACCCTTCTCTGTTTCACATGCTTCGCTATTTCCGATCTGGTTCTCAGCAACGACGCGGAACATGTACTCGGAGCCTTCAAAGAGGCGGGCAACCTTATACTCCAAAGGACCAGAGGGGTCAATATCCGCAACAAAGATGTAACCAGGTCGTTTGACGTCTCTCTTCTCTAAGAGATATCCAATAATGGCGGTTCCACCATCACTCTCAGGTGCGTCCCATGTCACCGTGATACTGTTAGCGTCAGACTCTTTGGCTCGCAGATTTCTTGGTTGACCAGGTTTATCTACAGAACATAGTTGTTAAATATAAACCTGGTTTGATCAAACAAAAATAACCATAGGGCAGTTTAGCCTCAGTCGCTTCGGCAGTTTCAACAGGCTCGCCAGGTCCAACCCTATTCTCAGCAAACACGCGGAACTTGTACATATTTCCCTGGAAGAGTTTGGTGACCTTGTAGGAAGTAATCTCAGCATCAGTTGTTCCTGCGACAGTCCACGAGCTTCCTATGCGGGTCATGTCCCGCTTTTCAATGATGTACTGAGTAACCTTTGAACCCCCATCAGTATCTGCAGGATTCCATGTAATTGTAATGTAGTCCTTGTAGATTTCCTTGATGGTGAGGTCTTTGGGGGCTCCAGGAGGGTCTATGGAAAGATTGAAAACAACTGTGAATCCATATACTATGGTCAACTCATACCAAAGGGAAGTTTGGCCATCACAGGCTCAGCCAGAGTCACAGGTTCACTCAGACCAATCTTGTTCTCAGCCATCACCCTGAAGTAATACTCGTTTCCTTCATACAACTTGACTACTCGCATCTGACGGTCAGCATAAATGTCCACATATCCAGCCTCGAGATAGCTGGCTCCAACTTTGCACTTCTCCACCTGTGAACACAGTAGACTGAAATTGCATGTTGGTACTGCAACGGAAACAAACCTGGTAACCAAGGAGACGGTCGCCACCATCAGACTCTGGTTCGTCCCAAGCAACTGTTATGTAATCTTTAAAAACTTCCACTACTCTCAAGTTCCGTGGAGGACTTGGTGGACCTGGAATCGAACGAGAGTGGTCAACTGATACAGTCAATAATCAAACATGTATTCACTGACATTTAACATGCACTTTGAACGTAGCTTTGTCAAATCCAGCCACATTTTCTGCTGTGACCTTGTACATCCCGCTGTCTTCAGCCTTTGTGCCCTTGACCTTGACGTAACTCCAAGTATCTCCGGTTTCCATGGTAACACGGGCAGATTCTTCTAGTGCCTTATCTCCATGGGACCAAGCAACTTTAGGACGAGGGCTTCCGGAAATCTCAACTTCAATGAGGAGGTTGGATCCTTGTTTCAGGGTGACAAGGTCCTCGAGGTCTTCGCCATAAGTGATTACAGGAGCTGGAAATAAGACGCTATTTATCCAGAATGGACATTGAGTTGATCAGCTCACAAATGTTCTTCTCTTCGATGACCTCCTTTTCGGTTTCTTCTACACGCGTAATGACCTCCTCGATGACCGTTTGACCACCCAATTTGAGGAGTTCCACGTGCGACTGCTCCTCTTCGGAATAGTTCTCGTAGAGCATCTGTGAGTATTCTCCTTTGTACTTCTCATTCTCGTCAACTGGAACATGAAGCAGATTTAAATCAGTCACCAGTAAGTTGTTTCATTGGTGGTGGGAACACAACCTGGAGTTGTATATATATATCTAAATTTTATTTTATTTTTTCGTACTGCATGACGGTTGAATAATGCTTACATCCTTTATAGGACCCAGGGGCCGAATACGGCCCTCGAAGGTTTTGAATCTGGCCTACAGACCTCACCGAATAGCATAGTGGGTTAACCCTGTCTACAATCCTATGTCGACCGTGGGGTCGAGGTCCCGGGTTCGAGACCCGAGCAGGCCACGGGAGAGGTCTCATCAAGAAGTACATTTGCAGTCGATGACAGCATGAATGGGATGAGCAGCATAATAATAAACTCCATTCCATCCACCCAACAATTGGACCCTGGCCTCCATGCCAGAGAGAGAAGAGAAGAGAGAAAATCGTGCTTGCGAGAATCCGTATAGGGCACACCCACTACACGCACGGCTATATCCCTCGGGGTGATGACCAACCAGAATGTGTCGCCTGTGTGTGCTTTCTAACAGTGCAACACATTTTCATTGAATGCGCTGACTTTTTGCACATCAGGTGCAAATACTTCAACGTGGCATCTATGCATCAATTATTTAACCAAGTACACCCATCTAAGATTTCATCCTTTCTGAAAGAAATTGAATTGTTCTTTCTTTTATAACTCCAGTGATTATGAAATCAGATTTACGCTTGCCAAGCTACATCTTAGAGTTCGTTACTCCTTCTGAGCTGTGTCAACCTTGATCTTAAGTAACTATTTTCACTTTACTCTTACGATGTTAGCCTGTTACTATTACCTTCCTCAACAAATCATTCAAACCTAGTTGGCACCATATCACACTACCCTGTGTTGGTGTGCCGTTAAAACCCAATTCCTAATTCCCACGGGCCTTATGATTGTAAATTATAATTGTAATCCGTTATAATTGTAATTCTTCGGTGACTCTGCAGTGCTGCTCAACTGCGTAACAAGGCCAGGCGCTGTGTACTACTGTCTATGGTGGTATGCAGGATAAAGAACCCTTGGAATTTATCGATAAGAGTGGGGGGAAACCCCGGTCCCGGGCTTTCTGTTCAGGCGCCCGTATCACCCGAATGGGTTGGGTGGAGCCGTAAAACCCCATCACACACTCACTCACTCACGCCTTCAGACCTACTTAGACTGCATATTGACCCTCCAAACCTTTACATGTATTACTTTCTCTGAGCCCCCATCCCCACCACCCCCAATTCATTGTATACGCATTTCTCAGAATGTTTACGTTTTTCACAAGACGATACCTTGAGCCACCCTGGCAGCAATGGCAATTACTTATTCCACACAAGTGTGGCGACTGTGATAAATACCCAGAACCAGAACGCATGGCCAGTCCTTGCACTTCAAAATAAAAATAGTGCATAATAGTACTGTTTATTCAATGCAGCATGTGACCTACTGATCTACATTTGCATGTGACTTGTCATCACCCTTCCTGATCCATTTTGTCCATTATATCTGTCATTGTTCACCTTGATGTCAGTCTTGTACCATTTACTCGTTCATTCAAAGGTTGAAGCAAAAAATAGCTACCATCAATAGCATTCAAGTCTGCGAGAATAGTTCCCGCTGTGCCTGGAAACAGCAAGCTGTATGTGCTAAATGAAATGCAGTTATAACCATTAATGTAATATTTACCCATCAATTGAAATAATTAAGGAATTATATGCACATGTAACTTTCAAAATACCTTTAAATTGAAACAAATTTTTATCCCTCTGCCTAAGTGTACGGGTGCACTTGTATTTGATCACGAATGTGCGATTACTTTAGCATTGATTTGGAGGTGTCTGTTTAAGGTGCATTATTACCATGGATTTCATCTTATCAGTGGTCCTATATCAGTGGTCCTATATCAGTGGTCCTATATGCAGGTTCATAACGTTTGCCATGCGCTATTGCAGCGCACCATGAGGCAACAGGAGACGATCCTTGCACAGCTTCATAACGCTGTTGCACAGCTGTTCATCATCACTGAAGGCTCGCTTCTCACCGAGACTTGTGTTTCTTAGGTGTGGTTTCGATTGACCTCTCACTAGTAGGTCCTGGCTCTCCTCAGGTTAATCTCAAACAAAACAACCCTGGCATCATGAATGTCGAATCGAGGATTCGTGTTTTGGGGAGATTTTGGAACCAGAATGACCTCGAATTGTGGAGTGTTCGATTGGAGCACAGTAAGAGGTGGGACGTCGGTGTCATCAATGGAGCCTATACGTAGGCGGAGTTCTGACCACAGTAGCAATTACTGTTAGAAATTGGTGTGTCAAGTAAGGATGGGTCATTCGGTGGCTCGCCACCATGGCAAAAAAAGATATTGGAACACAAATGTAAATATACAACTTGTTAATACTTGCAGATTTGATTTGCCAGATCAGTCTCCGTGTGGACTCGCTTCATTCGATGCAGAATCAACAGTCTCATTGCCACTTCATGGCATGCTGTCTCACAACGCAGCACATCATGCTTTGGAGACATTTGAACTCTCCTCAAAATTTCCCCGACTGGTCTTCCATTATTGTGTTAAATATCTAAACAAGTTTTAATAATAAATACAGACCAGAGTACCACTTGTCTCTTGTTATTTTGTTTTGTATTTTGTTTTCTTTTTGTTGCTGTCCTTCCCTAAACTGTTCCGAGTCCTATAATTATGTGCACATACTGATAACAAAGAAAAGAATGCATATAATACATTTTACTGAAACAAACACGATACGATTGTTTTGTTCTGTGAATTAAACCCTAGTTGTCGTCACGTGATCATGTCTTGAGATTGTGCACCAGAGGGCATAGTTAAGTGCCACATCATTATTCCACGTGCGGAAGAATAGACTCAACAGCTGACTCAAGTGCAGACCGACACTGCAACTCAGAACTTCGGAATGCTTCGGAAATCTAATTCCACCCCCTTCTCTCCCTCCTTTTTCCCTTCCTCTTCATCACGAGCGTTAACGATTTCTGATGCAAGGGATTTGTGTAACCGTGGCAATTCTGCACACATACGAACATGGTCATCGGTTTCAGTTTCGCTTTATATTCTCGGTCGATGAAATCCTCCTGGTTTTAAGTGTTATTGCTTCAAATACGTAGAAAAATTGATTCAATGATCATTTTTCTTTGCCAAATACAGTTCCATGAGCAGACCAAACACTCTTGCGCTCCATGGAAAACAAAAGTACACTTCTCACTAATCATTAACAAAAGCACTATGATTGACAGGGCATGATGCTTCGTTGCTATAGCTCGCATTCTTGCTTCATTCACTCACTCAGCAGTCAAAGAGATATTCAGTGAACCAGTTTGTATAGAGGAACAACTGGCTGTGCAGATGTTGGCTGTTTCTATAGGTGAAATCATTGCTCAATGTTTCCCCAACATAATTATGAGTACCTTCTCGAATTCACACGTACTTCACCTCACTAGATCACCATTACATTTAATATCATGAAATATCATTTAACTTTTGATAACCTACTAAAATAAAGTTTTGAATTTAGCAAAGACTGATTTACACCTTAACCAAGTTACCTTTGATACACTGATTGGGACTTTGGCAAAGCCTTTGATACCCTGTTTCAGAATTTAGCATAGCCTTCCATGCCCTGTTTTATAATTAGCAGAGTCTTCGATAACATGTTTTATAATTTAGCAAAGCCTTTGATACATACACTAGTTAATACTTTAGGCTCCGATACACTGCTGCACGCCTACATATGAAGCACACCCACCTGTAACCACCAGGTAAGCAGTTGTTGTGGCGTATCCCTCAGAGTTCTCTGCGCGGCATTGGTAGCAACCCTCGTCAGTTGGAACCAGGTTTTTGATTGCCAGAGTGACAATTCCGGTCGCTTCGTCAAAGCCGATCACGATTCGGTCGCAGTTCGTGATTTCCACGTCATCTTTGAACCAACGAATCGTCGGCGTAGGGTATCCGATGACTTGACACTCAAAGTGTTGCGCAGTCCCTTTGTGTTCGATGTCGATGTAGTCAGACATATTGCTTCTCTGCACTCAACGGCGATCGCGGGCTGTGAGCAAAAAAATGATAATAATAATTTGATTATTGGTTGTATTGCACGGAAACGTTTAAAACATGACGATACATTATTCGAGGTAGTGGGGATATCCAGTGCTCTCCCCTCAAGTGTTTTCTCATTTGATAGGGCACAAAACAACGAATCATAATCAACTAAACACACCCATCGATACCAGCTCAAAGCACCACTTACTAAGGAAAAAACCTCTAAAAACCTGATCATTTGCATGAAATGGCAAGAACATGACACGTGAGGCTTCATTCATGATCAGTGTTATGACTGATCGCTCAGAGAGTATATCCTGTTACTCAGTTTGTGATTAGACGTTGCATAGTTATGCATGCACACCGGTACATGGTAGCATGAGGCGTGACGGGGTTTTACAGCTCCACCCAAACATACGGGTAATACGGACGCTAGAACACAAGACCCGGGATTGCGGTTTCTCTCTACTCTTATCGATAAATCCCAAGGGTTCTTTATCCTGCATACCACCATACACAGCGCCCGGCCTTGTTACGCAGTTGGGCAGAACTGCAGTCACCGAAGCCCGGTACCAGGTATCCACTACCAGCGTCCATGATGTAACCCCTTCACTTTTTGTTTGTATGTCGAAGAGTTATACAACCAGGAAGATAAGATATGATAAGATAAGGTATGATCAGTAGAGCTCAAGGGGTTAATTAATATAACCCATGAACTTCTGCCATGTGGTTTTAATGACATTTCTTCTGCACAAAGAATTGCAAAACATGCCACACTCTAGACAGAATGCCGTCTGAACATTCTCATATACATAGCAAACACTGTTCAGTGAGAATCTCACAGCTGATGAGTAGGCAACCCCCCCCTCCCCAACTGTGACAGGATTGCATGAGTTTGCTTACAAGTGCACAGGTAAGTTCAGGTGATAAGCGCTGTGAGGGGAATTCCTAAAAGCTTCGTCACATTTTTCCCAGTTAACTTGCTGCGCGGATATCTCATTATACATCAAACAGCTTAAAATATACCTTACGCCTCTGTGAACGGCGTTTTGGGGTCTTTCAACCTAAGATTGTGAGCTGTTATCAGACAACAGAACCTTTTTATACGACCCTTCAATGGCATGAATGAACCTGTTTCTCAACCACGAAGAATCTGGGGAATAAAAATGTTATATGTATGTATGTATGTATGTAGCTACTTAATTATGAATTAATTAATTAAGAGTTCAACATCAAAATCCGAATGGGGGAAATATATATAACCTGTGTAACTAGAATTAGTCTTATTAAGTAATAATAAATCATGGATCTATCCAAAGCTATTGACGTCGTTCTTTACAATATTTTTTTCTGTTATCATAGTTTCTCGACACAAATTGGAGATATACACCAATAAACGCCATGTATATTGGCTCCATAACAACAAGAATTCCTCGTAGAATTCATTGCGTCATCAGTAGTTTGTATGCAACCTTTCAGTCACACAAACACAGCTGTAATATACGTCTTACAGCATTAGACTCACTTAACGAGTTCTAGCAGCAATACAGCGTTGAATGAATGTGCAATTGTGGTATGTCTAACGAGAAGGGTACGCATAGCAAAACGAGCCCATCCACTTGCAGGTGCCAATATTAAATGCAAAATACTAATTTGGGCTATCAATTGAGATTGGATATCTATAACAATAATCAATTCAAACCGAACTATAATAAATAGTATGCAGTTAGATGCACAGGATATGCATAGACCTTTCATAACAAAAGTTAATAATGGATGAAAATCACATGAATTCCGTGAGGGCAGGATCGCGAGAGAGAGAAAAATAATGGGTTAAATCAGACATTCCGATGGGGAAAGCCAGGTGGAGAGAATAATATGAGCATTTCGATCAACAAATGTCTTGTACCGACAATAGTTCGAATGAAAAAAATGACAATTTGGTATTTGGTATTTGGAAGATGCTTAGACAGGCAGTGCTGTACATACAACAAGTTTTGGTTACTTTATTGGATTTGTCTGTGAGTCGAATAAACGTCCCTCTGACGTTTTGCCTCTTGCCAGTAGGCAATAACAGAACTCAGTGTGCAACGCATATAGAGCATTTATTTCGCCTAGATTAACCCACGGGCGCCAAGTAGACTGATCTGCACCATGCACGCTGATCTATGGAGGAGTCATTGAATATACGCATTCATTCTACATGCGCATAATTTGATGTGGAACAACTAAATATTATATACATGTAGAGACAAACCCCTCGAAGGAAAGAAAATACACCCAAAAGCCGAACAAAATTTGTCGTTGCAACTTTAATTTTAAGCTCACAAGTTAAGCTGCAAAAATGTTCCACAATGTGAATATCTCATTCACAGATGATTCGAATGTTGTTTGCATTTTCACAACGGAAGAATACAAAACTGTAGTCTTTTGAATATGTGCCTCACTTCAGGTTTAGCTCGGTACTTTTATCTCTCGTACGTGCATCCACTGTATGCTAGCAAACACGGTCTTGTGATTCACCTGGCATTTATTCACTTATATAAAAATACTAACATTGCGTCAACAAGCTGAAAAGTTTCGCTGGATAAGATGGAGGTGAGAGTAGATCAAAGATATATGCTGGAAGTGCTTCGCCCAAAAGAAAATCCGAGAACCCTTAGATCAGCAAACTAGTATAAAGATACTAAATATTGAATGCAACGCCAGAGCTCACAGTGCATACATCACGCGTACACCGCACAGCCGAACAATAAACGGGAACAAAAATATAATGCCAGAATAATCACCGCTTTAGCTGCTACGAAGCAACCACAGTGAGGAAACGATCACCTGGCGAACAGTCTCAGCGTTCAGCATCCACATTGCCATTGAGGCTAAGATTGAGGTTGCTCGTTTTATGCAAGTGTTATTCGGAAGACCGATTACCGAACTCAGATATCAACTGCTTTAGAGACAGCCTTAGCAATAGAGACTTTAAATCAAGAGTGGGTCTAATAACGAAAACAATGGGCAGTAATTTGGACTTCTTAGGTGAAGTTCAGGTCAACCGCTCAGCAGAGGAAGCAGTTCTAGTGGAGCGACCATTCCCCCTTTTTACACAAGATACGCTAGCCTCTTACAGAAGGCGTATAGAGCAAATACACGTTCATGATAGGAGAGAACCTCATACTGAGCTCGTAGAAGATAACTTGCCTCTAACAGTTGGAGCCAAGAAACCTGGTAACCTCGCCAACTATGTCTGCCCTCGTACAAAAATGCACCGACCTATCGAAGGCTTTCGATATGAACTCTGTACATCAATTGCCAATATTAATACGTCCGCGCTATCACACTTTAGTATTTGTGCAGCCAGTTTATTTCCCTCCATCTCTCTCATAAACACATGCACTTGAACCTTCGCTTTATTTCTCTCATATTATTTGATCCACTTGTAGATAATACAAGCGCAAAAGCATTCTGCTTCGATTCTTGGCTTCATCCAAAACAACTCGACGAAAGAGCCGATATTTCTCACAACACATTTGATTTTTGCAATTGGTCTGAAGCATCCATCATTGTCGTCGGAAGCTTGCCTTCTCTGCACCTCGCTCATCTTTAAAGTTTTTATCGTGAATTCATAACAATTAAGCTCCCATTGGCAATAAAAAGGGGCAAGTGGGGTATAATATATATGCATATATATATATACGGCATACATATACATACGGCTGCTCCCAAACCCTCATGGGAAGGTCCGGGTGTCTGATAAGAGGTCCTGGGCCTGATATTTTCCAACTGACATATTCTTCCACAGACAGAAGAACACCGCACCTGTTTGTAAGCATGGAGGTCATTAAAGACTATGGGGCCATGGAACAATCGAAATTCAAGTTCCGCAAATGAGGAGTAGCGTATAAGCCCATCCAAATAGAGCGCTCAAAATTCGTCATGCTACGTCTGCAGATATAAGATCATAAGAGGAATCCTAATTGTTGATATTCACTCTTATGTTCTCCACGATGCTTCCAACTCGGTGTCCCTCCCAGTGCAATGCATTCCTGTTTGTAAATCTAGCTTTGGATCCAACTTGCTTGCATGACTGAGTTGAATGAACGCAGATTTAACAAACTCGGTAAAGGGCTTCAAAATGGCTGATTGTCACTCTGGGTGAACTGAGAAAGTCACCGAGTGATTATGTCTCTTTTTCACGTGCGGAAACTGAAGTAAACCACCAGAACAAACTTGAAATGACTGTTCATTGGAAGGTCAGTAGGCCTACTATAGACACGATACACAGACATACAATGAGCATGTAAGATTCAAACGTCAACCCAATAACTGCATCTTGGATCAGAGAAAGCAACAATTGCCCTTCTGAATACGAGTTTAGGAATGACGAATTTAGAGCAATAATTAATTGCCAAATCCCCTATTTCCTTCAACGATTTAATGTCACATTTCAATGTTGAGTTAGCATTAGCAATATTTTTATTGTTCTTAACTGCCGCAAACATTTATAATTACATCCTCTTGTGGTGATGCACAATCGTTTTATTTTAATAGTCGGGCGTCAAATATCATTTTGTAAACTAAACTTAAAAGAGTAAATAAACATAGCTATGCCTGATACACTTATACCTTGTGATTGGCATCGTCATGTACAATTTCTTTGTGCTAATTAATTGAGAAGTGTGTTCTGAAAATTATAAGTTTGATCTATATAGTACTATAAAAACGAAATGATTCGATTCTGAGGGGGTAGGGGGCATCGGAGGGGTTTACGAATTAATCAATAAACTTTTTCGTAGATTCAGTCGACAGAGATGAAGTGTATTAACTAATAAACGGCATATAATCACTGCTTCGGGAAGTATATCGACACACATGAAGTAAAGACATTGCTGCATTGGGAGGTCATTCATTGACTTACCCCCGAAAAAGTTCTGTGGAGAAGAAAACGAGCCGGCCTTCACTAAAAATAGCCTCCGCAGCTCATGTTGGACCAGAGTACATTCACTGTTATCCTTCGCCCGGCGCCTTGCTGTAGCACGCTCTAGGAGCGGATCCTTCGTTCAATGTAGATTCCGATAATGTATTCCCGCAGTTGCCGTCTATAAAGAGCAATTCTAGGCAGTGAATGTGCGCTGGCTGCAGATCCGAAGGCCGACTGATCTTAACTCGGTACTGCCAAACTTCCAGGCATTATAGCCAGGAAATCTACCCAGCGGTGAAAATTAGGCATAGGTGCTGAGTTTTGGTAGAGGAGGTAGAGGAGATGGGGTGGAGGGGTGGAGGTATGCATGGATAGAAGAGAAGGAGAGGGGATGCCCACTATTGGACACTGGGCAAGGATCCAACGCGCCGCATTTTCTAGCCGTCTCTTTCATAATGAAACCATTTCTGCGCATAAATTCTAATGTGATGTCGCTGAGCGAATCTGAGTACCTGCATTTACTGACTTCTTGGTGACGTTCCTCTGAGTGGTGCCGCGGTCTCATCATTTATAATGCCGTTTCATGTCCGCATCATTATATAACATATACACGCAGAGTTCACCAAGCGTTTCTTTTCTCCGCACAAAAAATGACAAACAACAAATAACAACAACAACAACAATTAACTTCGGAAATTGCTCACATTCTGGGTAGATCCTAGATAGCAAAGCAACGTATGAATTGTATATCGTAAGCGATGGAAAATCATTGACGAAAAGCTTGTTACAAATACTTAATGCCCCACCTTCCTGTTTACTTCTTCTTCATCATCTTCTTCTTCTTCTTCTTTTTAATAGTTCTGTGCACAATTTGAAGTGAGGCAATTCATTTTGATCGATTTATTGAAATCTTCCTTCAAAAGATCCACGATTTCCGATTTCAGGCAGAATTAATGTACTATTTTCTTAGATCTAGCCCTTCACTTGAGATCTTCGTTTGAGTCTTGCCAGTGATTTCTGCTAATCTGGCAAACCTAGCCAAGGGTCAACGCAAAGAACGCATGAAACCATGTGTACAAAATCGTGACCGAAAAGGTTGTTTGTCATACGTTGTTGGTGCTGGAAGGCTGGCTATCGAATTGTATGCAATTGAATTGTCGCCCCACTTCAGGTATATCTGTGTCCGTAGTCCGTAGCATACGGTAATTCATTCGAAAATGACCCCCAGAATTTGAGTACACGGAGATCGAACTTTTCTTTTTCTTTTCTTACCAGCTTCAATACATGGGTGTTTGCAGTCAGAAACAAACAAAAATCTGGAAGGAGAATGTTACATATTGAAACCGAATTGTAAAAGAAAAAAGAAATGATGAGAAAGTGAGAAAAAAAAAACTAAACTGAAAATGATATCTAATATGAATAGTCAAGCAGAACCCTCGAAAATTTAGTTGCAATTACATATGGTCATTACTTTAGTATTTCACATAATCTGGGTGATTTTAATGCGTTACAACATCACTTTAAAATTCTCCATAGCATGTGACGTATTTTATGATGTTTTTATTTTTGTTGCCTTGGATCTGAAGGCCTACTTCGTATTTTTGTTCAAATAAAATAAAATAAAACCCAATGTGATTTGTTCAGTGCTCATTGAGATCCAAAGCGAAAGATTTCGCTGTAGACGTTCAAATAAGCGGGATCCCGATCTGAGGTTCTATTTTTGAGCTGCTCCTGGGAAGACCTTCGTCCGCCCACGGATCTTCCCTCTCTTCCCGGCTACTGACGCACGATACACTCTGCGTCGGAAATCAGGCATCAGAGCGAGAAGCCTGCATGTTGGTAACAAACCATGTTTACCAAGTATAAACAGAATAATGCAGTCATTTGTCCAAATTAATTGATTGAGTGAGATTTAATCATTGGAGAGTGCGGTGGAGTTGTTGCCCGTTCTTTGGATTTCTGCTGACCAGTACATGTACATGAATACATGAATATTGTCAACTTTGAGTAGAGCTTTCCATAGTACGTGTATTTGAATATAATACGTGTATATAATGTCGGTAATTCCATATAGTATTATAATATACTGATGGTGGAATTATTTAAGATCGCTTCATGAGTTGCAAATCTTCTGAAAACAAAATCAAATCAAAACAGACAGTGGTAGGTAAAGTAGCCTACGTTTTTCGTCCCAATTAATGCGCTCGGTCTCCCTTTTTGAGCACCTATTTGAGGAATGACATGACGTATCTCGAATTTCTCGCTTCGGTTGATTGGCTATTGAGGATGAGATTAGAAATATATTTCTGCGGGATATTTGTGTTACACGTATTGAAACATGATCAAAGGATAAAGTTACACATCTTGGAAACAGCGGTGCATCTGATACACTTCCTCAAGATAATGCGGACTTGCAACTCGAATTTTGTTATCAAAAAACACACAGAAATATGATTGACAAGGGCCTTGCCGATTTCACAAAACACTGAAAATGTATTTTACTAACTTAATTAGCTTAAGCAATATCTGCCAAACATCGGAATGACGAATTGTACTAATGCGCTGAAGTCAACAAGTTTTGGTGATTTCGCTGTACACTGGGGTGCATAATGTAAATGCATGCCTATTGAAATGCATAATACATACAATTAAATTTACACCACATCCAAACAGGTCCACAAATGATGATGGAACCACACACAAAAACCACCAAACAGTATACGTAAGCGAACATTTAATCAAATAAACAAACCCTTGCGTTAGAGGGCACAAAAAAGAAAAACGTTATGAATTCAGAGACCAACAAAAAAAGTGCGTTATGATTCACATCAGCTGCAGCATGAGAGCCTTGATGTGCCTGGCTTCATAGGTGACGGTGTTTTTACCTGGATGCATCGGTTCTTCTTCCAGCGGCTGTTCAATCACGGCTTTCACATCTCTGCCGTACGACTCGCAGTGCTCCAGGAACTGCACGCACTCCTGCAGAACGCTCTCTCGCAACATAATGATCTGCTTTGCCATGTTCTCCACCAGCGACAAGAAATTGCGCTTGGTGTAATACCACGTATCTGTGCCCAGCTTCTTCTGGTACGGCTCCAAGCTTTTGATCACGCGAGAAATTCCGAACTCGTAGTTGCCCTTTGCACAATACAAAGTGCCGATGACGAGGTTGACGATACACAAATGGTAGATCTTCTTATCAGGGTCATCATAAGCAACCTGCTCCTCCTCTTTCTCGATCTTCCTCATGAGCTCCTCCGCTTCCTCATTCTGACTGGTCATGATGTAAGAGACGCACAAATTAGCCAGAACTATGGCGCTCACATTGAGGATGTTATCGTAGTTCTTTTTAACAATCGGTTCATAGAAACCAGTGGCTTCTTTGTATTTGTTCTCCTGCATGAACAGAACGTGAGCTACGTTCAGCTTCCATGTGTCATGCTCGTTACAGAATTCCACGGATTTGCGGAAGATTTTCTCGACTTGGGCATAATTCTCCAGATCCCAGTAGATCTTAGCTTGCTGCATCAGCACTGGGATGTAGCGCTCCAGGGCTTCATCATACTCGTTCACAGCTTTCTTAACGGCTTCGTCATCATGGTTCTGCCGAGCTTCCTGCACTTGCTTGGTGAGTTTCCTCAAAGCCTCTGTCTGCTTGGAGGCCATTTCATCCAGCTTCCGATATGCTTCTTCAGGAGAGGTTTGTCTGGTAATCACCGCTTCTAAGAAGTCATACAAGTATGGCGTCAGGTATTTGTAGGTCAGGTGCGCATTCTCAGCCATGACGTCAGCCGCTAGGTCGTAATATTCATACTTCACGTACAGCAGAAGCAGATTGCCAAATGTTTCTTGCGGAAATGGGTTTTGCTGCAATAGAAATTGCAGCTTCTCGAATCCCTGGGTCGGATTAGTTTCCATGTTCATGAGCGCTTGGTTGTGGAGAGTGACCGCATCAAGCTCATTCTCTGACCTCGGTGGCATGTCAGTCAACGCCTCTTGGGCTGCTTCTTGGTTCTTCAGTTGGTATTCAATGGCTGCTTTCAAGTTGAAGGCTTCAACGAGAGCCGTCTCATGAAGCGTCAGGGTGTTTCCAACGCTACGGACATCGATCCCCTCAGTCGTCATTCCGACGCTAAGTTCAGGGTGCTCGCGAATTCCCTTCTCAATTATGTCTGCAATGTGTTTGAGTGCTGGAGCATACTGCTTCATCTGGTAGTGACAGAGCGCAATGTTATACGACAGGTCAGCTTTATAGCCCACAATTTGCATCGCTGTTGTGAATTTATGACAGGCTTCTTCGTAATGCCCGTCTTTGAACAGAAGACAGCCAAGATTGATCTCCGTATCAGGGTCATCCGAGGGGCACTGCTCGACCAAACTCTGAGCCCCGGGAATGTCCTCAGAGCCGTATTTGATGGCGGACTGGAGTTTCTTTATCTGCCCTTGGGAAGATGGTGTATCAATTTGACAGGAAACTCGCATCGCCTCATCGTACAAACAAGACTTGTAAAGAGCCTGTGCATAGTAGAGGCGATACTCCTCAACCTCGGGACTCATCAGGGTCAACTGTTCATAACAATCAGCTGCATTAACGAAATCCTGCATCTGGTAATAACAGTATCCGAGTAGAGACAACGCCGCTCTCGATTTGTTGTACGTCTGCACAACGTTGTTCAGAGTTTGCACGCATTCCGCGTACCGTTGTTCCTTGATCATGCCGTAAATTGACGCCGTCACCTCGCCCTCTCTCATCTGCACACCCGCCATATTCATTTTGTTATTATTTCTTCAAACGATATTATTAAATAGACTGAAAGTCCTTCAAATCGGGAAAATTGTGAGCTAGTTGTTTATCGGTTGCCAACTGCAGAGTTATGCAGCGAGTGGCGCCGCCTAACGTGAGCCCATAAGAAAAACCCATGGATAGATCGTCGCCAAGAAAAATTGTGATCTCTGATTCACTCTCTCTAAACATGGCGGAAAACAATGCATACTTAAACCTAGACAAAATGCCTTCTGAATATTCTCATATACAGACGGAGGTATATATGTGTATAAAAATGGAAGTTACATGAAATGATCATAAATTCAGCGCTCAATTTCAGACGCTGGTGGAAAATTCTGTAATTTAGCAAATAAGAACGCTACCTCTAGCCTCAAAATCACACAAACTAATCCCGATATATTTTGCCACCTAATTGAATAATAAAATACACTTGAACGCTCGATTGAACAAAATATCAAATTCTCACTGTGACCTAAATATGCAAATGAACCAGCTTTGGGAGGGGGAGGGGCCAGAGTGGGATCTTTCATTATTTCAATTGAAAAAAAAAATAAAAAATAAAAAAATAAGTAAAGTTTTAATATCACTGAGATTAAAATTCTCTAATAATAAATAAAAAGTCTATAATCAATATATATATTTATAGCCTGAGATTAAAAACCTCTTTTGCACGGTTTCTTTATGATATTTACACCAATTACAGACTGTTGCATTATTATATTTCACCTAGCTGACATTCTACAGAGAGACTAGGGTCTCGTAGACCTCGTCTGATATATTTGTGCTTTATTTCACCATTAATAGCAGGCTAATATATACATGTGCATGTAATAATAAATGAAAGCATCAACCATTCAAAGCGACCTACCTCATTCTTAATCAATGGGGCCAAAATGTATATGAGACTCTTCTCATATCCAGTCGCAGGGTAACAACGACGTTTTCACCTTCAGTAATAACTGAAGCACTCTGAATTGCTCTTCTTTGAACTGGTCAATCGCAACCCCTAAATTATACTTAGAGGCGATTTCACATAGAGCACGCTCCATCTTGAGAATAATTATGATGCGAAAATGATTTCATCACGACTCATTTTTACGCACAGTATGCTCCCTTGACATGTGCCCGACATAAATTATGCAAATGAAACTAATGGCTGAGTGCGCTGGCATTTGTAAACATCTTGAAATGTCGGTATAAATTTGCTGAGTTTAGTAGGAAATAGTGGACGGAATCTAATTTTGAATAGTGTGGCGTTCCTAAAATAGATCATTTTAATACAGGATTTTCAGCATGTCTGCCATTGCCCACGGGTTTTGACACCAGAAAAACTTCCAGTTTTTAGCATACAAGTATCATCAGCGGAGGTCTGAGATCGCCGCTGACAAATACCGTAGCTAGGCTAACTTAAACCCGCGTATGTATATCCCCGTGTCCGAACAATTCAAATGCATGAATACGGTAATTCGGTCTCATTAATTGGCCCCCTGGTGAAATCTATAAAAACAATGATTCGGATCTAGAAGACTTAGCGTTATGATTCATGTTTTAGAAGAAGCATACAGGTAATTAAAATTTACGATTGGGTTCACTTTTAACAAAACTCTTTATACTTCATTAACACGACATCTATGTTTTCTTTTGGTCTTTTGGTTTGCTGTGATGACAATGAAATGGAATTTTATTGATAACAAATTTAGTTAACACGGAAATTACGCTAGGAAGGTGCATTAAAAAAAACTGCCTATTTTTCACCATTCTATCAAATGGCCCCGCAGCCATTACAAATAATAGTTTCGCCACATATGTTAAATGTTTGTATTATGTGAAGAATGATATATACTTGAGGCATATGTTGCTGCCTTAAAGGTTTGTCTCACTAATAATTTAGTTTGTTATATGCCACTATACATGTGTGTCTGAATCAATATTTTAGAGGGAAAAAATATTGACTATACCCATATATTTATGTACAAATCTGGATAATTATATCACTCTATTTTGACGATTTGATAATACTTGTATTTACATTTCTAATGTGATACTACATTGTCTCACCAAAGAAATACATGATGCTTATTTGGGAAAATATTATTAAATAATATTGAGTCTGAATTCTGTTATTATGTCAAATTTTGCTGAAACGTAAAAATATCATTAAAGGGCTACTGGGCATGCTTATGCAAAAAATGTACACCTACTTATGATCCATTGATTTCAATGAAACTTGGCACATATATGCGAATTACAGGTGAATGTGTTTAATAAATAATTGTGTAATTCACTTCATAATTTCCCGATTTTATTAGTGGTTAATCAGCAGAAGGGAGATAAATTTATGCCAGTACGAGTGCTCTCTTTTGGGCCTCATTTGACCCTTTTATGATAATTCTATTGAAATATTGCGACAATATTTCTTTTTTCATTGCTTTGATGTGTCTTTAAGGAGAATATTGGAGATATTTGTTGATAATTAATAGTCTAAAATTGATTTTGAATTAAAAAAAATCACGAGTCTCCCGCATTTTGAAAAAGTAAAACCTGCACTCATTTTAGCCTTCCTAAAGGAACTTGGACTTTTTATCAAATTTAATTCTAGTCAAAAGTTCATTATCTGCATGCTGTCTAAAAGAGATCAAACTATTTTAACAAACATCTAGTCATTTCAGGTCTGTGATTATTTCTTGCTTTAAGCCTTGCTTTTAAATGAAATTGTATTACAAAGTATGTTTCTCAAGGTTTAGCTGTTTACAGCATTGATTTATGAGATACTATTATCCTCCTTAAGAATACAATTTTTAGATATCCCTATTTATTGCTGGAAAGCCTTTATTTTTTATAACCCAAACATATTTGGCACCATATAACACACGTTAGTGTTGGTGTGCCGTAAAACACCAATTTCCTTCCTTCTCCCGCATTTTGACGAAATGCCGATTCTTGCTTCATTCAAATTGGCACCAGAGGTGATCATGTGACTTTCTGGGATATTCAGTGCTTGCATTATTCATCTGAAAAGCTCATCTATATTCAATTTAAATTTCAAATTTCTGTGACAACGTGTTCTAGCTTTGGTCGAAAACTTTTGAACAAACTCACACAAGCATCGAAAGCACAGCCAATTCAACTGCGTAACAAGGCCGGACTCTATGTACTACTGTCTATGTTGGTATGCAGGAAAAATAACCCTTCAGATTAAATAATCGGAAACCATCGGAGCGGCCAAGTGACTGGTGGTTTTGCCGTCGTCTGCTCGTTAGACAATGTGGTGACCAGAGAATGTACAAGGAAGAAGTTAATCATGAGACGATTCGCATCCGTGCTTTTATGTCAGTACTTTCTTGCAGCTTCCGCCTAAATTATGGGATATCCTGTGATCATCGTAAAGAAATAGATCCTATTGATGCGTATGAAGGAGCAAGTGTAAACAGATAAGAAAAGTATGTGCTGTACAATGATATTATAATATATTGCATAGATTTAAATACTTTTATTTAGAACAAATGGTGGGCTCAGCTCTTCCGAGTATCAAAGCTATAATCAATTTCAAAAGACTGAGTCTACGCACTCTTCCTTTACATGCGGATGAGTTTATTTTCAGCTGAGTGACAGGGCGCAAATGAAAACTGAATTCGACAATTTTTGGATCCAACATTCCCTTGACATTTCAATCTGATTTTTTGCCCTAATGTCTTGTGAACAACACTAGTTACGTCGTGTCATCGTCTGTGAATTTATTTGACATTCTTCAATTGTTTTAATTTGCCAAATTCCTTCATGATGAGTGGCTTGAAAGGAAAGAAAGACACCAAGATGAGGATTCGGGCTTTTCCTGTCAGTATTTCATGCGTCATTGTTGATTTATTTTCAGATACAAGATGCTGATGTTTGTCTCAGATGAAAAGTTGTCAACATGTTAAGAAAGATAATCATGTATTCAAATTAAATTGGGGTGTCGATGTCTAGATTTACGTAACCCAGCTGCCAAAATTATAGATGACAGGCTCACTAGCTCTCACTCAGTCACTGTCACTGTGACACTCAAAACTGAGTGACTGACAGATATAGTGAATAGAGGATGATAATACATCCGATTGATATTGATATTATGATCAATTCTTGACAATTATTATTGTTATATTCTGATGCTACTTACCCTTTAAGGTTGTAAACTGGGTCTTACCTCAACTGTCTGAAAAGTTAGTTTAGTGTTACATCTGCTCATCCTTATTAGTAATAGTTATGTGTATCCTCTTTGTAAGCAAATCTGATCTAATCGTTTATTAAACTAATCCTAGAATATCTTCATGTATCTGTTCAAATGAATAATTGTGGAATATCATGGCAAGTCACCTGACTGAAAGTGAAAGTAGCTTAGTCTATCTTTTAGACTTTTCTTCTTCTTCTTATGTTTAACAACTTAACTGATGTAACCTGACTCTTTTGAGCTCATTTCATATTGGAGTATCTGGGCATGTAGTAATCTACAGCATAGACTGTCAGCCAATTCACAGTGTGGCAGGAACTCTGCCTCAACACTGGGATTCTTGACTAGTTCATCCATGAAAGAAGACCCTGTCTGCTTGAAACCTATTGCTCCAGTCAGGGCATTTCATTCATCACAGTGTTCCTCTATTCGTAGTTATTTAATTTACTCAACTACTCACACCTCTGATATCTCCCTCACTTCCTTTCAATTATACTAGATGACTATGGATGAGAAGTATGTAAACAATATCTGGACACTTCTCAAGAATGCCATTCAAGAAATTCAAAAGAAAAACAACTCCGGTCTCAGTTTTGAAGAGCTCTACCGCAACGCATACACCATGGTGCTACACAAACACGGAGAGAAGCTCTACACTGGGCTCCGAGAAGTTGTCATTGACCATCTTGTGAACAAAGTAAGGGATAATTTTGCTCTTGGAAGTATTCACGCTGGTTGTTCTCAGGTTCAGTCAGATGTTCTTGAGTCATTGAATAACAATTTTCTCCAAACGCTCAATAATTCCTGGAACGACCACCAAACGTCCATGGTGATGATCAGAGACATTCTCATGTACATGGTAGGTTCAAAGCCGTTTATGCTTTGTGAGAAAGTCACTTGTACGACGGTTTTATTTCACCAGGATCGTGTGTACGTACAGCAGAATAGTGTAGACAACGTTTATAATCTTGGTCTGATGATCTTCCGAGACAAAGTGGTTCGCTACCCTGTCATAAGGTCGCACCTCAGGGACACACTGCTTGATATGGTTGCTAAGGAACGAAGGGGAGAGGTTGTTGACAGGTTTGTGCTTTTCATTTTTATTTTTTTTGCTGATGATTGATAGATTTTTTTTCATTTCAGGGGAGCTGTGAAGAACGCCTGTCAGATGCTCATGATTCTTGGAATCGACTCAAGAACGGTGTATGAAGAGGACTTTGAGCGGCCGTTCCTCGAACAATCTGCTGATTTCTACAAAATGGAAAGCCAGCGATTCCTGGCGGAAAACAGCGCCTCTGTTTACATCAAGAAAGTCGAAGCACGAATCCACGAAGAGGCTGAGAGGGCCACTCACTATTTGGATAAATCCACAGAAGACCCGATCGTCAAAGTCCTCGAAGATGAACTCATTTGCAAGCACATGAAGACGATTGTGGAGGTACACAAATGAGTTGTTGTTTTACTTATAATCTTTGTTTCTGTTCCAGATGGAGTATTCAGGGGTTGTGCATATGCTCAAAAACAACAAAACAGAAGGTGATATCTAATTGCCTGGTGTTTTGAAATCTCTGTGACGTATCATTTTTCCAGACCTTGAATGCATGTATAAATTATTTATTCGCGTGGTTGAGGGGCTCAAGACGATGTGCGGGTGCATCAGTGGCTACTTACGCGAACAGGGCAAAGCTCTTGTCACAGAGGAGGAGGGTGGGAAGAACGCCATTTCGTTTGTGCAGGTGTGTGGTGTGGTCGTTGCTCTTACCCTTGACTCAGCCTCTTCTTTCCTCTCGTAGAGCCTGCTTGACCTGAAGGACCGCTTTGACCACTTCCTGCATCAGTCTTTCTCAGATGACCGCCAGTTCAAACAGATGATCTCTTCAGATTTTGAATATTTCATCAACATCAATCCTAAATCTCCTGAATATCTATCGTTGTTTATTGACGACAAGCTGCGGAAAGGAGTGAAAGGGGTGAGATTGCTTCTTCTTCATCTTACCGCGAGAGATGAACAGAAAATTATGTAAACGTTTACAAAGTAATACGTGGATTGCATCTGAGCCTACCCCCCTTGTGTTCTCGCCTGGCTCATGCATTTGCTGGCAATCAGCAGTTGTCTGATATATTCTGACCTACAAATATTGATTTTAGCTTTCGTTTAGCTGCGGGACAAGATGTCCTGAATGCTATACCAAAACTTTAGTTTGTTAAAATTTCTCAATCACCCCGTACACTGGTTTGTATCATAGATACAAAGAAATCTTTCAATTGTGTTCTAAAATCCCATTCCTCACTCACAGAACTTGACTGATCTTCACCTGTGCGTGACATACCTTTAAAAATAAAGGCACTCACACCAATTTCTGTACAGTATCTCTGTGAAGCACTCGACTTGCGAGTCTAGCAGTACAACTACTTTTCAATGCAAACCAAATTTTGTGGTTTGAACTTCAGTGAATTTTGAAACATTTCGATTTAATTTTGAGTTTGTCTCTCTGCAGATGACAGAGCAAGAGATTGAAGCCGTACTGGACAAAAGCATGGTCCTCTTCCGTTTTCTACAAGAGAAGGATGTTTTTGAACGATATTACAAACAGCACTTAGCCAAACGCCTCCTCCTGAACAAAAGCGTGTCTGATGATTCAGAGAAGAACATGATCTCCAAATTGAAGGTTTTTTTGTCGTTTTTTTGCGGCTGACCTTTTCGTATAACTCATTTCTTCCCACAGACCGAGTGTGGTTGCCAATTCACGTCCAAACTAGAAGGCATGTTCAAAGATATGACCGTATCCAACACCACGATGGAGGAATTCAAATCACATGTACAGAATGCGACCGTAAGTCCTCACTATTAAGCCACCCGACTCTTTGTCACACCTTCCCTCAACAGATCAACCTTCACGGTGTGGATCTGTTAGTAAGAGTCCTCACCACCGGCTTCTGGCCCTTCCAATCTGCCAGCTCAAAGTGCAATGTCCCTCTGGCACCACGCATGGCGTTTGAGGCTTTCAAGAAGTGCGTCTTTTGTTATCTTGAGTTTTTGTGATGAACGCGTTTGCAGGTTTTACCTCGGCAAGCACAGCGGTCGCCAGTTGAGTCTTCAGCCGCAGCACGGGTCAGCTGACTTGAACGCCATCTTCTACGGTGCACGCAAAGGGGAGAGCGGCGCTGAGGGTGGCGCCGCCAGTGAGGAGGGCGCTTCCTGCTCATCGGCCTCATCCAGGGCTCGCAAGCACATCATCCAAGTGTCCACTTACCAGATGGTCATCCTTATGCTCTTCAACAACCGTGACCACTGGACTTATGAGGTCAGTCTACTCTCTTAATTGAGCGCCTTCTCTGATTGGTTTGTTTTGTACAGGAAATGAAGAATGAGTCTGACATTCCTGAGAGAGATCTCATGCGAGCAGTGCAGTCTCTGGCGCTAGGTAAGCACACCCAGCGTGTGCTCATGAAGGAACCAAAGTCGAAAGAAATCGAAGGCAGTCACGTCTTCATGGTCAATGAACAGTTCACTTCCAAGCTTCATCGTGTCAAGATTCAAACTGGTAGGTTCTTGGTTGTGTTTGTGTCAGCTTTTTGTCTGTTCTTGAATGTCGGTGTTTAATGGGTCACAGTTTGAGTCGGATCTCAGAATATATGAAAAGGTGTTTGGCTTTGTGTTTTGCAGTGGCTGCTAAGGGCGAATCAGAACCAGAACGCAAGGAGACTCGCAACAAAGTAGAAGAAGATCGAAAACATGAAATAGAAGCAGCCATTGTGCGCATCATGAAGGCCAGAAAGCAGATGAAACACAATGTTCTTGTGGCAGAGGTATGTTGGTCACTTCCGTTGTCATGGCAATTGAATGTTTCTCTCGCAGGTGACTGAGCAGCTGAAAGCACGCTTCCTCCCTAGTCCTGTGGTGATAAAGAAACGAATTGAGGGATTGATAGAGCGAGATTATCTAGCGAGGACCCCAGAGGATAGGTCAGTTTATCAAATTTGCTCTTGAATCTTAGGTTAATTTTTATCAATTTTTATCAAATCTATTCCTTACCTCAAATTGCCTTGGCAATCTAGTCAATTAATGCGGTGGTTTTTGTCATAATTTTTAAAATTTGTTTTTAGTGAGCATTATCATGTAACGTTAATCCCAAGTCAACTCAACGGACTTGAATTATTGTAAATAACCATTAAGACTCTTACTTGCTAGAGACCTTTCAGCCAGAAACGTTTGACTCATCAAGGTTTCACTGTACAACACGTGTGCATGGAGTAGTAATACTGAATTGTGATTCTCCTTTTGTCTTTTCAGGAAAATCTATACATATGTGGCTTAGCGTGTTTGTGAGTGTGTGCAATGACCTTTTACCCTCGTCACTGAGGAGCCATGCTATGATATACATATGCACTCTGTGCGAAAAAGCTGTTTGTGTTAGCACTCTGTGTCTGCCAGCGGTAACCTACAAGGACTGCTGCTGCTGTCTCCTTCAACGTGCTCCATCATCCCCGACATACTTTTGGTTTAATTCCTATTTTTTCTCTTCAAGAAAATCAAAAAAAAACATTGACAGTTTCCAGTCTTCGCCCTCCTAGTCTTCTTCTTCTTCTTTTTTTTTTTTCTCTTTTTTTTTTTTTTTCGGTTAACAAATTTATTTTTTACAATGCTGTATTTCAATTTTTTTTTTTTTTCTCAGTTTTTTTTTTTTCTCGAGGGTTTACCCTGGCATCGCGTATTGCTTACAATTGCATAAGAACAACCCTCGCTGTTCTTTAATTTAAATGCCCTGGTGCTGTTAGGACTCGTGAGTCTGTGCAAGTACTGACACTTAGAAATAATTAATCCATGATACACATGTAACTCCACCCCCCCCCTCCCCCGCCTCCCTTTTCAAATTCACTGCAACCGCAATAACCAAGGAAACGAAAAAAATCTTTGATTTTTTTTACAATGACATAACTCTTCTGTTCCAAGAATTCCTGTTCATACGATTGTGTATTTCTGAAATAAATTTAAAATAAAAATGAGGTTGAGTTATATTTTCTTCATTTGTTTGTGTTTTAATTGGCCTAAATATTTTGGCTCAATGCCAATTTGAAATTATTTTTTTACTTTGGACCTTGTGGGTCAATTGTGGACTTTTATTCAATAAGCAGATATTTACAGTATAGATAGAATAGTATTAATTTTTAATGATAGAATAGATTAAGAATTTCCCCTAATGATGATGCGGGAGATTTTCTGGCAAAGGCTTTCTCGATTTTCTTCTGTTGATTGTTCGATTTTCTTATTTAATTCGTTAAAAAAATTGTTGATGATCCTAAAGTTTCAAAAGCCAAAGGTTGAATGTGGCAATCCGAAAACTATTAGCAGTTATTAATTTATGAGGCGCCCTTCATTCAGAATCAGAATTATTGCCATCAAACGTACCATTAAACTAAATTACGTCTTCTTGTTCAATCGATTCCAATGACTCCTTCTCGAGCCATTGTCATGACTTATGGATAAATTTGGGTTGTAATCCGTTATATCCCTTCCTATATCATGTGTACATATACTAATATATAATTAGTTATAATCAATCTGGGATATACATGTACCGGGTATGGTTCGTGGACGTTTGATGTCCGTATTCCGTAATTTATGTGACCAGGTACAAACGACCATCCACTGACACTGGCACTCTCCTGACATTCATTATGACTTCAAGTACATTACAAGTATCTTCGTATTTGGTTGGTGTCCTTTCTGTGTGGTCAATGAATATTAATTTCTGTTCCAGAATGGCCATTTGAATTTGCCATTTTAAATTGTCATGCACACGCCATCATAAAATATAATGATTGGCAAGCGTAAGTTCATATTGACAATTATTTCAGACCTTATTATAGACCTTATGTCATAGTTCGACATAAGATAAGAATTCATTGAGGGAGATTAGCCATTTGGACATGCGGTTTACAAGTTTCTGAAAGCCATTAGAAATTGAAACGAGGTCCTTAACCAATCTTCAATAAAACTCGCGATCATAACGCACCTCGACTATGGCGATATTAATTCATCTCAAGATCTGCATTATTATTGCGTTAACTAAGTCCTGCATTATTATTGCGTGAACTAAGTCCTGATATGTATCATATGAGAGAACTAGTCGAATGACTAGCATAGTAGCCTACACACTAGTCTAAATTATTGTTACGTGATTTCCCCGATAACCTCTGAATTATTACGGCTTCTGGTCGGCAGCGGAAAACACGGGCCACGAATAATACTTTTAATAGAGCTATTTCTTATAATAATAATTATATTCAGCATGTAGGCCTACATACGACGAAATATACACGTAATAATGTACGTGTACGGTGTACAGAGTATCGCTAAAAATATACATCACATACTCTACAGTAATTAGACAAAGGCCAAGACAACAATCGCTTCGTGTGCAGCACACGCTGCAGCTGAAAAGGAGAGCGAGGGCGGGACATTTTCTTCAGCCGCAGCGGTGTGCACGCGCTGTGAGCCAGCGCTCGCAGGCTTTATAAAGCGAGCGCGCCCTCAGCCAGCTCAGTCAGAACACATTATTTTGAGGCCAACAGCACTTTAACCGCGTTCTCTTTATATTAATTTCCCAATGAACTGCGCCTTCCTCAGACAGTCTGATCTGATTGGAATGGTCTTGCATTAGCATTGAGTTGATTTAGTACTGTGTTTTTAATCGGCGCCACCCGGCAGTAAACAGAAAATTAAGTGACAGAGATCGCCATATTTATCTAGGTCAATGGCAAATTAGGTCGTTTGACAACTGAATTAGACGCTTGTATCTCGATGCATAAAAGGATTATAACTTCAAAATGGCTTCAGAAAATGGCACTTTATCGATTAAAGACCTCAAGCCGAACCAGAAGAACGTAAATTTGGTCTTTATCGTGCTCGAAATAGGTAGGTCGAAAAGCATGGTAGGCTTTTCCATACGGTGGACTCACCCCGGACAAGATCGAAATAGGAACTGATTTTTAGAAGAATTCTTTGGATTATTATTGGATACGCTAATATTAACAGGCATATAAAGAGATCATTGAGTAATTCGTGTTGAAGTCCGGTGAGAGTTCCTCGTATGGAACTAGCAGATCTACCTAAGTGAAATATAAATCGGGGGTGTGATTGTTGCTCTCAACAGCCTGGTTTAGTGTCTCGATTTCCCGGCTGATGGCAGCACGTTCCACACTCGCCAATTCGCGCTCTATTTTTAACCCGAGACAAATAATTGTTAACAATCGTTTGCTTCTTAGGAACATACCTGACGCTCTATCTCTATTGCAGGAAAACCCAACCACACTCAGCGAGGAATGGACGTTAGATCTGTGAAAGTTGCTGACAAGACGGGCAGCATCAATATTTCACTGTGGGGTGACCTAGGGGTGGAGGTGCAGACAGGCGACATCTGTCGGCTGTCTCGAGGGTGAGACACTTATGATGTAGTGTTGTCTTAACTTGTTACTCATTATAGAGCATTACTCACTACCATAAAATAGGATAAATATGTAATAATAATAATAATAATAATAATAATAATAATAATAATAATAATAATAATAATAATAATTTATTTCATACAAAAACATGTACAGGAAAAATGAACAGATAAAGAAAAACAAAAACGATAAAGGTAAAGGTAATGGTAAATATAAGTGCATACAGTAATCCAAATTAATTATTCAATTGTGAAAGTTATGCGTGCTATACATAACGCTGACCTAGCTAATATGTCAGGGTAGCTTTAATTTCGCACATGTTTAATTGGGAAAATTGTATGTGCAAAATTTCATACCAAAGTCATGAAAGTGAAATATTCATGCCATGAAACTTGGCTGTTTTTCAGTACTTATCATGCATAAATCATAATAAGTTAACTTCTTCACATAGTAATTTATTTTGATGGTCTAAATTTAATTATGCAAGCATTGCTGATTTTGTGCAATTTTCATACCGGGAGGCATATTGTGCAGCAGGATTATCAGGACTCTGGATCCGATTATTACCAACATGCAAGGCTGGCTAGCATACAAGCTTCACTGAAGCATTTTTCTAGCAGACGGCCTTTTTGGCCCTCTTCTTACAGAAAATATTGGCCGAATCCTGCATGATGGTGAAAGAGTATATTGACATAGCGAGTGCAATGTTTCAGCAGCTGAAAGGCTACTGTAATGCATGTCTTTTTTTGGGGCATTAATTTTTGCGATTCTCGGATTTTGCCCTTTTTCATAGCATCTCCTTTTTCACAATTGATTGTGGGAGCATAAAGAGATGCTCATGAAAGAAACCAGTATCTCCACACAAAAGAAGCATCGGGAGATGCTGATTTCCAGTCTTGTTTAATTTTAACGATACTCGAGACATGATTCACGGATCTGGTGATCCGTGTATTGTAGATGTACCCAGTGAAGAATTGCAATTGCAAATTGTGCAGATTTAATATATTGATTAGTACATAAATATTTCTCTTTCAGTTACACCAACATGTGGAAGGGTTGCCTAACTCTTTACACCAGCAAAACGGGAGAAATCATCAAAATAGGAGAGTAAGTAGATCCATACAATCTCCGCTTTCTTTTCCATTCTTTTCCATTTTCTTTTTCCCATTCTTTTCAATGTTGTCTCATTTGTAGGTTCTGCATGGTATTCTCTGAGACGCCCAATATGAGCGAACCAAACCCTGAAAGCATCAAACAGCTGGTTTGTATCCAAACCTCATCCATAAAGTACACATGATTATTTCTGCTTTGTTGACAGCAAGACAGTGGTCAGAATCCACTTGGAAACAATGGCAACGGTCATCAGCGAAGGTCACCCACAGACGGTCCAGTCGGTCTAGAACCCGGGACGTCTCCTGCTTCCATGTCATCCAACTCTGGTATGCGTCCAGGAATGCCGCCGATGCAAGGACACATGTCACAAATGCACATGCCGGGCCACATGCAAGGTGAGCAACATATCTGTGTGATCATCTGGAATTTTATCCCACGAGTACTTCAGGCGGTGCAATGCCTCGGATGCCCGATATGCCGACGGATCCTCGTACAGGTCGCTCTGCAATGCGGCCACACCCCTACAACAATGGCATGCCGCCTGGAGGCATGGGCGGAAGAGGGCGAGGAGGAAGGAGATAACCAAAGCTCCAGCACCATCAGTCTTTCATCAACTTTAATGTTTTATGAAAAATTGTCAGCTTAATTATGAAATGCGTTTTCACACAACTACAGGGAGCCTTGGCTTTGGAGTTGTGTCGTGTGCAGCATTTGTCGTGTCTACGTACGGCATGTCCTGAAGTTTGTTTTTTGTAACCTGTTGATGATCGTGACTGTCTTGACACTCTGATGTTGGCAGTGTACTTATTATTCTTGGGATAACCTGGAGATTAGCAGACCTGTTTTATTACAAGTACTTTAATGAAATGATTCTAAACTAGGGTTTAAGTAATTTGAAACAGAGAAAACCGTTTGCATCACCGTAAAGAGATGTTCAGACCTCCTGACTAATTCAGAGGTCTGGATGAAGATTTTAGATTTTGAACGATCAGGTAGAGAAAGGTGCATCACGCATGATACATGCTCCAAATCATCATAGTCCGATTCTATCACATGTGCACCAACATTTTGTCTAGAACTTTATCTGCTTAAATCATTGTCATTAAAATATTTGTATTTTGTATTTCTAAATGCCATGTGTTATTCTTTCAAAACTCTGTTCAGGGAACTTATGGTAGTTGATATGCTTAAAGTTAATGCCACAAAAAGTTAATGCCACAGGGTTATTCTGGTGTGAATTTTTCTGTTTGTGTATTTATTACACAAACAATTCCACTGTGATTCTTATAGTAAACAGGAGCACACCAAGTGATATTACCTAGTACATCGCCCGTGTCTGAGCAAGAGTTGCTCGGCGTCGGTTTCTCAATTCTTTTCTGCAACCTGCAGACCCCATATATGATCAAAATAGTAATATTTTTATTCATGTCATAAAAAGATATAATTTTAAAAAAGAATAAAAAATAGCAAATGAACAAAAATAATAATAATAATCATAAATGACAGACTAACATAGATCAGAAAGTGCAAATTACATTAAGTGCATTTGAAGCTTCATGTGGATATATAGGTGCAATTAACTCGTTATTTCTTATTTTCATAAGCTCTTCTATTGTATTTACATGGTGTATTTCTTCATTGGGGATCACATTCATATTTCTTATTATATCCTTTAGTGTGTTCGTATCTCTAATAACAATGTGGTCAACACTAATATACACACTTTAAGTGCTACACTTTATTCTATTTCCCATTCAATGATGCCGAAGATCTGATATTTTCCATGAGCGCATGGATTGGTGCCATGATTTCAATTTGGAATGTTGCTTGTAATCATCACAGGCATGAGGCTTTTCTGACTTTTGGCGGATTTCTAACTTCTATGGATTTCAAAGAAAAAAAATTCCTTGAGCAAGAAAAAGGATTTTCAATGGGCTATTTTATAGAATTGTATGTGAAAATTCTGTCAAAAAACAAAAGGAGATTGAGTTAGCTCGACAAGCCTGTCAGTTCAATAGAAGTGGAGAAAATTGGAGTGTTTTTTGCTTAATAAAACATTCAATTTGTGTGCTTCTGAAACATCTTAACTTTAAACTTACTTAATATAATTAAGGATTTCAGCCTACTTACGTAATATAATTAAGGATTTCAGCCTTGATTACATCATGTGGAATGAATACATAAGCGTCATATCATGACTGGCTTACCCAGCCAGGTTTCTTATTCCAACAGTGTGATGGCACTGAGTCACAAACCTTGTACTGAAAGAATTTCAAGATGGCAATTTTTTATCAAATGACAATTTATGGACAATTCAAAAGAATACAGCAAAGAAAAGTCACAAGAATAATACGTACAACAAAAATTTTGTAAGAAATTTACCTTCTCAAACATTGAGAACTGGAGGAGATAAAAAAAAAAGAAGAAAAAAAAAAAAAAAAGAGGATCACTTCAACATAGAGATACATGTATAATACGAATGCTGAGATATTTCCTTTGGGTTCCATCTCAAAGAGTATAATAATTAATTCATTTCGTAAGTACTACTGGCACATGCATTAAAATTTGTTCTGAGATTTAATATCAGCATATTGACAGTAATTCTCTAATATTGATGGATAAAATGTCATTCATTAAGCGCATCTCAATATCTGAGCATGGATAGGGTAAGTGTGGAATGTTGCCAACGGAATAGCAGCGCTGAGATCAATCCTCCATATTAAGTAAGCAAATGTCAGCAATCAGAGGTCATTCTCAAACTAAGCATAATTAACGAAGAGACTGTGTGTTAAAAAGATTGTGTATAATAATGCACTATTATGATAATAAAATGATCACAAACTCTCCCAAATTATGCGAGATGTTTGGATACTTGGCCACTTTCAATATAAAAGGACTCTTTTTGTCAGAATTATAATATAAGATGACTTAGTGACATTGCCTTAATAAAATGGTTTGTGGAAGACCGCGAAACCAGAATAATTATCTTGAACAGCTTTCTTTGAGACAATGAAAAAATTGCACATTTGGTGTGACTCAATTCAAATTCACAATCAAAGTGAAAAAATTGTCAGAAAATTAAAAAGATATTCACAAAAGAAAGAAAAAAACATTCAATTGATTAAGAGATGAAATGAGGTATTTACAACATATTTTTTTCTACATTTTGTTTTTACAGGAATGCATTGTTATTTATTTACATAATTATCATTACTACAAAGACTGGTGCAGATACGAAGGTCGTATTATTCTCTTGTTGAGGGATAAATAAATAAACCGGTCTGCAGATTACACAAAGAGGTAAAAAGACGAGTTAAGAAGAAAAAAAATGGCAAAAGAAATTTCCTGAGAAAGCTCCTCTGTTTTTGATGAGATGACGTTAAAGACAGAAATGAAATTGAAGAACTTCCGTAAATTATTGAAAATGAATTGATCCTAAAAGATGAAGAAAATGCTATCCATCCAGAGGTTGACCTAGATACACCATTGATACTTCTGTCTTGCCATAAACAGCAGATATTGCAGGGAATAACTTTACGTCTGGCAACCCACGGAAAGCGACACCTGAAAGAGTCGACAGATCAGCACTCGAGACATTCATCAAGTTCAAAATAAATTTTACCTAAAAACTCAAAGTTCTTTTCAAAAGCTAAAGTGTTGTCTTCACAGTCTAAAATGACCCGTAGCCGCTCACCACACTGCAAATATAAAACATAAAATGTTGACAATGGAAAATAGAGAGGGTAGCAGCCGGACACTGACCTGGTACTTGGGAGCATTGTTGAGTAAAGGATAATTCCCTTGGCAATCTCCATTATGCAAGAGGTGATTATCCACAAGATTCCAACCCCAACTCTGGTTGTTGTTCCCCAATAAAGCTACATAACCTGAGCAGTGCTGAGGCGCTGCTTTTGTGGCAATACCAACAACTGCGACAGTTCCAAGAGGGCCTTTCCACCATACTTCCCAGCAGTGTCGGCCTGTGTGAAAGCCAATCTTGGCTCGTGCACCATCTGTGCTCTGGGCTTGAGGGTGCCTGTGGATAGTGAAACCATTTTCCTTAACATAGATGTTGTGCGAGCAGTCGTCTGGGTTCCATGCGTGGTAGAAGGCCCTTAATTTGGCTTTGTAAGTGGGGACACTGCTGAGAATATCTGACTTTAATGCTTCTTCAGCGAGTTTTCTGACACAGTGCATGCGCCATACGTCATTGTTTTCGTCGTTTAAATATTTGTACCACTTTTTGCAAACCAGTGAACAGTTTCTGAGGTCTTCGATTTCAAGAAACGAGAATAAATGCTCCAAAACCTGAGTTGGGAGCTGAGCCCAACTAATGGACGCCGCCATTTTTAAAATGACGTCATTCGCCTTGATTCATCCTGATGATTTCGCTCTTGGAGTGCGTCATTCGCTGTGGTCAGCAGCGCGGCTAATATTATTTCATGCTAGCCAATTACATTCTACTCATCATACTCATGTACTATTCCAGTACACGTATTCATGTTCTACTTAACAGGTACATATACTAATGATATACAG